>JADRCH010000105.1:1597642-1724090 GCA_019843965.1 Rhynchomys soricoides | reverse complement strand
GAGAGAGAGAGAGAGAGAGAGAGAGAGAGAGAGAGAGAGAGAGAGAGAGATTTACTATCTGCTGGAATGATTTAGTGGATATAGGATGCTGTCTGGATAGTCTAACAAAAAAAAAAAAAAAGAATCTAAGGACCCAGTGTAGTTCAGTCTTCAAGACTGGATGTCACAGCATTCCTAGGGTGCTGCAGGAGTCTTAGGGGATTCCTAGAGAGCTTCGGTCTACATTGGAACCCTGAAGAAGTAGGTTCTGATTTCCAGCAAAGCAATGCCTCAGCAGCAGGATGAACTGGCCAGTGAGAATGAGGGAATGCTGGCATAAAGCAAAAGCTTCCTTTCTCCATGTCCTGTTATGTGAGATGCCAGCAGTTAGTGTGGCCCAGGTTTAGGGTGAGTCTTCTCACTTCAAAGGATCCAATCCAATCAAGAGATTTCCTTAAAGGCACGCCCAGCTGCTTGGGTTTTAGTTGATTCTAGATGTAGTCAAATTGACCACCAAGATTCATAATAACTCACTGAGATGCTCTTGCTTCAGGATTCTGCCAAAGATTATAGGTGTGTATCACACCTGCCTTTCTTGGTGTCTCAGTTTGAGGTAGCCTGGGCTGACCCTGAACCATAGGTATTCCTGCATCTGCCGGTGGAGTGCTGGGATTATAACGTTCATGCACCACCATGCTTAGATTTGCAAATCTTTCTGATTCAGCAACATCATGTCTAGTTTATGCTAAGGAAGCACTACTAGAACTTTATAAGGATTAACTACTGACTACTTATTACACAATTATTACGCCATCATCAGTGCTTCCTCCCTCCCCCAACATCTCATATATTGCAGGATAGCTTTGAACTTCCTATGGAGCCTAGGATGACCTGGAGCTTCTGAGTCTCCTGCCTCTACCTCCTGAGGACCAGAAGTAAAACTGTATACCGTCTTTCTTTCAGGTAGTGCTACAGATCATACTCAGGGTTCCAGCACACATGGTAGGAAGTACTCTACCGACTGAGTGCATTCCTATACCAACCATTACCGTTATTTATTTTAGGTTTAACAGAAGCATGCTTGAGAAAATGAAGACCATATTCTATCTTTTACTTCCATTTTATCTATTTTTAAAGTTTGATTAGTTCTTTGAAAATTGTATACAACGTTTTTGTTTCATTTTGAGAGAAAGAGACTCCTTTTGTAGCTCTGGCTGTCCTGGAACTCTCTATGTAGATCAGGCCATCCTTGAACTCAGAGATCTATCTACCAGCTTCTGCCTCTGGAGTGCTGGGATTAAAGGGGGCACACTACAATAACTACCACACCAGGCCAAGCAATGTGTTTAGAATGTATCCCTGCCTGCTCCCCAAACTCTTCCCAGATTCCCTCTCCTTCCCCCTTTCATCCAATTTTCTTTTTTTTCCCCCCATCAAAACCAATTTATACTGCCCAAATATCCTTGGATGTGTGATGTCATCTTTCACCTGTTTTACCAGTGGCTACTATCTCCTATCAGCTAACAATTGTCAATAGCTCCACAGCTAAGGGTGGAATTTAGTGGCCAGTTCCTCTCTATGGGATTCGATCTGTTTGGGCTTCTTGCCCAGGTATTGCAGGTGCTGTCATAGACACTATAAGTTCATATGTGCAGCTCCTGTTGTATCCAAAAGACACTGTTTTCTTTGTAGTCACCCACTGCCTCTGCCTCTTACACTTTTCCTGCCTCCTCTTCTGCAATGATCCCTGAGCCTTGGGAGGAGGGGATGGGGTATATATGCTTCATTTTGAGCTGAGCACTCCTAAGTCTCTTATTTTCTGTACCTCAGTCAGTTGTGGGTCTCTGCATTAATTACCATCATCTGCAAATAGAAGCTTCTCTGATGAGAGTTGAGAGATGCATTAATTTATGGGAATAACCTAACCCATTGGGAGTTAGATTAATTCTATGTCCTTAAGACAAAATGGGTATTTTGCTACCTAGACTAGGGTGTGAGATAAAGGTGATAGCACATACCTGGAATCCAGCACATAGTGGGTAGAGCCAGGATGATAAAGAATTCAATTGCACTCCCGGGTACATAGTTTGAAACTAGATTGGGACCCTGATTAAATGTCATAGAGCAATTTCCTTCGACGTTCATCAGGATCCAGAGAATTCTAAGGAGGCACATTAAGCCTCAGGAAATTTTAAAGGAAAGTGCTTTAAAGCTCAGAATACAGCCAGCTGTGGTGGCACACACCTGTAATTCAGCACTCAGGAGGCAGAGGCAGGTAGATCTTTGTGAGTTTGAGGTCTGCCTAGTCTACTAGTAAGTTCTAGAACATCCAGGGCTTCACAGTGAGGCCCTGCCTTCGAACCAACCAACCAACCAACCAAAAATAACTTGGAGAGTAAACAACCCAAAGGTCTTAGGAAGTCCCTGAAACTGACCAGATATACACAGCTGCCCCACCCTTAGGCTACATAAGGACTTAGAAGAGATAGACCAGCTGAGCTGCTTGGAAGAGAGACACCAGCCAAGATACCTATAAGAAGCAAAGACTAGTGAGCTTCCTAGGAGATACTCTTATTTGTGAAGCTGCCTGCAAGTCATACAGTGAGCTCCAGAGCTCCTGCTTTCCAGAGCTGCCACCTGTGCTGAGATGGGCTTTTAGAAATGCAGCTGCCTCTGAGTCACCCCTGCTCCTGTAGGTGACCCCTCACCTGTCCCTTATAAGTAACCCCAAGGAAACGTATTGGTTCGCCAAGTTGGACTTTGTTAGTATCCTTACTTTGGTCTGTAGTCAGTTCCTTATCTAAAGTGAATTAAATGTCTCCTATCCATACACCCTTATTTTTAATAATAAAGCTGGAAACAGCGTTAAAACCTTTTTTTGTAACCAGCTTTTGAAAACAACTATTTTATTTTTATTATGCATCTCTCTGGGTAAAGGGTATGTGCACACGAATACAGAAGCCAAAGGTGTTGGATCCACCAGAGCTGGAGTCTCAGGTGATTGTGATTCTGAGGTGGGTATTGGGAACCAGACTCTTGTCCTCTACAAAGCAATGTGTGCTGTCAACCATTGAACAATCTCTCCAGCACCTAGAAACAGCTTTTTAAATGTTTCCCAAAATGGGATCAGTAAAATACATGCTATTTTCTTTTTTTGAAGTTACATTTGTGTGGGTATGTGCCTGTGTGTATACCTGTGCTTGGGTGTGGAGGTCACAGGATAACTTGGAATAGGTTCTCTTCTTTCCTCAAGTCGGTCTCAGGGATCCAGCTCAGGTCATCAGGCTTGGCCAGCAAGCACCATCACCCACAGAGCCATCGACAGCTCCTACATTGCTTTTTAAATACAAGAATATTATCGTTAAGAAAAAAACTAAAAAATCTGACCTGAAAGCATTTTTGTGGCTTTTTCATTACATTACAAAAAGACCTGGGCCTACAGAATGCTGCTCCTCATACAGAACCACTAACGTACAGATTCTGTGTTACTGCCTAAGATTTTTTGTCTTTGGGGTCCACCTCTCTCTGTAAGGAGAGGTGATTAACTTTGCCACTTGCTACGAAACCTTGCCAACAAATGCTTTCCATATTTTCTCATTCTACACGGCATATTTCTTATGCTAACAAGCCAGTGGCTGTGGATAGAACATTCGAGTCATGCCCAGCCGAGGTCTTTGTTGGGACGGGCAGACTCGGGGCTCCCTGTGCAAGCAAGCTCTAGGACCCTTCTTTTGGGTGATGGTGAGGCTGAAGAGTTGTGTGACCTTGGAAAAGTCCCTTTCCTTTTCAGGAAAGTGACAGTCGGACTAGTTACTTCCGAGTCTGATGATTAAACAGTATGGAAAACCCGTGCCTTTAAGCGTTTATTGATCTTCGAAGGCGCAGGCACGCAAGGTAGGAGAAGCCGACTTCAGGCCTTGGCGGGGAGGAGGGGGGAGCATCTAGAACCCGCGCCTAAACTCTCGCGAGATCTCCACTCACTGCCTCGCGACGTCATCCCCTCTGCGGCTGTGCCTGCGCCGGCGCCTGCCCCGACGCGTAGGGTACTCGCAGGGGCGGCCCGTATCCCTCCGCTGCCCGGCCCTCCCTCCCAGGCCCGCCAATCCCGGAGCCTCCCGACCTGCCCCTCGGCCTGGGCCCACCCCGCGCTCTGTCGGCCCCACCCCGGCGGCGCCACCCGCCCGCGCGTCCCTTAGTCCACCTGCACCAGGCAGGAAAGCAGGTTTCCCCGGCTCCGCGACCGTAAGGCGCTCGGCGAGCCCGGAGCTTGGGGCTCTTCCTCCCAGGCGGAGGGATCAACGGCGGCCGAGGAGGCGGCGCTGAGCCTACGAGGAAGAGGCTGCTACGGCGGCGGCGGCTGTGGCAGCAGCGCATAAAGGGGCCGCCGCCGGGTGATGCGGTGACCGCTGCGGCAGGCCCAGAAGCTGAGTGGGCCTCGGCCCTCAGCTCGTCGGATCCGCGCTCCGGAGCTCCCCGTCTTCTCCGGTCGACTCGCGACCGCTCGGGCGGTCTCAAGCCCCCTCGCCCCTTCCCTGTCCCTCCCCCGTCCCCGTCCCCGCCCCGGGGGCCGTCGCCACCGTTTCCCACCATGGCTCTGAAGAGAATCCACAAGGTAAGCGGCCAGAGGTTTGCTGTGGGAATGGGCCGCTGGGCGGGACCGCTGAATAGGCTGCGGCCTGCACTACCCGCGGTCGCCTCCACTGGGCTCGCGGCGTCTGGTTCCTTCTGCCGGCGCCGGCCCCAGGGGGCGGCCTTCACACCCCACTCCCAGAGATGGCGCCCAGAAAGGCCCGGGCGCGGGGCCCTAGCTTAGGCCGAAGTTGCTCTTGTCCTCACAGCCTTCATCCCCGACGCCCTTCCAGGCTTCCCTCTAGCCTGAGACTTGATGCTCTCTGGGGCTATTGTCCGGCCGAGAAAGGGACTTGGGGCGGCGCAGGGGGGCTGGGGGATAGGGGTGGAGCGGCTGGTGGTAGTTGGGCGGCCCTGTGATCAGAGGTCGGTAGGGCTGCTCTCCCAGTCTGTCCCCCTACTCTGGCGCCCTTCACCGAGCTGCCTGAGATCGAGGACATAGGCCGACCAGAGGGCCCATTTGCTCGATCCACGACTGTTTTCTTGAGTTCACTCTGGGGCAGCTAGATGCTCACGAAATCCACCTTAATGGTCTAGAAAGTGGAGTAGGAAGTCAGAGGTAAGAAAATGGCACTCCGGAGGGGAGGAGGGAATTAAGTGGAGAAGCATTTTATTCACTGGGGTTGGTGTATGTCGTCAGAAACTAACCCTTCAGTTTTGCAGGATTGGATCTAGTGGAACTACTGGTAGAGAGTAGAAGCCATTCAGTTCAGAAAACCGAACGTTGAAAAACTGCTGGAGAAATTCCTTTCACAGACTTCTCCCAAAATGATTTTAACTCTGAAATTAGATGCTTTGTTTACGAAGACTTCCAATTTAGAAGGAATTTTACTCTATTTTTGGTTAGAAATAATTTCTTCATTCTTTTACATGAAAGGTTATCCATTTAATAATATTTAACACTATGGAGAGCATTGGCTTCGATTAAAATTTACCCCAATATTGTTAACTTCTTAGTTTCACTTACTATTATTTTTTTTCCCTCTTAGACGTAGGAAGTTACCCACTGATGAGTTTAGTTTGGTGTTTTATTTGGCTATATTAAATCTTTATTAGTAAGTGGCTGGATCTGGGATTACCCATGAGGACAGATAGGGTAGGAGTACAAAAGAATGGAGAATGAAGTCAGGCGCAGAATGAAGGTTGGAGCACAGTTTAGCAGTTGGTCCGCATTTCTTTTTTAGTCAAGACTTTGTGGAATTAATTCCATTCCTTACTGTGAATTAGCATCTTACCAACTTTTGTTTTCTTTCATTTCTTAGAACTCAAAGGGTGGACTTTAGGTAGTAAGTCTTGTACTAAAGTGAAGCAGGGTCTTTGCTCAAAGAAGTGTGAACTTTAACAAAAGAAAAACGATGTAAGGGATAAGAACAAAGTAAGAGATAAATATCCAAGTAACATGTATATGTATTTCTAAGACTTTAGTAGTCTTTATGGAGTCTAATACGAAGTTATCAATCTGAAATGGTGTTGAGTTAGATCTGTAAAGATTGCCCCCCAAAGTGGGGGAAAGGCGAGTTTGGTTTGTGATAATTTGTAGAGTTTAACTAGCTTTGACTGACTTGGAACTTTTAACTGTGGTGTAGACCAGGCTGGCCTCAACTCCAAGACCCTTTGGAGTGCTGAGATTAAACCATCAAGTTAATAGCTTTTAGTGTTTGTATTAATTTCTGTGCTATACAGACTTCTTCAGTAGAGGAAGATGACACTGACTCAGAACATACGTTTAAATCTTAGAATAACATTTGCCCTCCCAATATAGCTCCTGTTGCTGTGGGTTTTGTTTGTTTTGCTTTCTCTGGCTGTGTGGTGGTCTCGAACTCTCTGATCTGCCTGGCCCTCTGCCTTCCCAGTGCCAGGAGTAAATGTGTGCGCTACCACAGCCTGCTCCTTGTGCTGTTTTTGAGTTAGGCTGACACTGCTGGTATTGATCCTGAGTGCTGGGATTCAGGCATGTACCACCACACCTGCCTTCACTAAATAAGTCACTGTCTTTTTGTATAGTACTAGGGATTGAATCCAAGATCAATGCATGTGAAGGCAAACACTCTACTACTGAACTATGTTCTCAGTTCTTAAAATCTTTTTTAAAAAATCTTGTTTAGAAATGATCATTTGACCTTAAAATTTTGTGTGTGTGTGTGTGTGTGTGTGTTTCAACCACAGCCCTTATGGGAGTGTGATGATAACTTTGTAAAGTCTGTTCTTTCACCTTTCCATGGGTCCTAGGGATTGAACTTGGGTTATCAGATTTGCCTTTACCAACTGAGTCATCTATCTATGTGATCCAAGCTTTTAATTAAATTTTCTTTGAGTTATGCATTTCACTTTGGTAATGTTTTTGCCTTTATACATGTATACGCTCATTGTACATGCCTGTTTGGTCACCTGTACCTGGTGTTGCATATGGTTGTGAGCCACCGTATAGGAAGCTGGGAATCCAACCTGGGTCATCAGCAAGAGCAACAAATGCTCTTAACAGCTCAGCAGCCTCTAGCCCCCAAACTGTTTTCCTGATATAGGGTTGTGTTTATGCCAGACTGGCCTGAAGTATGGGCACATGACCTTGATTTGTGCTCCTTCAGCCCCTTCCTCCTGAATACTAGGGTTATAAGCATGTGCTACCCTGTCAGGTGTTAAATGACTCTGGGAATCAAACCCAGAGTTTCTTATATATTAGGCTGTCCTAGAACTAGCTCTGTAGACTAGGTTTGTCTTAAATTCACAGAAATTTGCCCGCCTCTGCCTCCTGAGTGCTGGGATTAAAAGTGTGCAAAACCAGGTACCCAGTGAAAAATACATTTTTTTTTTATATAGTTTACATTTCATATGCATAGTCTATCTTGGCCATATTTATACTTTTTTAAAAGTAAAAAAAGCATTTTTTACTTTTATTGCTGAATATTGAACCAAGGGCCTTGTACATTCTCAGCAGAAACCCTACTACTGAGCTATAAGACCCCCAAACCATGGAAAAATCTTTTAATTGGCATTATTTTGATGTATATCTTAAGAGATCCTTGAGCTACACTTCAGGCAAAAGTTGCCTAAGAGACACATAAACATAGTTCTGGCAGGGATTTTAATCGTGTGTGTGTGTGTGTGTGTGTGTGTGTGTGTGTCTGTCTGTCTACCTACCTACACCAGATGACCTTGGTCTTCTGTTTGAGGCTTTCTGCTGACTTTATGGGTCTTTAAATTTGAGTGTGTGCCTCTTCTAGCACCACCCCCAGCCCTTTTCCAGTTGACTGCATCTCACCTGTTGTGGGCTAAAAAACCAGATCACGGAGCTTATTAAAATTGTGTCTAAAATAAGATCCTGTAGGCACTGAATGAAGAGAGAGGGCTTCATGTATTCTGTAAACTGTATGGGGCTTTTGGACTGATAAAGACCTTTTTTACTTCATGTTTTTCCTTTTACCTTTAGTTGTAACGATTGCAGGTGCCCTTGTTGAAATATAGGCTTAATTTCTCTGTTTTTGAGAAGGGTAACAAGCTAAATACCTTGATTCCTTGAGTTCAAGATTGGCAAAAGATGATAGAGCTGGGCGTGAAACTCAGTAGGTAGAGTGCTTGACTAACATGCAAAGTCCTGATTTGATCCCTAGCCTCTTGTAGGGTTCTTCTACAATCCCAGGACTGAGAATATGGAGACAGGACGAAGAAGTTCAAAGTCAACTGCATATTAAATTTGAGACTGGCCTGAGATACATAAGATTCTTAGTAAATAAATGAGCAAGCTAGGATACTTTTTAAAACCCCAATAATGCCTTGTATATTTTAGTTATGTCTTGCTAGTTATAGTTTAAGGTTTGTGTGCATAGCTTTGAAGCAAAGTTATGTCACCACATATCTATATCTAAGGCAAGGTTCTAAGAAGCCAAAACAAAGTTCTCAGTTAAATTTTTGAACTCAAAGTCAGACAGGTAACTAAAGTGGGCAAGGAGAATGAGGATGCTAGGAAACTGGCCATTTGCTACCCAGTTCCCTTTAAATGTTGCCATTGCTGAGATCTGTGGATCTAGTTATTTGCAGATAATCTAGTGTGTGGGTGTTTGTGTGGGTGTCTGGGTATAGACTGGGTCTTGGTATATCTCCTTTGTTGGTGGGTTCTTACTATGTATCTTTGGCTGGCTTGGAACTTAACAGAAATCTGCTTGCCTCTGCTGAGATTAAAGGTCGGTAGCACTATGTCCATTTCTAATATTACTAAATTTAAAAATAGTATTAGCTATAAAAGAATAGTAAGACTAATTCAAGGTAAAATATTTGCCACTCAGCTTAATCTCTTGCATCAGAAAATAAAAATAGTATTATAGAAATGTGTGCTATGTGTTACATTAATATTATTAGAGGTAAGGATTCAGTAATTTTTGTTAAAATGATGAAACATTAGCAAATATTGCTGTGGAATACTGGATGCTAGCATAAATGGTTGGTTTCATCTTTGGAAAGCAGACGTAGCTTATTCCAAAGGATAAAATTCATGATACAGTTTTCTGCAGTCTCCTCCCCTCATAAAACTCAAAGATTTTTAGATGGGTGTAGGCACAGCTTAATTGAGAGATTGAAGCAGGAGGATTGTTTGAGTTCATGAGTCCAGGACCAGTGTGGGAAACATTAAAAGCCCATTCTTTAACTGTATTAATAGGAAATAGGGAGAATTGAAAGAATACTTCTTTTACTAAAAAAGAATACTCTTTTTAGTGTGTATCTTTGGGTGATAAGGGGTGGTTTTGATAGTTGGCAATTCTGGATATTATAATCAAAGAGAGATGGCTGCTGGAATATCCTAGGTAGTTCCCAGGACAGGAATTCCTAACAGATGCCTGTTGCTGACAGAACTATTACAGCCCTCATCCTGGAAATGAAGGTGTACACTTGTTTTTCTATACAAATAAAGTTTTGATGGTTTATA
Source organism: Rhynchomys soricoides (assembly GCA_019843965.1). Classification (NCBI taxonomy): domain Eukaryota; kingdom Metazoa; phylum Chordata; class Mammalia; order Rodentia; family Muridae; genus Rhynchomys; species Rhynchomys soricoides. Next base: position 1,714,564 of record JADRCH010000105.1, on the reverse strand, counting down.
ATGTGAGGACATAAAGCACCATTTGTCCTGTCTACTGAGTCACGTGAGATACTGTATAATAGATTTGTAATACTAGCACTGCAGTATATTTCATGGTTCTACCTGACAAGGCCATGTGACTTGATTAGTAAGCTGAGGGGCTGGAGAAATGACTCAGCTAAAAGCACTGACTACTCTTCCAGAAAACCAGGGTTCAATTCCCAGTAGCTTATATACTCTAGTCTCAGGCACATACATAGTACACAGACATACTTCAGACGGAACACATAAAATTAAAACAAACAAAAAAGTGGGCTGAATGGAAAACTGAGTTTCTTTTCTTTTTCCCTTTTTTTTTTTTTAAAAAAAAAAAACAGACTTAATTAATTTATTTTTCTTGTATAAAAACCCTTATGTGGTAGCCACAGCTGGAGCCTTGGTCCTCTGAACAGAGACTCTGGTGTGGGTTTTCAAAAGATGATCAGTAAATTCCTGATAAGGAAACCTGATGAACAGTCTCTTTCCAGAGGTTGGGGGTCAGGTAGTGTAGGTCTTGGAGATGGCATCAAAGGTGGCCTTGGCAAAATTGCCCAGGGTGGCAGTACAGCCTCTGGCTGAAGTATAGCAGTTATCTAGAACTGGCCATCATCAGTAGCTTCTCGGGCACAGGAGCAGAGACAGTGCCAGTGCCTCTGAGAGTAGGGATGAGATACACCAGCATAGAGCCACAGCAACCTGTCACCTTGCATGGAACAGTGTGGAGCTTGCCAATCTTGTTCTCCCAGTAACCTCTCCGCACAGGGATGACGGAAAGCTTGGCCAAGATGATGGCCCCTTGAATGGCAGTGGCAACCTCCTTGAAGCACTCAACACCAAGACCAACATGACCATGGTAGTCCCCAATAATAACGAAAGCCTTGAACCTGATCTGCTGGCCAGCCTGGGTCTGCTGCTGCACTGGCATGATCTTTAGAACCTCATTCTTTAGGGATGCACCTAGGAAAAAGTCAATCTCAGACTCCTTAATGGGCAGGGAGCACAGGTAGATCTCCTCGAAGGATTTGATCTTCATGTCCCTAAACAGGCAGTCCACTCCTTGTGCTTTACCTCCATGAGACCTCGTCCCCTAAGACTGCTGCCCAATCCTTCACGGAAGCCTCCCTGGCCTCCTAATCTTGGGCCTCCAGGTCCTTAGGCCCTCCCGCTGCACCAGTGTCATCTACCATTTGGTGTTTCCCTGAAGAATCAGCTTTTTTTCTTTTTTGATTCCCTCCTTTGCCACCAGCTGAGGACCGAACCCAGAGCCTTGCTCTTGCTAGGCAAGTGCTCTACCACTGAGCTAAATCCCCAACCCCCCCTTTTGATTTTTATTACTTTATATGAGTGTTTTGCCTGCACTTATGACTGTATAGTATACCACATACATATAATACTTGTGGAGGCCAGAATAGTGTCTGATATCCTGTAACTAGTTTAGTAGGAACTAGGACTGTTGATAGAACAACAGCCAGTGAATCCTTTTGACTGCTTGAGCCACCTCTCCAGCTCTCTGAAGAGACTTTAAAAGTTTCCTTTGAAGAAGAGTGGTAGTGGTACATGAATGTAATCTCAAGACTTGAGAGATAGAGGTAGGCTAACCTAGTCTACAGAGCAAGTTCCAGGACAGCCAGGGCTATACAGAAACTCCATCTCGGAAAAAAAGTTTTTTTCCTTCAAATTGAATCTTTTTTTATTTTTCTTTTGGAAGGGTTAGGGTATCAAGGATTGAACCTAGGGCTTCAGCCGTAGGAGGCATTTCCTTTGCCACTGACCTACAGCCCTAGCCCTTTTATTGAATTCTATATTTGCTTGTTTATTTTTAGACAGTATGTCATTCTGTAGCTCAGTCTGGCCTTTAACTCTCAAGCTTCCTAAGTGCTAGGATATAGGCATGAGCCATCATGCATAGCTTACTTGAATTTTTTTTTTTTTTAAAGTTTAATTTCTGGGCTGGGTGTTGTGGTATATGAATCCCAGTATTCAGGAGGGAGGCAGAGGCAGGTGGATCTCTTGAGTTTGAGGTCAGCTTGGTCTACATACTAAGTTCCAGTACAGCTAGGAGGACTACATAGAGACACTCTGTCTCAAAAGAAATCCCTCCCTTCTGTAACCATAGGTCTTTTTTTTTTTTTTTTGTTAAAGATTTATTTTATTTATATGAGTACACTGTAGCTGTCTTCAGACACATCAGAAGAGGGCATTGGATTCTATTACAGATGGTTGTGAGCCACCGTGTGGTTGCTGGGAATTGAACTCAGGACCTCTGGAAGGGCAGTCAGTGCTCTTAACTACTGAGCCATCTCTCCAGCCCCTGCCCCAACTCTTAATAATGACACAGAGACATTTATTTATTTATTTATTTATTTATTTACTTATTTATGCTTTTGGCTTTAAGCTAGGTTTGCTCTTAACTAGCTTGTAATTCAGTTAACTTGTTTATATTTTATGTCTGCCACGTGGCTGTTTAACTCTCAGTTTCATCTGACTTCCTCCAAGTCTGGGTGGCAAAATCCCGGAGCTTGTTTCCCAGAGTCCTCTCTGCCAGATGTCCCACCTTTCTAGTCTAGTCTACCTTTTGCTATAGGTCTTTTAACCATTGAAAAAGTATCTTAGGCATGCAAGGAGGGGCACAGACACATCTCTACACAGTACATAGAAACATCCCTACACCCTCTTTCCCCCTTTTGTCTCTCTTTTTTTCTTTCTTTTGGTATTTCAGAGATAGGATTTCTCTATGTAATAATCCTGGCCTCAAACTCGGAGATCCACTGCCTGTCTGTTTTAACATAGGGTTTCATGTAGCCCATATTGACCTCAGACTCAACTATGTAGCCCAGACTAACTTTGAGTTCCTGGTCCTCCTGCTTCCAACTATGCTGGGCTTATTGATCTGCACTGACAACTTTACTAGTTTTTTAATCTTAGATTTTTTTATCTTCATAAGGATAAATGCCGTGTACAGTCCTTAAAGTTTTTTTTGTTTTGTTTTTGTTTGTTTTTCTTTCTTTTTTCTTTTTTTTATTTATTTATTTTTTTTTGGTTTTTCGAGACAGGGTTTCTCTGTATAGCCCTGGTTGTCCTGGAACACACTCTGTAGACCAGGCTGGCCTCGAACTCAGAAATCCACCTGCCTTTGTCTCTCAAGTGCTGGGATTAAAGGTGTGCGCCACCGCGGCCTGGCAAGATTTTTTTTTTTTTTTTTAAGATTAAAAAGGTGGTTGTCCTAAGACATGTTTTTTTAAAAAGATTTATTTTATGTATGTCAGAAGAGAGCGTCTGATCTCATTATAGATGGTTGTGAGCCACTGTATGGTTGCTGGGAATTGAACTCAGGACCTCTGGAAGAGCAGTCAGTGCTCTTGACTGCTGAGCCATCCCTCCAGCCTCCATGTTTTGTTTTTGATGCAGGATCTTTTTGCTCAGGCTGGCCTCGGACTTACTGTGTAGACCAAGCTGGCCTGTGACAGCCATCTGCCTACCCCTGCCTCCTGAGTGCTAGAGCTAAAGGTGTGCATCTTGTGCATATCTGGTGCCCTTAGAGGCCAGAGGAGGGCACCAGATGTTCTTAAAACTGGATTTACAGTTGTAAGCCTCCATTTAGGTGTGGGAATCAAAACCCAAGTCCTCTAGAAAAATCAGCTAGTGCTCTTAACTGCTGAGCCATCTCTCCAGCTCCTATTTTTGTTACCATGTTTTGTTTTTTAGACAGTCTGACCATGTGGCCTTGGCTGGCCTGGAACTTGAGATCTTCTTGCTTTGGCTTCTCGAGTGCTGGTATTAAAGGTGTGAGCCATTGTGCTGGGCTTTATTTTTTATTATTCTTAATTGTGTATTTGTTTCCATCTGTCTTTCTGCCTGTGAGTTTATGCATGTGAGTGCAGGTGCCCAAGGAGATCAGAGATGTTGGACTTCCTGGAGCTGGAGTTACAGTCAGTTTTCTGCCACCTGACATGGGTGCTGGGAACCAAATAGGGTCCAGTCTCTCCAGGATCTCAGTAATATACCATTTAATATCTACAGTTTAATAAAGTAACTGCCTGGTCAGCCCTTGGACTTTTTCATTTGTTAAGTTTTTTATGAAAATTTAAAACAAACTCATACCTACAAAAATTGCAAATCTAGTACAAATAATTTTTTTGTTTTGGGGTTTTGTTTGTTTGTTCTGTTTCTAAGAAATCTGCTTGGTTGATGCCATGTCAATACCTAGTTTTTATTTTATTTTCTGAAGTAGGGTCTTATTACCTGTGCTGGACTCTAGGCTTGGCTCTGTTGCAGAGGATGACCTCAAATTCACGTCTGTACCTCCTGAGTGCTTGAGTTACAGGAGTGTGCATGTCTCTTTTAGTTTAGGCTTTTTGATGCTTTCATATATTAGGTTTAAATTGTTTGTTTTTGAAGTTCAGTTGTGTGTATCCCTGCACCTTATTGGGTGGTGGATGATTTGTATAGTTGGCTGCTTTTCATTGCATCCTGTCTGTTGATATATTATCATCTTGAACCATTACTGATGGTTGCTTCAGTCATTTAATGTTATGTCTCTCTCCCATTATATCTCCTGTCTAAAAATGCTTATTAGTCCCGTTTGTATAAGAAACTGCCTGCTTAAAACATATCATATTTTCTCATAAGGGAGTCTGAGAATGGCTCCTGAGTGCTGGAATTATGTATTACCATGCCCAGCTCTAAAATTTTAATTATGTGTATGTGTTTAGTTAGGTGCTCATGAGCACAAAGTTGGAAACTGAACTCAGATCCTCTTTAGGAGCAATACACTCTTAACTGTGGAGCCATCTCCAGCGTTCCTTCACTAAGAGTGCCTTCTCTTAAATGTAGGAGGTTCTGGGTTCAGTTGCCATCTTCAGATAAAAGTTATGTTAGGGGGCTGGAGAGATGGCTCAGCGGTTAAGAGCACTGACAGCTCTTCCAGGGGCCATGAGTTCAAATCACAGCAACCATATGGTGGCTCACACCATCTGTAATGAGATCTGGTGCCCTCTGGTGTGTCTGAAGACAGCTACGGTGTACTTATATATAATAAATAAATCCTTTTTTTTTTAAGTTATGTTAGAGCATTGATTGGGGGGGGGTATGGACTTACTCATTTCTCTTGTTTATATACAGATGGAATCTAGACTTTTCCAAATTGGGCAGTTGTTTATAGTCCTGCCGGCTATTGTGAGGGTTCAAGTGTCACCATTGCTCATTATCAAAATGCAAATCACAATGACCATAGGATATCACTTGATTTGTTAGTTCCATTTTATTTAGTAGATGCTACTTTTGTCAAACTTAGAGTACTGGAAGAAGTAATTAGTAACTGTCTTTGAAGAATATATAATGTAGGAGCTGGGAAAATGGTTCGGTGGTTAAGAGCACTTAACGCTGCTACTCCAGTGGACCTGGGTTTGTTTCATAGCACCAACATGGAAGCTCACAAATGTCTATAACTCTAATTCTAGAGGGTCTAACACCCTCTTCCAACCACTGCATATAAAATACCCACAGTCATAATGTAAATTCTTATTTTAATGTCTTACTTTTTTGTTACTTATGTGTCATAATTTAATTTTGTAATATATAAAAGTTTGGTTTTTTTTTTTTATCTTTTTATTTCTCTGTAGCACTGGCTGTCCTGAAACTCTGTTGACTAGACTGGCCTCAAACTTACAGAGATCCACTTGCCTCTGTCTCCTGAGTGCTAGGATTAAAGGTGTGCACCACCACTGCCCGGTTTTTAAAAAAAAAAAAAAAAAAAATTGGGGAGGGGCATTGTTTCAAAACTGTGGTTTTTTGTGTAACCTTGGCTGTCCTAGAACTCAGTCTGTAGGCCAGGCTGGCCTTGAACTCAGGCCTGCCTCTACCTCACAATTGTTTGGGATTAAAGGCATGTACCACCAGCACTCAAAATATTACATATATTTTTATTATAATATTTTCATGCTTCTGTTATACTACAGAACACTTCTGCTTGCAGCCTTTTCTGCATTAATCCAAAAAATACTTTCAGAATCCACAAATAGTACTGTGTGTTTTTTAAACATTCCTTGGAGGAAGTGTGTCGCTGGGGGTGGACTTGGAGGTTTCAGAAGCCTATGCCAGGCTCAGTCTTGCTCTTTCTGCCTGTAGATAAGGATGTAGTGTAGCTTTTAGCTGCATTTCTAGCACTGCCTGCCATGTTCCCTGACATGATCATAATGGTCTGTGAAACTGTAAGCAACCCACACATTAAATGTTTTCTGTTGTAAGAGTTGCTGTGGTTATGGTGCTTCTTTATAGCAATAGAATACTGTCTAAGACAATTGGTCAGACCTACTGTAGTAACACTGCTATGCAGAAATACATGGAGACATGAATGTGTTTACCCTGATTTGACTATGATCGTGTATTGAAATTAATTTTGTAAAAATTTTTAAAAATCAGTTTATTTACTATTTCTCAGTTTAAATCCATGACGGGTACAGCACCACATGGATGCAGTGTCTAATGGCCTTTGCAGAAATGTTGATTTGGAATTTGGCATGAACCATGCCACTGTTTGCATAGGCCTGAGCTACCTTTCCTCACATTGCTCCGGTTTTATTCCATTTACCTCCAAGGGTCACTGCATTGTTTTTTGCTTTATACACATGAGCACATTTCTTGCTTAGGTAGAATTCAGTATCATCTTTGGCATAAATATCTTCAGTTTTAAGAAGAGCCATGTGCTCTCTTTGGTTCCAGTGACCTCACTTAGCCAGCAAATATGGCCTTGAACTACGAGCCTCCTAGACATACTTGCTTTTCTTAGCAGGTCTCTACAGGTGCCAAGATTGTGGAAGTTGATTTCTTTCAATAAGGTGTATAAGTTTTACCTCCATGTATATATGTGCATCTTGGTTTGTTGCCAGAGATAAAATAAGAAAGGACATTGGATTCCCTAGGACTGGGATTACAGAGATTTGGGAGCTGCTATGTCTATGCTGGAAATTCAGCCTTGGTTCTCTGCAAGAGCAGCTTGGAGCTCTTAACCTGCTGAGTCAACTCTTCACCCCTCTTGCCCTGTTTTTGTGCGTGCATGCGTGTTTGTGTTTGGCTTTGTAGAGATAGAGAGTTACTCTTCAGTATAAGGCTGAGGTGAACCTGTAGCAGTACTCTTGCCTCCGCTGGAGTTAACAGAAGTGAGCCAGCATGCCTGGTTCTTTTGGGAGTGGGGGTGGGAAAGGAAGGTAGGTAGGTCTTTTGAGGCAGGGTTCCCAACCCTTTTTTAAAAACAAGGTTTCATGTAGTCTAAGCCGTCCTTGATCCTCGTTCCTCTGTTTTCCACATACTAGGAGTATAAGTGTGAGCCACCATTTTCTTTTCTAAATTTCTAAATTTTATTTTTTATTTAGTCTTTTCTAAATTTCTAAATTTTATTTTTTATTTAGTTTTGGGTTTTTGAGACAGGATTTCTCTGTGTGTAGCCCTGGCTGCCTTGGAACTCTGTAGAGTAGGTTGGCCTCAAACTCAGAGCTCCACCTGCCTGTGCCTCCCTAGTGCTGGGATTAAAGGCACAACCAGCTTTATTTGTTTTTAAGTAAGACAGAGAGAGAGAGAGAGAGAGAGAGAGAGAGAGAGAGAGAGAGAGCGCGCGCGCGCGCGCGAGCGCCAGCCCTGGCATTCCTGGAATTCTATTTGTAGACCAAGCTGGCCTCAAACTTAACAGAAATTTGCCTGCCTCTGCCTCCCAGTGGTGGGCTAGATGGAAAGGTGTATGCCACCTCTCCCACCCCAGCTTCGTTTTTCTTATTGTCATGGTTGTATAATTGCTTTCTCAAAGACCTGCTGTAATACTTTTTCTTTTATTATTTGTTGTTGTTTTGGGTTTTGGGTTTGTTTTTTTGAGATAGGGTTTCTCTGTGTAGCCATGGCTGTCCTGGAACTCTGTAGACCAGGCTGGCCTTGAACTCAGCCTCTAAAGGTGTGCAACACCACTTCCCTTGGTAGAGGATACTTTATTAGATGCTATCTTGTGTGCTTTTTATTAGAAGGCTCCTGGCTCTAAAGTTTATATGAAATGAAATCTTAGACATTGCTTCAGATAATTTTTTCATACTGCTAATGTAGTCTAGTTTTGTAGATTGCGTTATTCTGGAATGGTAAAAGAACCTGTCAGTTGGTGTTTGAATAATTAAAACATTTCAGGTTTGAAATTTAGTCTGAAAATTTTTCCCACCCTACTTACTTGTGTTGTCCTGACTGACCTGGAACTCTGTAGGTTAGAGTGGCCTGGAAGATCACCTGCATCTGCCTCCTGAGTGCTGGAATGGAAGGTCATGCCCAGTTCTTTTTCTTTCTTTTTGACTGCAATTCTTGTTTTTCTGAGTTTTGATTAATCAGATATATGATCATTTGTATAGCAAAGTAATGTTTAATGGCTTGGCCTATCACCACCTTCCACATACACTTTGGGATTTTACCATTAAACTGCACTTTTAACCACTAGTCTATACATCTCACATCATAGAACCTAACTGTCTGTAAGAATTGTGATGTAGACAGGCATGAAGACACATGCCTTTAATCTCAGCATTCAGGATGTAGAAGCAGGTAGATCTCTGCGAGTTCCAGGCCAGCCTGGTCTACATAGAATTTCAGGCCAACCAGAAGCAGACCTCTTCCAAAAAAAAAAAAAACCCACACAGGTCCTCTGCTGGGAGGAGGCCATAGTTTATAGGATATAATGAAAAATGGAATGCTTGTTATGTGTCCTTTTTTTCCCCCTAGAACTGAGAAAATTTCTGTTCTTTAAAAACTATTCAGTTGGAGAGATGGCTCAGTGGTTAAGAGCACTGAATACTCTTAAAGACATCCTGAGTTCAACTCCCAGCAACCACTTGGTGGCTAACAACCATCTATAAGGGGATCTGGTACCCTCTTCTGGTGTGTCTGAAGACAGCTACAGTGTACTCGTATACATAAATACTATTCAGTGTTAGGTACAGAAACAGACGTAAGCTATTATCTTTTATTCAAACACCACCACCACCACCACCACCACCACCACCTCCCAGCTCCCATTTTGCCTCTTCTGAGGACTCTATTCAACCATTTTTAATAACAGAAATTCATGTAAATAATACTTGTATTTGACAGCATTGCTCTTCACCTCTTTTTGAGCTTGAGATTTGGTGATTAGTATTGAAGAAGGTGGCAGTAACCCCTTACAGTAAGTATTTTAGATTTTCTAGTTTCCTATATAGTTGCTTTAGAAAGTAAGATTGAGCTAGTGGAAGGGATCCCAGTAACTTGAATACAGGATGGGAGAACTATCTTAGTTTAGGTTTTATTGTTAAGAACACCATGACCACGGCAACTCTTATAAAGGAAAATATTTAATTGGGAATGGCTTACAGTTCAGAGGTTTAGTTCATTATCATCACGGCAGGAAGCCTGGAATCGTGCAGGCAGACGTGGTGCTGGAGAAGGACCAGAATTCTACCGTCTTGATCAAGAGGCAGTAGAAGACTGAGACACACTTACTCCAACAAGTTGACACCTCTTTTAATGCTACTCCCTGTAAGCCTATAGGGAGCATTTTCTTTCCTACCACTACAGTGTCTAGCTTTTTTTTTTTTTTTTTGGAGCTTAGTTAGTGATAATTTGGCATTAATATTTTATCTATTAGCATAGATTCTTCTCATCTACCTGGCTATGTGCCGTACTCATTGTGGAGAACAGAGGTAACCAGAGGGAATTTCCGATCTTAAAAGATCCTATGTCCAGGGAGTCAAACTTGTCTTGATACAGCCATCATTGTTTGTGAACTTCAGGAATTGGCAGAAAGGAACAGTTCTTAGCAGCTTCTGCTCTTGCAGATGTTTGTATTTCTTTATTTCAAAAGTAGTCTTCCTGAAATACATTAGATTTTCTTATCTAGCTCTGTCATTTACTCAGTGATGTTCTACTTTAGCTATAGTTGTTAGAGTTCTAATTTGTACTTTATTAGGTGTGTGATTTTTTGTTGTTGTTGTTGTTTTGTTTTTCGAGACAGGATTTCTCTGTATAGCCCAGGCTGTCCTGGAACTCACTCTGTAGACCAGGCTTAGGTATGTGATCTTAAATTAAGGCTGCAGCATCAGAGGATGAGATGGTTGCTTTTCCGTGTATCTGTTTTTGTTATATCTAAAATGCAATCAGGAAAGAAAACAGGCTGGGCATGGTGGTGCATGCCTTTAATTCTAGCAGAGGCAGTTGTTACCTGGTTTACATGGTTGAGTTTCAGGCCAGCCAGAAACTGTCTCAGAAGAAGAAAGAAGGGAAGAAAATATTGCCAGTTGCATGTTATGTTGAAAAATACCATTTTGGTTATGCTAAAAATTATACATATTACCTGCCTAACACTTGGGAGGTGGAGGCCCAGAGGATCTAGAGTCCAAGGTCAGCCTGGGCTACAAAAGGCCATTTCAAAATGTGGGGAAGTGGGGTATTGTTCATGTAGTCAGTGAAAAAGAGTATTACCTTCCTCTGGGTACTTATTATGTATAGTTCAAGTTTTTGTCTGCATGTATGTCTGTGTACCATGTGAGTGCCTGGTATCCATGGGTCAGAAGAGGGCATTGGATTCCTTGGAACTGGAGTTATAGATGGTTGTAAGCTGCTATATGGGTACTTGGAATTAAACCAGGGTCTTTCCACAAGAGCAGTAAGTGCTCTTAACTGCTGAGCCATTTCTAGCCTCTCAACTATATGTTGAATAGATATTTCCTGAACAGTTCCCATCACTTTCAGTGTCCAAAAAGAGGTCAGATTCCTTCTTAGTTTTTACTGGATAAAGCAAAATACTATATAACCACAGAGAAAGTTGGACTATACTTAGTTATAAAAGCAATTTGAGATTTTTCATAGTATTTAACAACAAATAAGTGTAGAGTCAGGAGTTAGCTAAGGCAGCAGTTAAATCAAACCCAAAGGTGCATGGAGGAAGTAGAAAAGGAGAGTGAATATGCAAGACCATTCTAGGCAGTGTTTCCAGAGATCTAGATTGGTTGAAATTTAAAGCCAAGGGATTTAAAAGTTCTGGAACTGTTCATGATGCCACATACCTAAAATCTCAACACTTTAGAACCTGAGGCAGGAGGATCACAAATTTGAAGTTATCCTCTTTTTTTTTTTTTTTTTGGTTTTTCAAGACAGGGTTTCTCTGTGTAGCCCTGGCTGTCCTGGTACTCACTCTGTAGACCAGGCTGGCCTTGAACTCAGAAATTCACCTGCCTCTGCCTCCCAAGTACACCACCACTGCCCGGCGAAGTCATCCTTGATACACAGAAAAAATTTTGTATGCCTTAGACTGCTCACTCAACCTTAAAAAGAAAATCCTATTAATTGTAATAATATATTTGTTTTCATATATTCTGGAGAAATATTCATATATTCTGGAAAACTTATTGTCTAGGTGCAGACAGACTATAATATGGACTCACTTGTATGTGGTACCTAAAGTTCCAACTCATTTAAGTAGAGCAGAATGATAATTTCAAGGGGCTTGAGGGTGGGAAGAAGTTGGTCAAAGTTGTTTGTTGTTAAGATCTTACAAAAGTTTGTTTTTAGTTTATGTGTGTGAGTATATGTCTGTGTCCATGTATGTGCAAGCATCCACGGAGGCCAGAAGAGAGTGTTGGATCTCTAGGAGCTAGAGTTACAAATGCTTGTAAGCTGCTGTGTGGGGGCTGGGAATCAAAGCCCAAGTCCTGGAAAAGCAGTTAGTGCTCTTAACCCAGGCCATCTCTGTAACCCCTGACCAAAGTTTGTATTAGATTAGAGGAATAACTATAATAAATCTGTTGAGACTGGAGAGATAGCTTGGTGTGTAAGGTGATTGCCATGCAAGTCCGGTGAGATGCAAGTTTGATCTCTGGAACCCATGAGAAAGTGAAAGAAGAAAATGGATTCCATGGAGTTCTCTGCCTGTGTGCAGGTGCACTCGCCAGCCCACCTCATACTCCTACACATACACAGAAGTAATAAATACAGTTTTTAAAAAGCACTATTGTACAGCATGTTAGCTATAGTTAATAATGTATTCTTGTGTTTTGTGGTATTGGGGAAATAAGTATGTAATATATTATTGAAAATTGCTAGAGTAGATTTTAAGTGTTTGTGTTTTAAAATAGTAAATGTTACATGATAAATATATTAGCCAATGAGCCATTTCACAATCTATATGTATTTAAAGTAATTTAAAGTGCACCATATACTTATATACGTAACTTACATAAACACACGTGCTTGTGTGCTTTGCTCTATCTCCAAGGTACAGTTCCAGTGCTGATAAAGTTATAAGGCTTTTCTCGCTCCCCTCTCTTCCCCTCCCCTTACTTTCTCCCTCCTTTCTTCCCTCGATTGCTTGCTTGCATGGAGCTTCCTATTCCCTATGTAGTAGATGATTTGTACTTTTGCTTCTCTTGATTGCTAGATTTGATCACAGTCTTTTGCTGCTGTGTCTGGCTTATAAAATGCTAGGGATAGAACGTGACACCGCTTTGTACATGCTAGGTGAGCTCCTTACCAACTGACACACATATCAGCTCTGTTATGTTTCTTTGAGACGAGGTGTTTTGGTTTTGTGGTTTTGTGGTTTTTTGGTTTGGTTGGTTTTGAGACAGGATTTCTGTGTAGTTCTGGGTATTCTGGAATTCATTATGAACTCACAGAAATACCCCTGTCTCAGCTTCCTGGGTGTTGATTGTACAGTTGTGAGCTACTGTACCCACCTATGAAGGATTTTTGATCCTAAATGAAGAACAAAGGAAAGCCAGATAAGGATGCCTAAATATATAGTCCTAAATTTTTAGGAGGCTAATGTTAAAAGTATTAGTTGAAAACAGGAGCTGTGGATGAGTCTAGCTGAGTGCATAGTGGGATCTCAAAATAACAGACACAAAGTAATGAATATTTTCTTTACTTATGGCAGGACACCCATGAATGTTTTCTGCTGAAGTGCTTCTACCAATTCCTTGTCCTTAGTCAAGCATGGTGCCTGGGCTGCAGTATGAATGAGATCCTGTCTTAAAAAGCAAGCAAGACGTTATTACTTATTCTCTAGTATTATGTTGGCTTAGTCCAAAATGCATTAACGTTCAGATATAGTATTTAAATCCTTTTTGTGTATTTTAGACAGAATCTTTACCCAGGAGGGTTCAAACTCCATGTATAGCTCAGGCTGACCTTAAATTGGAGATCTTCTTAGTGCTGGGATTGCAAGTATGTGCCACTACTGCTCCCGGCTATGTATATTTTACTTACCATTGAAAAATTGTCAACAATGTTACATACATTTTTAAGGATTTCCTAGATCCTAAGAAAATACTTTGGGGGCGGGGGGAGAAGGCCCTGCCTTTGAAAGATAATTTAATAGTTGCATCTGAAAAGCTACTAAAGCTGGAGCTTTCTCTTGCTGTATAGTAGACATTCAGAGCTGGGCATGGTGCTACATGGTTGTAATCCCTGCACTAGGAGAATTACCTCTAGCTCAAGGAGAGCCTATACTGCGTAGAGAGATCCTCTCTAGAAAGGGGGGGGGCAAAAATAAGTAAATGAATTTAACATAATTCCAAGTAGTTCATAATGGAATACTGATACTTGAGAAATGACTGCAGGCTGGATAGTCGTAGTGTACACCTTTACTCTCAGGAGGCAGAGGCAGGTGGATCTCTGCATTCAAGGACAGCCAATGCTACACAAAGGAAACCCTGATTTTAAAAAGGGTGAAAAAAAAGGAATAACTACAAAACAGTTTATCCATGTAGTATATATACATTTCTCTGTAATGCTTAAAATTTTTTATCTATGATAAAAATGTTTTCTTGGTTCTTATAGCCTCACAAGCAGTAGATATTTTGTGAGAATAAAATCTTAATTTTTAAGAGGGAAGGGAGAAGAAATGGTGATAATGACCTAGGTTTAATTTCTACCACCCATATGTCTGCTTTTCACAACTATAACATCAGTTCCAAGGGATTCAATGCTCTCTTCTGGCCTCCTTGGCATGAGATACTCATGCAGTGCACATCCATACATGCAGGCAAGCACATATAAAAAAACAAAGTTTTTTAAAAACGTAAAATGGGCCAAAGAGAAAGTCAAAGATTGGTTCTGTATTGCTTTTTTTAGATTTGTTTTATATGTATGAGTGTATTGCCTGCATATATGTATGTGTACCATACGCATGTCTAGGGAGGTCAGAAGATCTGCTGGAACTGGAGTTACGGTTGTGAGCCTCCAAGTGGATGCCGGGAATCAAATGCAAAATTAAATGCTCTAACAATTAAGCGCATCTCTCCAGCCCAAATGTGTTTTTATTTTATGCAGGACTTCTTAGAAACTTGAATGTTGAGGCTGGAGAGATGGCTCAGTGGTTAGGAGAACTAATTGCTCTTCCAGAGGTCCTGAGTTCAATTCTCAACAACCACATGGTGGCTCACAGCCATCTTCTGTAAAGGGATCTGGGACCCTCTGAAGAGAGTGTCTGAAGAGAGTGACAGTATACTCATATACATAAATAAAAGAAACTTGAATATTCTAATATATATAAATGTAGAGTGGGCCAGCCAAATGGCTTAGTGGCTCAAGGAATTTTAACTCCTAAGCCTGATGACCCAAGTTTTAATTTTAATTTTATTTTTTTAAAGACAGGGTTTCTATGTATAGCCCAATTTGTCTTGGAACTTGCTCTGTAGTCTAGGCTGGCCTCTAACTCAGAGGTTTACCTTGCCTCTGCCTCCTGAGTGCTGGTATTAAAGGCATGCGCCACCACAACCACCTGATCAGCTTTTTTTTTTTTTTTTTTGAGACAGGGTCTCTCTATGTATCCCTAGCTATCCTGGAACTCACAGAGATCCTCCTACCTCTGGCTCTTGAGTGCTGGGATTAAAGGGGTATACCACCATGCCCGACTCATGACCCAGGTTTGATACTTGGTACCCACGTAGGAACATAGCAACTCCAATAAGTTGTCTTTTGACTCCATGTGTACTGGGACAGATGTTGTACACATGCACATACATAGAATATACATACATATATATGTGTGTGTGTGTATAACTTGAAATACAGTATTTTCTAAACTTACTAGATTCTTTTTTCTTTTCTTTCTTTTTTTGTTTTGTTTTTGTTTGCTACAGAATTTCTCTGTATCCTGGCTGTCCTGGAACTTGCCCTCTAGACCAGGCTGGCCTCAACTCACAGATCTGTCTACCTCTGCCTCCCAAGTGCTGGGCCTAAGGGTGTGTGCCACAACTGCCCAGCTAATTTATTTTGAGTTTTAACCAGTGACTATATCATACTATATAAATTTCTACCTCAGTCTAACTTCTTTGATGTAGGTATGAAAACTGATCTTAAGAGGCCAAGTAACTGATTTGTTTAAAGTTTCTTAAGAGAATAATGGTGAGAACATCAATGAGTATGTGTTTAGAAAGCCTTAATTTTGCCAGTTGCCTTTATACAATAGATCTTAAAAATTATACATTAAAGGCAAAGCATTTCAAATTAATTTTAAGGGTTATTTTGGGGGCCACTGTAGATGTTCATTATAATCCTGGGGTGTCAGTGGCCACCGATCATTGGAGCACTTTGGGGGAGAATTTACCTAAGCCCATGGCCTTTTGGAGACTTTGGCCTAAATTTAAGTATTTATTATTTATTTATATACATATTTATTTATATGTGTATATATATGAGCTTCTATACATATATAGAGAGCACTATATCATATATATTTTTATATATAAATAACATATACATGATTTCTACTAAATCATCACAATAACAGAGTAAATAATCTCAGTCCATCAGGTAAAGGGCTCTGTGGTGGTTTATGTACAGAGTAGGAAAGTAGGCAGTGATAGGAAAAATAAAACATTGAAAATTACTTCAGTATTTTGAAGAGAAAAGGCAAAATACAAGGATATAAGGTGGTATATGCCTGTAGCACTTGGAAAGCTACAGCAGAAAGACCAAGAAGAGTTCACTGTCGGCCTTGGTTACATAAGTTTGGGGTCAGCCTAGGTAGGCTACCCATGAGACCCTGCTCCAGTCTAAATATGTTTTATTGTTTTGTAAAAATGTTAGATTTGGGGCTGGGTACATGACTCAGCAGATTAGAGCATGGACTACTCTTCCAAAGCAAGTTTCTATTCCTAACATCTATGTGGTGGCTTGCAATTGTCTATAATGTCAGTTCCAGGGGCTTCCAACACTCTCTAGTCTCTGCAGGCACTACACACACATGGTACACATACATATATGCAGACAACACTCACATAAAATAAAAACAACCTTTTAATGTTAGAATTTATTATTTCTACTGTTGTACTTTTGAAGTATGTCCTAAAACTAGCCCTCTACAGTCTTTTGATCTCTAAAACCAGGCCAAAGACAGTAGCCACAGTTTTTCCACAGTTGCCTATCATGATCTAGGCTGTGAGTTATTCTGCATCACTGTAAAAGAAAACAGGAAAATCAAGCTGAGGAGAAAGAAAATAGAGTGATTTTCTTTGTCCAGTTTTTCAAGTATCATTACCAGGCTCCAGGTTTGTGTTAAAATAACTGAAGAGCTGACATGTGGTTGTGGAGCAGTACTATAAGTAAATCAGTCTCTGAGTGCTTCAGTCAGATCTTTATAATAGATCCTCTTTTTGTAAGTTCTAGGGACTAACATGATATTCAGTTACTCTATGATTGAGCTAAAGCTCTAATTCTTTACTTGTTTGTTTGTTTCCTTAACTTTGACTAAATTACCCAGTTCTCATAGTTCAGGCAGCCTGGATATTGCCCTTCTGTTCTGACTTCCAGTAGCTGAGATTATATATTTGCACCATCTGACTAGAGTGTACCATATTCTTTTAAAGGTTTTTCTGTTTAGTATACTGGTGGTAAGACACAGCTGAAAACCTGTCAGCTTTTATCAGATGGTCTAGTGTAGTTTCAGAATCCTTTTTTATGATTTTAAGAGCTTGTTCTAGTTACTTAATTACTTACGGTATAAAATTGGCATTGGGGTGGGCCTGATGGCACACAGCTTTAATCCCAGCAGAGAGAGGAGGCAGAGCTTAGTGCCTCTCTGTGATTTCAAGGCCAGCGTGGTCTATTGAGTAAATTCTAGGCCAGAGAAGACGACGCAGAATGAAACAAAACAAAATTTGCATTGAGTCTTCCCCTGTAATTCTCTCAAATAATTGAGAGCCAGGCATGGTGGTATGAGTGGTGTGGACCACTGAGCTATTTTGGCATAGTGGTGCACACATGTAATTCCAGCACACTTTTTTTAGGGGGAGTTTTCGAGACAGGGTTTCTCTGTGTAGCCCTGGCTGTCCTGGAACTCACTCTGTAGACCAGGCTGGCCTTGAACTCAGAAATCCGCCTGCCTCTGCCTCCCGAGTGCTTGGATTAAAGGCGTGCACCACCACTGCCCGGCTAATTCCAGCACTCTTTATTCTGAGTCAGGTAGATCACAAATTTGAAGCCAGGCCTGGGCTACAGAGTTAAAGGGAGGGAGAGAGAAAGGATAAAAGAAAAATAATGGGTTTTCCCCCTTTTAAAGTAGACTAAGGGTTAGCATTCAGAGACTGAAGCAGGTTTGCTATAAGTTCTCGGTGAAATTAAAAAATAGAAAAGCTTGCAACTATTTGTGTAAGAGAAGTATATTAAGACTTAAGACCAGGAGTCAGACTGAACAAGAGTCTATTAGATGTGACTACTTGAGGAGGATAAAGCAGTAGTGGGTGGGCAGCACAATTAGCATGTATTTAAAATTAGCTCTGTGGGCTGAAGAGATGACTTAACCATTAAGAGCACTTGTTGCTCTTCCAGAGGACTAAAATTCTGTTCTAGCATCCACATGGTATCTCACAGCCATCGAAACTATCCAATCTAGGGGATCTAACATCTGTTATCTTCTGATGTACATATATACATGCATGCAGGCTAAAACACTTGTAAGATACAATAAATACTTTTTAAAGAAAAGAAGAAAGAAAAACAAAACTAGCTTTGCATGGTGTGGTGGTACGTACCTTTAATCCCAGCACTGATGAGGCAGAGGCAGGTGTATCTCTCAAGGCCAGCCAGGTCTATATAGTGAGACCTTGTCATTGTTCAACTCTCCCTACCTCACCTCCCAAATGTTCAATACCTCCAAGATTCACTATGTGCTCCTCTGACTGGAGAATAATTGTAAAAGCTTCCCTAGTAAGGCAGAGAACACTGTTAACAAGGTAAGTTTAGTAACTCTGTAAAGTTAATTTCTTTTTTGTTTTTTCTTAAGGAATTGAATGACCTGGCTCGAGATCCTCCAGCACAGTGTTCAGCAGGTCCTGTTGGAGATGATAGTAAGTATCTAAGTGGAGTTAAGAGTAAAGCAGCAAAGCAATACTTTCTTTGGAGAACTTGTATTTCTTGAGGCTGTTTGTTTATTTTGTTACTTATTTTTTGTGTGTGTACACTCCATTGGTCAAGTTTAGCAAAGTTATGATCTATTAAGAGGTATTTGCTATAAGGAAAGGGGAGACTTAATGCTTGGTTTCTTACGACAGAACCTGTTTTAAGTTTACCCAGTCATCTGAGACTTTGAGCTTCTTCTGCCAGCATTATTTTTGTGGTTGCTCTGGTCTCTTTCTACCTATACTTTTCTTTTGGATGGTTTCTGACGTAAAACAACTGTTCCTATACCTGGCTATTTTGCTCTTAAAGGATGGATGACATGGTATATATGCATGCTTGTATTTGACTATATTCTACTGGCTCATATGTGTGAAAGCAGATCTAATCATTACATTATTCACAGTACTGAGGGTTGAACCCAGGTCCTTGTGTATGCTAGGCAATCACTCTCATTACTGAGAAGCTTCCCTAGTTAGACTAACTTAAAATTTGTATTTGTTTGTGTGTTTATTATGTCTTAGGGATCTCTCCTAACATTTGAGTCCCGGGGATTTAACTTAGGTTGTCAGGCTTCAGCAGATGTCTTTACCTATTCACTGGCCCTACCAGTGAATACTAGTACTATACTAGTTTAATACATATAGTTCATGTAGTCCTTCTGTCCCAACTTACCCAATGCTAGGATTGAAGTGGGAGCCATTAAGCCCAGGTGATTTGGGAATTTTTTTAAAAAAAAAATTTTGAACACACACCCACACACACCACCACCACCACTTTCTTCTTTCATTGTGTCTTTCTGGCTACTCTGGAATTCTGTGTGTAGACTAGCCTGCCTTGAGTTAACAGAGATCTGTTTGTTTTAGCCTCTGAGTGCTAGGATTAAAGGTGTGTGCAGCCAGACTTGGTAAGAGAATCTGTTGTTTTTGGTGCGTGTGTTTTTTCCTTTTTTTTTTGGAACAGAGCTTGGCTGTTTTGAACTTGATTTGTAGACCAGGCTGGCTTCAAATTCACAGAAATCCCCCTGCCTCTGCCTCCTAAGTGCTGGGATTTAAGGCATATGCCACCATGCCTGGCCTTGGTGGGAAGTTGTGGTTTTTTTTTTTTGTTTTGTTTTGTTTTGTTTTGAAGACAGGATTTCTCTGTGTAGCCCTGGCTGTCCTAGAACTCACTCTGTAGACCAGGCTGGCCTCGAACTCAGAAATCTGCCTGCCTCTGCCTCCCAAGTGCTGGGATTAAACCACTGCCTGGCTTGATGGGAAGTTTTAAGTATGCCAGAACAATTGATATTTGCTTTACTGCTATTGCAGTTTGCATTATGGCATTTTTTTCCCTTAGAGCAGAAATTGCTGTCCTGCAAAATTTAGAACGGTCTGTCTGTCTGTCTGTCTGTTTATCTGTTGTTTGGTTTTTCAAGGCAAGGTAGCCCCTTCTATCCTGAAAACTCACTCGTAGACCAGGCTAGCCTTGAACTGAGAAATTCACCTGTCTCTGCTTCCCAAGTACTGGGATTAAAGGTGTGCGAGACCATTGTCAAATACTTTTTAAATGTAGGTTACTTGGACTTCATTTTAAAAAACAAACAAAAAAACCTTAATTTGCTACAAATGATAACATTGAGGAAAAAACAATACATACTGAATATAGTGGCATATGTCTGTGATTCCAGAATCTTATTGGGTTTAGACAGGAAAGTTATGAGTCCAAGATCGGTCTGTGCTATATAGTAAGAGAGACTCTCAAGAAACAAAACTATCATGAGATGCCACTAGAGTTTTTTTGTCTGTTTGTTTTGGTTTGTTTTTTAAAAAAAGTCAAGAAAGACTGGAGGATGGCTCTGCAGTTGAGGGTGCCTGCTTCTTTTCTATAAGATAGGAGTTCAGATCCAAGCACCCAGGGAGAGCTCAAAAAACCCTGTAACTCCAGTTCCAGAGGTTCTAGCACCCTCTCCTGGCCCCCCCTAATCATCTGCATGCACATATAAACTAAACATCCTTTTTTTTAAAAAGTTAAAAAGCCAGCTGTGGTGGTGCCATCCTATAATCCCAGTAATTGAGAAACAGAAGCCACAGAATGAGAGTGGGTTGTTTTGATTTGGTTTGGTGTTTGGTTTTTCCAGACAGGGTTTCTCTGTATAACAGCCCTGCTTGTCCTGTAGAGCAGACTGGCCTTGAACTCAGAGATCCGTCTACCTTTTTCCATCAAGAGCTGAGATTATAGTAGTGATTTGAGAGAGAAGAAAAATGACAGAAGCTGTGTGTGGCAGCACAAATTTATAATCCTAGCACTTGAGAAGTTAAATATCTCAAGCAGCCTGGGCAAACTTAGCAAACATAGCAACAAAATGAATAAGGTGGGGCCTCGAGAGGTGGTTCACTAGCAACATTTACTATGAAAACCTGAGGACCTGAGTTTGAATTCCAGCACCCATGTAACAAGTCAGATGTGGTCTCTCATGGACCCCATCATTGTGGGATGCTAAGACAAGATAGCTGGGGTTACTGACTTGCCATTCTAGCTGAAAAACATAAGCTACAGACTTAAGGAGAGAGGCTACTTCAAAACAATAAGGCAGAAAGTAATACAAAGAGAATAATCTGATACTGTCCTCTGGCCAGTACAATGGAACATACATACTTACACAGAGAGGGAGTCCAGGAGGAAGAAGAGAGAGACTCGTAATCAGGAGTGTGGAGGTGGTCTCACTATATAATAGCCCTGGATGGTCCTGTCACTCACTGTATAGACCTTTGTATAGAGTCCTTGAACTCTCAGAGATCACTTATCTCTGTCATTCTAGTGTTACAACCAAAGATGTGTGTCACTACATCCAGTGCTTTTACTTTATTCAAATTTTAATGTTCTATTTTTTTCCCCCTTTCTGCAATGAACTGATAAGGAGAAGAGAGTACTTCCCCTTGAAGTAAGCTGATGATATTTAAATCTACTTGATTTTGGTTTGAACTTGGTAAAATGATTCTTTTGGGATCTATATGTTCAGACATACACCACTGGAGATTTATTTTCAAACTAACAAATATTCTGACTATCTGTTTTAACTTTAAGGCATCGTCTGTAATTTGGGTTGACAGCATCAAATCAAAGTTGTAATAGTAGTAGTTATTTTTATTTCTATTGTCCAAGTTGTTTTTAGGGCTGAGTGTGGAGCTCAGTGGTAGAGTGCTTATCTAGCTAGCATGCCTGAGCCATGATTCAGTACCCAGCACAGCAGGGTGAAACCCATTTTTTATTTTCATATTATAAACTCCAGTTTAAACAACTCCTCAAGATCCTTAACTATTTTTTTGTAAAATATAGCGATATTTTATGCTTATGGAATGGGTCCATATTTTGATCAATAATTATTTCTAGAGTTCTTTTGACTTGAAACCTCTAGGAATTTCTCAAACTGTTATAAAGGCTTTGTCATTTGAGTCAGGTTTAGATATTACATCACTGTTGTTTCTCATTCATATTTTCTAGCCAGGCAGCAGGGGCGCACGCCTTTAATCCCAGCACTCGGGAGGCAGAGGCAGGCGGATTTCTGAGTTCAAGGCCAGCCTGGTCTACAGAGTGAGTTCCAGGATGGCCAAGGCTACACAGAAACTCTGTCTCAAAAACCTACTGGAATCATTAACAGGTTTTCCTCTGGAGTCTCATTAGGAATTTTTTTTTTTTTTTTTTTCTGAGAACTTCAGAAGTGGGACTAGTAAGATGCTCAGTAAGAGTAAAAGAAAGCACTTACTGAGTTTACTGAATTTGAGCTCTAAACACCATTCTTCCATATTCTGTAGCACATATACACTATACCCACATTTCAAACTTTTTTAAAAGATTTATTTATTTTATGTATATGAGTACACCATTGCTCTCTTCAGATACCCCAGAAGAGGGCATCGGATCCCATTACAGATGGTTGTGACCCACCATGTGGTTGCAGGGAATTGAACTCAGGACCTCTGAAAGAGCAGTCAGTGCTCTTAACCGCTGAGCCATCTCTCCAGCCCCACGTTTCATAATTTTAAGTTCTCAAAAGTATAATCCTTCTCGGGTACAATACAATGTCTCTTACTCTGTAGCCCAGGTTGGGCCTGAACTCTTGAGTAATCTTTCTGCTTCGGCCTCTCCCTCCTGCTGAAATTCCCATCAGAACTGTTTCCTTTCCCCTTCTCCTTCCTTCCTTCCCTTCCTTTTCTCCCTTCCTTTCTGTGTGTGCAGTAGTAGAGATGGAGCCTATAGCCTTACACCTGACAGACCAGTGCTCTGCCATTTAGCCACAGCATCAGCCTCTTAATTTCTTAAGTCTGGTAAGATTTTTTTTTTTTTTTTTTTTTTTTTAGCAAGAAGAAAGGAGGATTGCTGTCAGAAGACTAGGAACAAAGAATTAGTACTTAGCTACTAGAAAATTTTGTACTTTAAACCTCAATATTTCGAAATTATTTAAGTGCCTCTTTATTTGATTTTTTAGAAACTGACATGGAGTACAATAAATAGATGGTTTAAATTACATAAAAGGATTAGGTTGAAGGGCAAGACTTAAAAGATCTAGTTGCCTATTTGATCATTACTACGTAGTAGAGGCTCTAGCCTTATTGGTATTAGAGTTTTGTTTGTTCAGATTTATTTGTTTATGTGTTTTATTTAGGATTTTGGTTTGAGGCAGGGTCTCAACTGTATGTGTAGTTCAGGTTGGATTCCAACTCACAGAGATCTCTACTTCTTCCTTTTTAGTGCTGAGAACAAGGGCATATACTACAATGCCAAGCTGACTCTTATTCCTTTAACCAGGGCTTTAGGAGTCTTTCATGGGATATGGGAGAAGATAGTAGGACCAGGACAAGTATATATCTCAAAACAATTTTCTTAACTAGTTTTATGTAATCAATTGAATAATTGATTGTTCAAAAGTATGAAGAATTTAATTACAAGGGAAATACATTCAAAGGATGAAAACTTTTAACAAAACATGCCAGGAATTTGAAAACATTTGAGAAATGGGTGAGTTTTGTTTTCATTTATTGAAACAAAATTAAAAACAGTTTAATTCCTGGGCCAGCAAAATGGCTCCACAGGTGAGGTGCTGCCAACCCTGACTACAGTTCACCACAGTTTCCTCTGACCTCTGAAATCACGCACAAAATAATTTAAATACTTAATTCATGTGTTGTATTAGAGTAGAGAAGGTTAACAACATATCCCTTGTCAAGGATGGAAGAGACTACTGGGCCTTACCTCATACCTAGAGGCATTTCTACTTACCTTGTTTTTGTTTGATGCCTTCTAAAATGTGTTTGGTGACTTTAAATATGCTTCTCTGATAAATGAACTGCTATTGGTGAGTTTGGGACCTAATAATAGAAACAAACCATAGACGATTACATACTGAGGAAGTCTGAAGGATCTTTAGGATTTAGACATCCCAGTGAGTTTTGATGTAGCTGCTTAGTCTTCACAGTCCTGTCTTGTGTGACAGGAGTGAGCTGGGTTGGGTGGTCTAGATAAACTCACATCCTGACCATAGAAATTAGTTATTATCATACTATTTATAAATAAACTTTGATTGGGTACAGGGAATGATAGGTTTCTACATTGTAGGTATAATGTGAATATTGTTAATTAACATGGTGACTTTTTCTTTTTCCTTTTTTTTTTTTTTTTTTCAGTGTTTCATTGGCAGGCTACAATAATGGGGCCAGTAAGTATTCACTTTAATTCCTTACTTAATTGTTCCGTGTAATTTATTCATTTTTAATCTAGATTTTTTTATCATCAACAGAATGACAGCCCCTATCAGGGTGGAGTATTTTTCTTGACAATTCATTTCCCAACAGATTACCCCTTCAAACCACCTAAGGTAATTGGTTTATGATCATTGCTCTTAAGATGCTCTGTATGGTACTGATAAACCAATCACAAAGATTTCTTTTTCTTTAGGTTGCATTTACAACAAGAATTTATCATCCAAATATTAACAGTAATGGCAGCATTTGTCTTGATATTCTACGGTCACAGTGGTCTCCAGCACTAACTATTTCAAAAGGTAATGGGATAGTTGTTTGATATCAAGGTGAAATAACTGATATTTGTGCAGGGTGTGGAGGTGTACACCTTTAGTACCAGCACTGGGGAGGCAGAGGCAAGCAGGTCTCAGAGTGCCAGGCTGTATAGTGAGACCCTGTCTCGGGGAAAAGTAACTACTTTTTGTTCTCTTTTTTAAGATTATCTGTTTTTCAGATTAATTATTTTGTGTGTGAGTGTTTTGCCTGCATGTATGTCTTTGCACCATGTGTGTATCTGGTGCCCCCAGAGGCCAGAAGAGGGTGATAGATCACCTGTTACTTGAATTAGAGAGTTATAGTGAACTAGCATGTGGGTACTGGGAACTGAACCCGGGTCTTCTGAGCAGCCAGTGTACTTAACTGCTTATCTTAACTCCTTTCCAGTCCTGGACACACACACACACACACACACACACACACACACACTCTCTCTCTCTCTCTCTCTCTCTCTCTCTCTCTCTCGGTCTCCTTTAGTTTGTAATAGTATTTGTATTTGTTGATACAATGGAAAAGAGTTGAATTTTGAAGAATTGATCCGTAGTAGGATGCCAGGTTGCTGATGGTGATACTCAACAGAAGGTAGAAGGCTGCTGTAGTGGTTTATACACTGTAATCCTAATACTTGGGGAGTGGGAGGAGAATGATGACTTAGTAGTTCAGTTATTCTTGATTGTATAGCAGGTTTGAAACTAGCATGATGCAAGAGTGAGGTCCTGCCTTAGAGTGTAAATAAACCAGCTTCCACCAAGAAAGTGAATGATATGATTGTTTGATTTCATTTGTTTATTATTGTGCCTGTATATTATCTTCTCCTTCTTACATGGGTTCCAGGAATCAAACTCAGCTTGGCTGATTGTTTAGCAAGTGTTTAACTTGCTGAGCCATTTCACTTGAGTTCTATTTATTTTTGTTGATGGCTGATTTTGTTTGTTTTTGTTTCGTATTTGTTTTAGGACAGGTTCTTACTCTGTAGTTTAGGCTGGCCTTAGCTTCTACAGTGCTGGGATTACAAATGTGAGCTACTGTACCTGGTTAAAATTTATTTCATTTTTTTTGAGACAATCTCCTATATTCCAGACTGTGTGACTGATTGTGTCAGACAACTACTCTTGTCTGTTGTTGAAAATTTGACAGCTGATTTTTCTCTGAATGTGAGCTTCTAAAAATTGAGGTTCACTAGTACTGACAAGTATCTCTGTCTAGGATTTAGAGGAACTGTTTTCGTTCTGCTAATAACTGAACTCAGCAGACCCTCATGCACATTAGCAAGCTCTCCACCACCAAGCTACCTGCATTCACAGGTCTATATTCTTAACACTGTTGGCATCTCAGGTTGGGTTTTTGGTGGTGGTTTGTTTTTCCTTTGGAAACCGTCTCCCTGTGTTACTGTGGCTGGCCTTGAATTCACAGAGATCCACCTTTTCACCTGCCTCTGCCTCCTGAGTGCTTTGATTAAAGACCATGCCCAACCTCTGGTGTTTAAGCTTTGCCTTCGGTCTTCTACTAACCTGCTTTTTTTTTTTTTTTTCTTTTTTTCTTTTTTTTTTTGATATCCCAGTACTTTTGTCCATCTGTTCTCTGTTGTGTGATCCCAATCCAGATGATCCTTTAGTGCCTGAGATTGCTCGGATCTACAAAACAGATAGAGAAAAGTAAGTATCACCTCCAGATGGAAAATTGTCAGGCATGGGATAGAGCTGCCTCACGACTTACAGAGTTGAATATAGACCAAATGTTTAAGATAAAATCTCTAAGGGGTACATGAAACGGTTTTCTATAAATGGATGGTAGTAACCTTATATATAATAATGTAAGTTCTACTAAGAACCTTTCTTACAGTACCTTTTTTTTTTTAATACCTTCCTGTCTTGTTTGGACTTCGGAATCATTGTGCATCAGGGTCCCATTTATTTATCTTATATACAGTTTGGTAAATTAATGGGAAAGATAATTGACTTTACTACCATTTGGCATAAAGGTGCCAAATCTTTTTCAAAACAAATTTTGATGTAGAATTAGGTATTTTAGAACTGTATACTATATGATTTATTCAAGATTGATCAGGGTATTAAAAGTGATTTAAAGAGTTCTAGTCATTTTTGCTTTTGTGTCTTAACTCAGTGAGATTATGATGATACTTAGGATATGTTTTAGATAAATAAATCTAAAACATTTAGATTTATTTATTTATATGAGTACCCTGTAGCTGTTTTCAGACACACAAGAAGGGGGCATTAGATCCTATTACAGATGGTTGTGAGCCAACTTGTGGTTGTTGGGAATTGAACTCAGGACCTCTGGAAGAGTAGTCAGAGCTCTTAACTACTGAGCCATCTCTCCAGCCCTGCTGTTGTGAGACACATTTCTTGTGTAGCCCAAGCTGGCCTGGAACTCAAAGATCCTCCTGCCTCTGCTCCTCAATGCTGGGATTAAAGGCACATGCTGGTGGTGGCACGTGCCTTTAATTCTAGCACTCAGGAGGGAGAAGGCAGATTTCTGAGTTCAAGGACAGCCGGGGCTATGTGGAGGAACCTTGTCTTGAATACCTCCCACTCCCTAAAAAGGGCACATGCCACTATACCTTTCCCACTACACATAGCTAGATTTTGAGTTAAAAACATAAAAGACTGCCTGAATGTGGTAGCCCACACCTTTGATCCCAGCTCTTGTGAAGCAGGGACAGATTAACACTCTATCTCTAATTAATTAATTAATTAATTAAAAATGTTACACACAGTTACTTAAAATCTGTTGTATTAAAAAGTCATAGATACAGGCTGGGCTGTTGTGGTTCACATCTTTAATTCCAGTGTTTGGGAGGCAGAGGCAGGCAGATCTCTGAGTTCAAGGCCAACCTGGTGTACAAAGTGAGGCCCGGGAAAGACAAGACTATAAAAAAAAACCCTGTCTCAGTGGGAAAGACAAGAAGAAAGTCATAGCTATATATGAGCAGAGTGTTGAGGCAG
This sequence comes from Rhynchomys soricoides, assembly GCA_019843965.1. Classification (NCBI taxonomy): domain Eukaryota; kingdom Metazoa; phylum Chordata; class Mammalia; order Rodentia; family Muridae; genus Rhynchomys; species Rhynchomys soricoides. Next base: position 1,687,125 of record JADRCH010000105.1, on the reverse strand, counting down.
GAGGATTGTGAATTTGAGGCCACCTTGAACAACAGAATGATACAGAATCAAAAACAACATAAAAGTTATAGATGGGTAGGTTTTGTTGGTGGTGTTAGTGTTTAATGAAGCTACACCCCCAATAGGGAATTCTGGCACTATTTCTTAGTTTAATTTTGTTTTGTCTATGTCTGAGTACCATTAAGAATCATGTATTTCTGGCTGGATTTAAAATGTCTTTAATGTTGTGTGTTTGTGTGTTACCTGCATGTTTATGCAGAAGGCACAGATTCCCTAGAATTGGCTTTAGATGGACAAGAAGTACCATGTGAGTTTTGGGATTTGAACCAGGGTCCTCTAGAAGAGCAGCTGGTTCTCTTAACTGCTAGCCATCTGTCTGTTATCTCTCCAGACCTTGCAGCTTTACTTACTTATTTACTTATATTTATTGAGGCAGGGTTCACTAAAAAGTCTTGGCTGGCCTAGAACTCACATAAATCTACCTGCCTCTGCCTCCCAAGTATTGTGCTTAAGGTGTATGTCCCCAAACCTTAGCTGCATTATTTATTTGCTTAGTACATTATCCATGACTGATAGTTTTGATTAGAAACCATTTTGTCTAACATCTAGAACTGTAGCTATGAATGCTTCTCAGAAAGATATCCTAAGTCAGCATAGTAATAATGTTCAGCAGAATATTCATTTTTTTAAAACAAAATTTTATTGCCCAGAGGCAGAGGCAGGCAAATCTCTGAGTTTGAGGCCAGCCTGGTCTACATAGGGAGTTCTAGAACAGCCAGGACTACACTGAGAAACCCTGCCTGATTGGTTCTTTTTTTTTTTTTAAATTTTATTTTATGTACATTAATCCTTTGCCTGCATGTATGTCTGTATGAGGGTGTCAGATCCCCTGAAATAGGAGTTACAAACAGTTGTGAGCTGCTATGTGGGTGCTTGGAATTAAACTAGGGTTCTCTGGAAGAGCAGCCAGTGCTCTTAACTCTGAGTCATCTCTCTGTCCAACCCACGTTCCTGTTCTTTGTTCTTTTCCTCCTCCTCCTCCTCCTCTTCCTCCTCCTCCTCCTCCTCCTCCTCCTCTTCCTCCTCCTCCTCCTCCTCCTCCTCCTCTTCCTCCTCCTCCTCCTGCTCCTTTTTTGGTTTTTGTTTTGAGATGGTCTCATGTAGCTGAGGATGACCTCCTAAATCACTATGTAACTTTGGATGATCTTGATCCTCCTATCTTTACCCCTTGAATGCTGTGATTACAGGTGTATTCTTCTGGACTTACACGGGTTTTCTCTGTTTATTTTGTTACTGGAATGTTTTACAAATTTTTGAAGTAAACCCTACCAGAATGAGTTGTTTTATTAATATAAAGGAAGGCACTGTATCATTTTATTTCTTTGTAGAGTTTTGTTTGGAGACAGTATCTCACCATGTACCTTAGGCTTGCTGCAGCTTGATGTGTATACCAAGCTTGCTTTCAATTTACAGATACCTACTTGCCTGTGTCTTCTAAGTGCTAGGACTAAAGAAGTACACCACCATATTCAGCTCCTTGTAGTTTTTAATATTTGCATTATGTGTATGAATAGGTGAGAGTTCTATTTATGTGTATGTACCACATGGGTGCCTGGTACCTACAGAGTCCATGAGATGGAGTTGGATCTCCAGAACTGGAGTTGCAGGTGTTTGTGACCTGCCTGCCATGTAGGTTCGAGGAACTGAGTGAGGTCCTCCTTTATAGCAGCAAGGCTCTTACCTGCTGAGCTGTCTCTAGCTCCCCTGTTGTATTTTTGTGAGACAAGAGTCTCTGTATAATACAGACTGGTCTTCCGCTGTTTAAATCACTGTTATGTGATTTTAAGAACCATGTATTAAATTACATAGTCAAAAAATTCTTACAAAATCAGGTGTGTGTTGGCACATGCCTATAACCCTGCAGTGCTAGAAAGACTGCAGGTTTAAGGTTAGCTTTGGCTACAGACTGAAACTATCTAAAATAAATTTTAGAAAATGAAAGTCAGGGGGCTGGAGAGATGGCTCAGCGGTTAAGAACACTGACTGCTCTTCCAAAGGTCCTGAGTTCAATTCCCAGAAACCACATGGTGGCTTACAACCATCTACAATATGATCTGATTTCCTTTTGTATGTCTGAAGACAGCTACAGTGTACTCACATACATGAAATAAATAAATTTTTTTTTTTTTTTAAAAGAAAGTCAGTCAAAACATAAGATGGCTGGATGATAGTGGCACACCCCTTTAATCCCAGAATTGAGACAGAGGCAAGTAGATCTCTGTGAGTTTAAGGCCAGCCTAGTCTACAAATAGAGTTCCAGGACAACAGGGTTGTTACACAGAGAAACCCTGTCTCAAAAACCAAAAAACATAAGATGATGTACATACTAGCAAATACTAACCTTGAGTCTGAGTCCTTTAGATACTACATTATAGGAAATCGTTTTGGATTTTACAACAGTGTCTCACTGTATCCTGAGTATAGGCTTAATTTATAATTGGAGGTAAAGCTAGGTGGGAGTACGTCCCTGTAATAGCAACAACCCGGGAGGGTTGCCACAACTTTTGAGGCCATCCTAGTTTTAGATACTTCATGGTCAGCCATGGCTTTGAAGTGAGACCCTAGCACAAAGGGGGGAGGGGAGGGATGGGTGAAAGAAATTAGAGGAAGAAAGGTTATTTCGTTTGAACATTCTCAGTTATTGCCTTAAAATTACTAGTTGGGATAATGTATGAAATATGTTGCTTATTGACTCCTTACCGATGTTAAGCTGAGTTCTCTTTGTGTGTGTACAGGTACAACAGAATAGCTCGGGAATGGACTCAGAAGTATGCGATGTAATTAAAGAAATTATTGGATAACCTCTACAAATAAAGCTAGGGGAACTCTGAAAGAGAGAAAGTCCTTTTGATTTCCATTTGACTGCTTTCTATGAGCCCACGCCTCATCTTCCCCTGTGCACATGTTTACCTGACACAGCAGTGCTGCGTGTTGTACATACTTGGAACAACAAACTAGAAATACTGTACTTCGGTACCAACATTGCCTCCTAGCAGAGACGTGTGTGTGTGAGAAGCCAGTTCTCCGAGCCTAACCTAGGTGTGAGACTAAGATAAGAGCTTTCCTTATTGACTTAACTTTGGATAATGGCAAGATGTGAGGGCTAGTGGGTACACAGTGTGTGCTTGAATGGGAGGAAAAAGCTCCAGTGACCCATAGGAGAGTGTCCTTAAGTGGAATCCATCTAATCTCAGTCATAAAAAGCAAGGTGAAGAATGTGAAGCTGTATCTGTATTCATTTCATCCTGAAGGACCTACAACTTAGGTGAAAGTTATGACCAAACAGATTGAACGACACGCTGTGTTTTAAGGCCTAAGTTTTAACTGGTCAACATTTAAGTGTACTGGAGCTGTTAGTACAAAAAGTGTGGTGGGCTTTGTCCCCAGCACTTTCATGTCTCCCTGCCCTTTCAGCCTTCTTCCTTTTAGCCCTTTTCCATAATCTTTGGTTTGTATGTGGTTTCTCAGTTAATACATAGCTAATAGCTCTTATTTTTCTTATGTTTTTAACTGCTTTAGGCCTATTTCGATGTAAGGGTGAAAATTTATTTGATGGAAATACTTGTGTATATTTAAAGACCCAGTTGCTCCTTTGGAGCTTGTACGTTCAAGAATGATTAATCTGTGTAATAAACTGATTACTACAGTCATTACATATAATTTTGTGTGAATAGGCTTTTTGATTTAAAAACTTGGTCTAGCTAAGATTAGTGGTGGATTTTTCCTCACCCCTGAAATGTTTTCATTTATATTTGTTGCATTTCAAAATCATGAAACAATTCCAGTTTACGTACTAAAAAAGATATGAGAGTAATTTTATTAAACAAGATAGAGGCATAAGCTTAAAGGCATTTTCATGAAACTTATATGTGCACCATTCCAGGAACATGACTGTTAAACTAAATAAATTTGCTTTGTTATGAAACTGAGCAGCATTTCACCAAAACCTTGTGACAGTCTCTTGGTACATAGGACATAGAACACAAAGGTGTTGCTGTTAATTGATTGTAATTATAAAGAGTAACTGACTAAACCCGGGAAACATGAGCACAACCTTGTATTGGAGAGTCAACTTTATTACTTTGCACTAACATTTGCGGGATGTCCATTGGTTTTGAATTGTACTGTATGTGGCTTTTTGAAGTCTTCCCATGACTCTAGTAAAATGTAGTTTGAAATTTGTAAACAACTGTTAATTCAGAAACATTCATGTGAACTAGGCAAGTTACTTCCTCTGGTCCCTTTTCCTAACCTAAATGTAAGCCAGGCCAGCTTGAAGGCCATGGCTGATGCTCTCTAGTTATCAGGTTCTTTGAAATGCATCTTTACACTCTTGCACAAAAATTGAGGAATAAATGACCACTGCTTTTGGTTTTAAACTTGTTCACCTGTCTCATCTCTCAGTGTCAGTGTTCCTCCATCTCAACCTGTCAGCTAAAAGCCTCTTAATTAGCAGTTGGCTGCTTACATGAATTCCAGGAATACTATATTAGCATATCCTTGGCCTTGCAGGTAATAGCTTTAACCAGTTGTGAAAGAAAAATTCAGACTTGAACTCATAACCAGAAATTACTATGTATCATTACTATTCTTGGCAGATGGAAATTTGCTTTTGGATGTTGTGTATATGTTTGTCTGTTTCAGTGGGCCTCAGTCCTTGCAGATGCTAATCAAGTACTCTGCTTTTGACTGTATCCCTGCTTTTACTGTTAACTCTACTACTTACTTTGGGTTCCATTGCACAGCTTTCATTTGCCCATTCTTACTTGCCTCTCATCTCAGAGAACTGCTAATCTATTACCTTTTTTTTTTTTTTTTTAAAGTTATAGTGTGGAGATATATAGATATAGATATATTTACAAGAGTGCTCTTAGTATTTTATGGTAAATAAAAGCTGTCAGCTTGAAATGCAAATTCAGATGGTCACAAATAATATTAGGCTGGGAAATGCAATTTGAGGATGAAACACTCACTTTTGGTCCAGCTGTTTTGATTCCCTTCCCACAGTAAGAAAACAGATGTCACTCAGGCTGATTCTCACATAGGCTCACTCAAAGTTTCTCTGATGTCTTAAGGCTAGTTTGAACCAACCTTGTTTTATTCTGGTGAAATAGCGGTCACAAAAGAATGAAAGTTAGGGGTCGGGTTTTTTGGTTGTTATTGTTGTGGTTTTGGGTTTTTTGGGGGGGGGGTGCTTAAGTTAATATTTTAGGCAATTTTGTCAAGTATATTCAGAACAATCTTTCCCTAAAGCCAAACCATTTCAGATATTGTCATTACTTACTGGCTTAATAGTCAAAGGCATCATTGTCCTGCTAATTTTGTCTAGAACAAAGATATAGCAGGACCATAATGGTGGTTGAAGAGACAGAAAGGTTTGTGGAAAAAAGGAAAATTTGACCAATGACTGATGCTTTTTATGCACTGACCTAATGGTAGAAACATTCCTACTTCCAATCCCACTTTTTATATTGAGCCTTAGATTGTCAAGAGAAATGAGTTATTTCTAAATTATAGTCAGAATGCCTATGTATTGTCCCTTGTCTGCAGTTAAGGACAAACTCAACTTGAGTTTGGCTTTGTCTTAGAATATAGGACCCTTAATACTTGTGCTGAGGTTTCAATAGGATTGTCTTTTGTTCTTGGCTCTTTTGGATTGTGGATATACTTTCTCCTCTCACCCACTGTGGAACAGACCCCTGGTACAGGTTCCTGTTCCCCTGTGTTATGTGTGTACTTTGGTAAATACTGGCTTTCTCCAGGTCCTCTTTCCTTAAAGCCTGAATATAGTGGTTCACGGGTTATCCCAGTTCTTTCCTTAAAGCCTTTGCCTGAGTATAGTGGTTCACAGTTATCCCAGTTCTTTGGAACTATTGGCTTAAAGATAAAAAGTCTGGAGTACAAGAGAGCCTGTCTAAGTGAGAAAAAAAAAAAAACTTTCTCTTGGCACTGTAACCTTACTTAAAGCTATTGTGTTCTAGATCGTTTCTGAACCAATTCGTTGTGTATCTTGCCTTAGTCAGTGTAAATTTCAAACTCAGTTTGAAAGCCTTGATGGCTTTTGGCCTCAAGGCTGTGTAATAGAGTCACCATCCAGCTTTGCTGTCTCAGTGACTGCATTTTCGCCAATTCAGGCAAAGTTAGACGTTTTGAGTAGTGGCTAGGGATCACTTTTCAACTTTGAATTATTTATAGTGTTACCTTTTATCAGATGCAAATCTGTTACTAGGACTGGGGATGTAACTTGTGGTATAGAGTGCACAAGAATTTGGGTTGATCTCTATTCCTTCACACCTAAAAGAATACCTTGGTGCCAGTACAGCAGCTTAACAGCGTTTGGTTGGTTTTCATTGTTTGATTTTAACCTATGTATGTTGTAGAATTTCTTATATTGAAAGCAAGTGGTTGATCACTTGTAGGAAAGAAAGCAAGAAACCACTAAATACCCAAGCTAGGCTCTTAGGATGCCGTACAGAGCCGGGCAGTGGTGGTACACACCTTTAATCCCAGCACTCGGAGGCAGAGGCAGACGGATTTCTGAGGCCAGCCTGGTCTACAGAGTGAGTTCCAGGATAGGCAGGGCTACACAGAGAAACCCTGTCTCAAAAAAACAAATAAATAAATACATACATACATATGCCGTACAGAGAGACAGCAGGAGGCCTGATAAATGTATTGAGTTCCCCTTCAACCTTATGAGGGATGCCTGCTACAGCTTCCTTAGGCTTCCATCTCCCATATCTAGCTATTCTTTTTTTTTTTTTTTTCCTTGAGACAAAAAAAAATTTTGTTGTTTGTTTTTTGTTTTTTCGAAACAAACTTTCTCTGTGTAGCCAGACTATCCTAAAACTGGCTCTGTGGATCAGGCTGGCCTCAAAATTGCAGAGATCTACCTTCCTTTGCTTCCCAAGTGCTAAGATTAAAGGTAATCAATACTGTTCTTGCCTCAAAGATTGTTTTTCTTAATGTGTATGTATTGTGAGCCTGCATGAATATGTGTGCACCACATGCACATGTCTAGAACTCATTAGAATCCCTGAAACTAGAGTTACTGGTAGTTATGGGGCACCATGTAAGTATGAATGTGTGTGTGGTTTTGAGCATGCTTTAGCACACGTGTGGTTAGAGAACAAGATCCTAGAGATAGTTTTCCTTCTACCATGCCAGCTCTAGAGGTTGAATTTAGTTGTCAGACTTAGAGACCAATCTTGTTCTTCAGATGTTGAATCTTAAATTTTTATAGTAGATGAAGAGGGGGTTTTGTTGAAGGAGACCCATCTTCCCCCAAATTGTCAGTTTTTTCAGGTTTAGTCTCCCTTAAAAATTGAGATTGAAGTTTCTGGAGGCATCCCAAAGGATAATCTGGCATCTAGACTTTAAAGCCGGCACTATCTCAGGAGAGAGTGGTTCCATGTTTGAAGTAATTGATTGGTTACTCTGTGACTGAAGTCTAGAAGCTGTCCTTACTAATAAGGTTTTACTCATCGGGACACCCCAGTTCTCCAAGCTGAAGTTACAGCCATCTTTGAAGATGTAGCTATCCAACAGAATATTGTGCCAGTAGCTAAAGGTCATTGTGAGCTCCAGGTACTTGGTGTAGAGTGGCAAAGGGGACTATGGAAAGAAGAAGGGGAGCTGAACTTTTGGAAAGTACAGATCTAGGTCTTTTCACTTAGCCATTGGAGCAGATAGGGCAAGGACATGAGATAAGATGGAAGGAGAATCTGGTGGATTGTTGAGTGAGTAGGTGCAACTTCTGAGCTGCAATGAAGTTCAGTGTTTGTTTATATTTGGAGTGGGAGACAGAATTGCCCCAACACATCTTTTCACTAGCTTGGTTTTTATGTATTCTGGCCATTGTTAACTCATGCTTCAGCAAGCAAACTGGGGTTATGTTTTCAGTATCTACTGGTAAAGGAGATTCTGTGTGGGTGCTACTTTCTCTGTAGCCAGCAGAGGGCAATGATGACCTGTAGCTTTTAAAACTACAAGGTGTGTGAGGTCAGTCAGTGACTGTGCATGGACAGAACCTAAGAGGAGCTTTTGAGTAAGGAGGCTTCTTTTGGGGTTTGCTTTTTGTTGGTGTTTTTAGAAGCAGATGGACCAGCGCTTAGTTCGTTCAGGTACTCAGAAAATCAGAAAGGTTTACTGTAAGAGAACAGGTTATAGTGACTTATGTTCTGTTCCTAGGCCTCCAAAAATACCAAAGTACTGGGTCTTTTTTACCTGGTGCTCTTGTAGTCAGTCATCTCTCTATTACACCAACAACTTTAACACCAGCTTTACCCACTTGGTTGTGTTCATTTTTTTTTTTTTCATATTTTATTTACATTTCAAATGCTTCAGATCTCCCCTTTGGAACCTCCCCATTCCCTCCGCCTTCCCCCTGCCAATATGGGGATATTCTCCAACCCACCCTCCCACCCACCCACCCACTCTGTCTTTCCTCCTTGTCATTCTCCTATACTGGGGGATCTAACACCCTCAGGCCCAAGGGCCTCTCCTCCCCCTGACGGATAACAAGACTCTCCTCTGCTGCATTCGTGGCCAGCACCATGGGTGTGTTCATTGTTATATGTGAACAAGAGGATTCACATTTCTGGTGCCCACTGTTGCCTTTTCAAAAGTAGGTAGTTTTGCCAGGCAGTGGTGGCGCACACCTTTAATCCCAGCACTTGGGAGGCAGAGGCAGGTGGATTTCTCAGTTTGTGGCCAACCAGGCCTACACAGAGAAACCCTATCTTGAAAAACAAACAAAAAGAGTAGGTAGTTTTAGTCCCTGTGCCCTCATCAATGAATGCAGTCTCACTTGTTTGCCTCTGTCATGCATAGTTGTTTTATTCTGGAAGATGGAGGTTCAGAAAAAAAGAGTAGAGCACTGGTGGTAAGGCCTGGGAAAATACTGTCTTTTTCAATTTATCTTGTGATTCGGGGCCCTGGGCTTTCTAGTGTTCCAGTGCAACAGCTGTGGGCCTCCAGGGCCACCATCCGGAAGCCAGCTGCCTCTTCATTGGGAATTCTTTGAAACTGTAGGCTTGGCCATCTGGGTATGCAAATAACTTTAGATTTGCTGAAGTCACCAAGTAGCTGCAACCTAGGCAGAGCTATGAGGACTGATACTACCCTTAGATTAGGAAAGCATTTAGGGGCTGTTGGTGCCTGAAGGTCAGGCTTTTGGTTGTTTACCTCTACACAGGGAAGTGTATGGAACTCCCTGAGTTCTACTTTAGCTCCTTACCATGTGAAGGATTTTGCATCTAAAGAAAACTTTGGACCTAGGAAAGACCCTTTAATAAAGAGGGATGCCTTGATTCTATCAGGACATGACTTTCCTGAAGGAAAGGCTAACTTGCTATTAATACAGTCAATAATAGAACTGGATCTTAAGCAGCCCTGAGAAGGGCTAGCAGACTGACCCCAGAATACCTTGTTCTCCTTCAGTTCTCCCTTCTATCCCCAGAGGGTGTGTGTGTGTGTGTGTGTGTTTTCGAACACTCGAGATTATCTGGCAGTAACAAGAGGAATTTGTGCTCGGGTGGGGAAGGGTAGGCGGATCAGGATTAGGGAGTCTGTAGACTTCCTGTCTGCCCTGTCCCTGTTGGAAAGAACAGAGTCAAGAATGTGGCTGACAGACTCCAGACAAGGGAGAGCATAGCCAGCCTCTGTGTGTGCAGGAGGGGCTGTCCATGTTGTTAGGAACTTTTGAGTAGATTATGAGCATGGACATTCTTTAGTGTTTATGCATATGGGTGTGAACCTAAATCTGAGCCTTTACAAAAGAGAAATTAGATCTAGGTTTGAAATCATACGCTTTTTGGTCATATAATTTAGGGCAAATAATTTATATGTCCTTTGAATTTTCTCATATAGATGAACACTTGGTCTCTAACAGTCTGTAGGTAAGACTTGGTGGAAAATTATTTTACCTATTAAAAAATTGTGAGCCAGGCTCAAGGAAGTAGCTATGGACGGTTGTTATGTATGCCCTGTTTGTTTGTTTGTTTTAATGGCAAACCTTTGAGCAAGACCAGCTTTTGGGGCACCAGGTACCTGCTATAACTGCCTGGGCTTGCATACCTCTTCAGCAAGGCCCATGAGTGGTAGGTAGGACATGGATTGGGTGCACCTGTCTTGCCAACCACCTGTGATTAATGCAGTTAAAGCCTGGAGGGAAAGGCGTAATGTTAGAGAATTTGCCTTTGGCTGGGGGGTGAGGCATGGTCACAGATCAGATCTCTTCCTCCATGTGTTTCCATGTTGTACCTAGAAAGGGAAGGGGAAGGAACTGGTAAATGGGTGGTTGTAAGACCCACTATGGCCAGATCTTTGCTGTCCTCATCCTAGATCACAAAAACAGTCTGCATTCCTTAGTCAAGGAAGGTCTCTGTGTTAGAGATCTTGGGTCAGTATGTGAGACTTGAGAGTCACAAAGTGTCAGTATGTGAGATTTGAGAGAACCAAACTGTCACACAGGTAAAATTGAAAGTTTTGAAGAGTCACTCTAGGCATAACCTTTAGGGGGAGCTCTCTTGCTAGCAGAGATTCCTGGAAGTCCCTGGGTGGGCCCAGGCCTGCACATGAAGCTGACCTGCATTAGCTCACAGCATAGGGTGTTGCGTAGGACAGAAGATCTTAGTCCTGCTCCCATGAACATGGTTCCTCAGAGCCGGAGTAGGGATATTGCTAAGATCTATGGCCAGCCTTGTTTTGCTGCTTTACACTTGTGGAATGGAGAGAATCTTTCTGGAGATTTTTTGTTGTTTTTGGAGACAGGGTTTCTCTTTGTAGTTCTGGCTATCTATCCAGGAACTCACTCTGTAAATCATGCTGGCCTCTGATTCACCTGCCTCTGCCTCCAGAAAGGTGTGTGTAACCACACCCAGCTTTCTAGGACTTTAACTAGTACTTCTGTTTCCCTTGGATAAAATAAAGGGATAGAGAATGGGTTTAAGTAGAGATTGTCCTTAGGGAATTTGGGAGACTCTGGATGGGTAACTTTGGAGAAAAATGTTTTGTCTTCTAAAGCTAGTGGATGTAACAGGAAATAAGATCAGCAGCTATATTTGAGTCTCATCTGGTGAGGTTGGGGATGGTCTCCCCACCAAGGCCCCTTAGCCAGAGTAGTATGGTAGCTACTTGGGCTCACCCTGCTGCTAGGACATGTCCAGTTAGGTGGGGTAAGAATGTGGAGACTTTGTGGGTGAAAACAGCCGTGCGAGTTGAGTTTGTGACATTTGAGTAGTGTTTCCCAGATGCAATGACAGAAGTAGTTTTGCTGCTGAGGTGAGTCGGGTTCCCAGAGAGGAGCTCTAAGCTTGAAGTTTAGAGTGATGCTAAGTAATCAGCCATTGTATAGCTATGACTTATTAGCATAGTGGCTCTCAACCTTCCTAATGCTGGGACCTTTTAATACAGTTCTTCATGTTGTGACCTCCAAAATAAAATTACTTTTGTTGCTATTTCATAACTAATTTTTGCTGTTTTGAATCATATATCTGTCTTTTCCACTGGTTTTAGGTGACCCCTGTAAAAGGGTAGTTCGACCCCTAAAGGGGTTTTCACTCACAGGCTGAGAACTGCTGTCTAGCACATAGCCATTATTAATAGTGATTCAAGATTCCTGTGTTAAGTTTACCTCCTGCCTGGGCTTACCTGCTGCGGAGCTCTCACCTGGTAGGACTGCCAGAACTTCAAGAGAAAACTAGTTGGCCTGTCTCTGATTTTTGGGGTGGGGGGGTGGGGGGGGTGGAGGGGTGGCATGTCACATGAGAAGTTGTATTCGTGGTAGGAGATAAGACGAAATGGGTGGCGGGATTCCACTTGGGCTCTTGGATCCATTGTGGTAGCCAATAGACCCAATTTAACAATATTCTTTGAGGTTGTGTGACATAGAATATGGTCATCTGACTTTTTGCCTTGTTGTGCAGCCAGACTTATTAACTCTCCCATTTTTTGTTTAGTTGAGAGCAGTCTGTAATTTTATATCCTGGCAAGTGGTGGGTGAGTGTAGGGTTAGGGCATCCGTCGTGGTGCTGTGGGCCCTGTGTGTGGTGGAGCTGGTTGTCTGGTACTGTGATACGCTATATCATGGTGCAGATTACATGTGACCAAGCATTTAACCCTGTTGTGTTGTGACTTGTGTCAGAGACTAGTGTGGTGAGTCTGCCTTCTTTGTAATGCCTTTCTGTACAGTTGTGTACCCATGCGACCCAACTATGCCCTTTGTAGTCTGTGTTTTTTGACCTCAGCCACACGGGTGCCCCTACCCCTGCTGGCCGCGCTGCCCCTCCCCCCCCACCCCCCCCCCCCCCCGCGTGCGCGCTAGCCGCCTGCGCCGCGCAGCGATCGATCGCCATTGATTGTCCCTGACGAGCTGCTCCACTTTCCAGCCAATGTCAGGAGGGGGGGATCTCCGCCGCCCTGGCGGTGTCATTTCCACACACTCCCTGGGCTGCCGCCAGCACGGGCATCTCCAAAGAACCGGCCTGGATTACCCAGAGTGAGGAGTGAACCGCTTACTTCGCAAAGGAAGCCCCCACCCCTAATAACACAAGCACTGTCCCTTGCTGGGACACTTCTCTCCCAAGGTGGGTGGACAAATAGATGTCGTCCTCACCTGAATTAGATCCAGGTGGATTTGTGCACCCACAGGGCTGGGCTGTAGCGCCCCCCCCCCTTCCTGTAGGCAGAGGCGCCAGCTGGCCAACTTTGCTGGCCCAAACAGATACTAATGATTTTCCGGGAGGTGCTGGTTATCTGTGGCCCCAGCCGGCCAGTTGCAGAGCTGGGACATCCATACACCTCCATACTCTACGTTCCCACCTCTGGGATCCCCACCAGATGACCATACAGTCTCAAGTAGGTCGTGAGGGTCGCAGGCTGTCCCGGTGTCCCTGGAACTATGTGCTGCGTGGGAATATATATATGCTGTATCCAATCTGGATGCTACTAGTATCCTTGCCAAAGGGCCCCCACTACATACCCACTTAAGCAGGGGAAACTGGGTCTTGTAAAAGACTAAAGTCATGTACCCCCATCCCTGCTCAGCTGAGTGGGGTCACCCCTCTGAAAAGCTATCCTTCGGGTGGGGGTGGGGGCCGCTACCCTCCTCCTTCCTTCTCAGGGGCCAGAGCCAGTTTCCAGACTCCCTGGTGGAAGTGCTGACGTGGCTCTGGGCAGCTGTCTGGGGCCGGGAAGCGGGGCAGATGTCACGCAGCCCAGGGGAGGAGGCGGCTCCCTGGGAGGGCGGGCAGGGCTTCTGGCCAGGCATGACTACCTCCTCCCCCTTCGACCTGCCTCTGTCGGTCTGGAGCTGGGCGCAACCACTGAGCAGCCAGAGACTGCTCTACTTCCTGTGTGTGTGACTGACAGAGCAGCAGCCTCTCTGATTCCTTCTCTCCTCTTGCTCGAGAGAGTAAAGTACACCTGCATTGCACGGGCAGTTCCTCGAGTGAAAGCAAGGGTGTGTGAAGCCCTATCCCAATGCCAGGCACATTGTTCCTGCTCAATAAATGTTAGCTGTTGTTGTCTTTACAAGTGGGAACTTGGTGTGTCCAAAGGCAAAACTGAGTCCTAAGGGTGCCAGCTGGCTTCAGAGATCATTGCAGCCAGCCTGCTGCTGCACTGCCCCTGACTGTCTACATTTCTCATTGCTTGTCCCTTCTCTCTGCAGTGTCAGCCCCTCTTGGCTCTTCCTGCTGCCAAGCTGCCCCCCTCCCTGCCTCTTCGTGTGGTTCCCTCCTATCTGGCGGCCACATTGGGTCCCTCAAGCAACACAGCCCCTTGGGAACAGCAATCGATGGGGCGGAACAGCCTCCCTGACAGATGGACCCACGGAGGCTGGGCTGTTTCTCTACAGCTCCCTAGGAAACCGGAGACAAGAGCTAAGCCACCATGGCCCCCTCCTAAATAAAAGGGGGGGAGTTATGCAGAGCTTCCTGCCAGCCACAGCCTCGGGAAACTTTAAAAGAGATGGGCTTGGAGGGGCAGGGCAGTTGTATGCCCACCTTCCAGTTCATGCCGCCTTTTCTTTAGGCCCAGAATCATCTTTGGGACAAGCAGCATAGAGTTTGCCTGGCATTGGCATTGGGATGGGTGAATCTCTTCCTGGGCACTGGAGGTTGGTATGTAGGTAGGTGAGCAGGCAGCCAATTCACATCTCTAAGGCCACAAGGGGGCTTTGAAGCTGGCTGGGGCAGCAGCTTTCTCTGCCTGTACCAGCGGTATGATGAACAGTAGCCCCTATGCATGTGGTGGTAGGGGCTGGAAATCCTTGTCTCCTCCCAGGCTTTCTCACGTCAACACTACTGATATTTTAGGACTTAGGTCCTAATTCTTTATCCATGGCAATGATCTCTACTTATTAGATGCCAGTAGCAACAGTGTAGACAAAAGTGTGGTCAGGAGCATTCACTTGTAGTCCCAACACCCTGAAGGCAGAAGCAGAAGGATCACATTATGAGTTTGAGAGCCAGCCTTGTCTACATAGTTTTAGGTCAGCCAGGGCTAGAATGAGGCTAGACCCTGCCTCAAAACAATAACAATGAAAAGTCTCCAAGGGCAAGAGATATAGCTTGTTGCTAGAGCACTTGCCCACCACTGGGGGTGAGGGTAGGTTGGAGTGGGTTTCCAGGAATTGCCAAATAGCCATGATCTAACCTCAACAGCAAACACCTGGGGTGATAGAATACTGTGGGGTTGCCAGAGACCTGCAGTAGTGAAAGTGTGATCTTCCCAAACAGCCCTGGCCCCAGCCTTCTTGGGTCCAGAATTACCGGAAATGTCCCCTCTGCCCATACCTCCCACTACTAGCTTGCAGTAAACCGCCAGAGATGGCAGGGTTTCTGGCATCCTTGCTTATCCTTCTCAGGCTTGGTGCCAGTGCCTCACTGCACTGCCGAAGCTACCAATCATGGAGGCAGGGGCATAGATGAGGTCATGGGGCCGCTTGAGGCGCCTTAGTGACCAGTTCAGTAGGGGAGCACCAGCACTGATGATTAACTCCCTTCCCATGGTGTCCTGGCTGCTTCCCCCAAAGGTCATGGTTGGCTAGGGTGGTGCTGGCAGAACTCGGCTCTCTATTGCTGGGGATGTAAGAGAGGTTGTGAACGCAGACAGGTTCAGTGGGCCCAGACAGCTGACAGCTGGGCCACCTGACCACCGAGCTGTTCCAGAAGGGAAGAAGGCAGTGCAGATTAAACAGTGCCATCCACAGCCTTTAAAGCAGAGAACTGAAATGGGGACACCCTCTGGAGTCATGTCTTGCCCCGGCAGGTAGAATGGGAATAGCTTAGTGCTGCTGTCTTACTCCTGGAAAGTCCCTAGTTCCACCTAGTCCATTTCTTTCCTAAATCATTCCTGGCCTGTATTCCAGCCCCAGCAGAGACAGTACCCAGAATTACAGTTCTCTGACTGGGTTGTGTCCTTATTCCTAAGGAAGAGAGCTCTTCTGAGGGGGAAGTATCAGGACACAGATTAGCAGGTGCCTCTGGCTGGAGGGATAAGACTGCCTGAGTGGACAAGGCCTTCATTGAGATTGGCTTTGACAAGAGATTAAGACAGTTTGGGGTGAAGAGATGGCTCAGTGGTTTAGAACGCTTGCTTGAGGACCTGGGTTTGATTCCCTGCACTCACATGGTGGCTCACAGCCATCTGTAACTCCAGTGTAAGGGATCTGATGCCTTCTTCTGACTTCTGTAGGCACTGCAGTTCTTAACCCCCAGGTTAGATAGCTCATAACCAACCACCTGGAACTCCACCGGGGGGAATCCAAGACCAAACACACATATATACATAATTAAAAATAAAGATAGTTGTGCCTTCTGCTTATGGATGAAGATAACTCTCAGCTACTGCTCAAGCACAGTGCCTGCTGCCATGCTCCCTGCCATGATGGCCATGGACTGTAGCTCTCTGGAATGGTTCTCAGGGAAAGTTTCCTGACTTTGTTTTAGCTAATAGAAGGGAAGAGAAGCCATACTATCCTTGGTCAGGAACAGCTCCAGTGTACTCATATAAATAAAATAAGACAGTTCACAACCACCTGTAACTCCAGCTCCAGAGTATCTGGCACCCTCTTCTGGCCTCTACAGACACCTGCATATAGCAACACATACACATAAATAATAAAATAAGCCTTTAATAAAAAGTCCAAGTCCTGCACTAGAGAGATGCCTCAGCAGTTAGAAGCACTGGCTGTTCTTCCAGGTTGGATTCCCAACACCCACATGACAGCTCACAACAATCTACAACTCAAGGTCTAAGAGATCTGATGTGTTTTCTAGCTTCCTCAGGTACACATAAAATTAAAATAATTAAAAAAAATTCAGCACTTGGGAGGCAGAGACCAGCAGATTTCTGAGTTCGAGGCCAGCCTGGTCTACAGAGTGAGTTCCAGGACAGCCAGGGCTATACAGAAAAACCCTGTTTCGGAAAACAAAAAACAAAAAAAGCAAAAAAAAAAAAAAAAAACCATTTGTCTCAGAACCTTCCCCCAGAAGGTTCACATCCTGTTTGTCCTGGAAGAGAACAAAGAGAATGACCCCTCCCCCAGTCTCACTGTCCAGGCCTGTACCTCAGGTGCAACTTCAGGACTGTAGTTTGGAGCCAGGTATGGTGGTTTGCACGTTTGGTCCCAGCACTGGGAAGGTAGAGGCCTGCAGAACTTTGTGAATTTGAGACCAGCCTGGTCTACACAGTAAGTTCCAAGTCACCATAGCTACATAAGGAGACCTTGCCTCTCAAAACCAGTAGAGTGGGAGTGGGCCTGGAGAGATGGTTCAGTGGTTAAGAGCATTTTCTGCTCTTGCAGAAGACCCAGGTTCAATTGCCAGCACTCACCTGTACCATCTCCTCTGGCCTCTGCAGGTATCTGTATGCACCCAACATATGTGTACACATGACATATGCATAGACATATGCTAGGTACACATACATAAACAAGCTCTTTTCTTTCATGTGCATGGGTGTTCTGCCTGTATGTATGTCTGTGTGAGGATGTCAGATCCCCTGAAACTGGATTTAACAGTTGTGAGCTGCCACGTGGGTGTTGGGAATTGAACCTGGGTCCTCTGCAAGAGAAGAAGCCAGTGCTCTTAATGGCTAAGCCATCTCATCCAGCCCCTAAATTAGTCTTTACAAAAATAACTTTAGTAATCTTCCTACTTCCTTAGACTCACCTGAGAAGTAGGAAAAGGGCCATGAAAAGTGAACCCCCCTCCTTAGGTTGTTTTGTTGTTTATTTTTAAGGAGGATCCCACAATGTAATGTAGTCCTTGCTGGCCTGAAACTGGTTATGTAGGCCAGGCTGGCCACAAACTCACAGAGATCTTCCTGCCTCTGCTTTCTGAGTGCAGGGATTAAAGGCTTTGTGTGTGTCCGTCCATGGAGTCCAGAAGAGAATGTTAGATCCCTGGAACTGGAGTTAGAGAAAGTTGTAAGCCACCATGTGAGTGCTGGGAATAAATTTTTTCAAGATATATATATATTTATATTTGCTGTCTTCAGACACACCCAGAAGAGGGCATGGGATTCCATTACAGATGGTTGTGAACCACCATGTGGTTACTGGGAATTGAACTCAGGACCTCTAGAAGAGCAGTCAGTGCTCTTAATTGCTGAGCTATCAATGTAGCCCTATTTATTTATTGATTGATTGATTGATTGATTGAGATAGGGTCTCACAATATAACCTTGGCTGGCAAGGAACACAGAAATCTGCCTGCCTGGGTCTCCTGAATGCTGGGATTAAAGGTGTGTACCACCACACTCAGGCCTTTTTTCAATGTTTGACAAGAAAAGCAGTCACCATGCAGCTTCCTGTTACACTACTGGAGAGAAAACAGTTTCCAACAATAGAACGATCTATTTCCTGTTTCACTTTCTCTTGCTAGAATTTTTAGGTCCCTGGGCAATGGCCTTTGGTGCCAATCAGGTAGGGGTTCTTTCTCTCTCTAGCTCTGGATTGGAGCCAAGGCAGCCCAGAAACAGGTGCTCTCTCTAGCTGGAGTAGTGGCCAGCCTTCCTGACAGTCATGTAGATCATTGTGTATATTTTAATGGCTTCTCAACAGCCCCTGATTGAAGTGTGCCCAATTTAGCCACGCCGTAAGTAACTTTTTATATTTCCTTAGGGAATCATTTCAGTTATGAATCTTTTCTGAATCTGCAATCTCGATTAAAAGTTGATGTTGGCTTTTTAAAAATTTTTTCATTCTGTCTTCTTAGCTTCTAAGACACCTCCCTCTTGAAACACCATTAATCCTCCCTCAGTGGCTCGTCTGGAAAAGGCTTCTGGGGATGGAGGTAGCACCTGAGGACCTGCTAGGGGAGGGGCTCCCAGAGCTGGAGGCGGATGTTGATGGGATTTTGCCTCGATATGTTCCCTATTTATCCCCACATCAGAAACTCCAACAGCATGATTCCTGAGATAAAGGCCTTATTGCATCTTCTCACCTAGAGCTTCAGAATATGACATAGGCTCCTTCTAGGGTTAAAGCCCAAGTTCTGTGAGGCTGGAGAGACAGATTAAGGGTGCTTCCTGTTCCTTCGGAGGCCCTGTTCAATTTCTACACCCACATCCAGAGGCTCCTGACCGTTGACCACCTGTCACGCAGCTCCAGAGGATCGGATGCCCTCTTCTGGCCTCTGCAGGCACTGGCATATTTAGACACACAGAGAAATAAATAATAAGAGCTGGGGAGATGGCTCCGAGCTTAAGCACGCCTGCTCTTGCAGAAGACCTGGGTTCAGTCACAACCAACCATAACTCCAGTCTCAGGGGATCCAGCGGCTTCTTCTGACCTCTGTAGGATCCAGGGGCACACATGGTACACATACATGCAGGTAGAACATTCATATACATAAATCTAAAAAATAATAAATTATGTAGGGTCCAGTGGCACATGCTAGAAGATTCCCTACCATCTTTGATCCCAGCACACTGGATGCAGAGGCAGGTGGCTCTCTCTCCGAGTTCTGGGGCAGTCTACCATAGTGAGTTCCATACCAGCCAGACTCTGTCTCAATCAGTCAGTCAATCAATCAATCAATCAATCTTACCTACTAAACAGGTTAAGTTTCCTTAAATGCCTCAAAAAAGGCAGCCTTCTTTGTTCTCCTTGGAACTGGGATGGTGCTTAGGGCCTTATCTCAATTCAAAGCAGAGCATTATCTGATGCTTTTCCAGTCCCATTCATTATCTAGCCTTGGGCACTCCTTTGAGTAGGTGGGACTGGAATAATTATCTGGGGCTGGTGGGACTAGGACTTGAGGCCCACCCAGAGTTCCTCAGAGACAAAGGTCAGGGCTGCAGCAGGACGACTAGAGGGCAAAACAGAGTGACAGCTCTCAGTATTTAGAGGGCAGGGCTATCCTAAGGACACACCCCCTCCCACTGAGGGTTAGGGGAAGGACTTGCCTAGGTGCTCTGACCTCTAGCTCTGACCTCTGACTTCTGGCCTATGGGTGAACACTCGGCCAGAGTCATGACTGGGGGTGGGGCCCAAGGGACCCAGCGGAGGCTCTGGGAGTTAACGATTTACGAGCGGGCCCCTTCCTGAGGCCTCTCTCTTTGGCCCAGCAGGCAACCCGTGACTGCCCAGGTGGCTAGACACAAAACCAGTCCCACCAGTTCAAAGAGCAGTTCATCCAGACCCCACCCCAGGAACAAACCAAGCACACCATTCTCTGGAATCTGAAGAGGAAGACAGTGCAGGGGTTGGTAGATGGGGTCTTTGAGCCCCCTTGTCTAATGAGAGGTTGGGTAGTTTTCAGAAACCTCAATATGGAACGCAGCCAACACCCTGCTTTTTCCTCTGGGGCCCAGACCCTAGGAGAAGTCCCACCCCATCACCTGCTGCAGGTTTCCCCTTTTCTACTCCACCCTAGCCTGTAGGCCTTACGCAGAACACTCACTGGTGGCCAGGCTGGCTTCTCACTGCCCAAGGCATCCTCCCCTAGCACAGGACTCTGTCCTCTACCTCCCCTAGGCCTCTCCTTCAGTTACTCTTCCTGACCCAGGAGCCCGGGGAAACAGTTTGGCCTCTGTGAGCACTCTGTCCTATTCCTACTGGACAGATAGTTGACCCCTGACTGTGCCTAGGGAGAAGTACAGGGATACAAGCTGTCAGGCACATGATAGTCATCAGACCTTCCCGTCTCCCCTCCCCCTCCATATATATATATATATATATATATATATATATATATATATATATATACTCAACTCCCAGTTCCTGGTAGGGTGTAGAACTGTGTCTGCTTGTTCACACATGTGCATGACTGTGTGTGTGGCTGTGGGGGACTGGCTAGTCTGTTTCCAGAGCTGTTCTGTTCTGGGGCTAGAGTCCCCCCACCCCCATATTCATTCTCTCTCTCTCTCTCTCTCTCTCTCTCTCGTCCCCCCACCCCCATTCTCTCTCTCTCTCTCTCTCTCTCTCTCTCTCTCTCTCTCTCTCTCTTTCCTTTCTTCTGTTTTTCCAGACCAGGACCGGGCTGAGCCACCAAACTAATTTTAAAGGAGTAAGCCCAGGTCATATGGGAGACAGGGCCATCTTATTTGACATTTTCCTTTGGTTTTATAGCTCTCTTAGTGTCGTAGGGTGGGTGTGACAGAGGTGACATAGACCAGTGGTCAATGTGATGGTTGAGACCCCAAAAGCCTGAGTCCACAAATGGCTTTTAAACTCTTCCCTTCTTCTGCATTGGGATTTCCGCTGCAATCAGAATCCAGAGTAACCGCCACTAAAACGTGTCCTACCGGAGTAGGCGAGCTCGAAAACACCTTACTCTCACCCTTTGTGATACTGGCAAAGGACTTAGGTCCTAGAGGGGTCGACATTAGGCAAAGTTTGAGTGGAACATCTTTAGTGGGGACTCACTCCTACACTCCTCCGTCCGGACATTTCCAGCTACTAGCTATGTGGTTAATGAAAGCCATGTGCAGTTGTGGGAATGCCCCAGAAAAGGCTGGGCTGAGAACTTGGTTGGCTGCTTTGTCAACTTGGGCAAGTGTCCTTCAGAATCTGTGGATTAAATATGCACAGACAGCAGTTAGCTTGGTGCCTAATTTATAGTACGTTCTCACTTAGGAAGACATAGACTTTAGAGGTAGGGGTGGTGGGAGCCACTCTCTTCAAAGACTTTTCACGGCTGGTGGATGAATAAATAAATCTATTTCAGGGACCAGGGATGCAACTCAGTGGTTGAATACTTGCCTAATACAAGCAAATCTCATCCCTAGCCTAGCCGAAAGAGAAAAATCCCACTTGTATGGGATGTAATCTCAATTGCCTTATGAGAGGAGAGATGACCTGCACAAAGCCAGGCCATAGTGTGGGTATATAGTACATCTCAAAAAAGGCACCTAGTGGGGCTGGAGAGATGGCTCAGCGGTTAAGGGCACTGACTGCTCTTCCAGAGGACTTGGGTTTGATTCCTAGTAACTACATAGCAGGTCGCAACTGCCTGTAACTCCAGTCCCAGGGATGCCCTCCCCTGGCCTCTGTCAATATAGAGACATACTTGGTTTTTTGTTTGTTTGTTTTTTTAGATTTATTTATTTATTTTATGTGAAGAGGACATTGGATCCCCTTACAGATGGTTGTGAGCCACTATATGGTTGCTGGGGATTGAACTCATGACCTCTGGAAGAGCAGCCCATGCTCTTAACCCGTGAGCCATCTCTCTGGCCCCCCTTCACCCCCCCAGGCATACTTGTATGAAAATACTTATACACATAAAATAAAAATAAAGGTTAAGGGGCTAGACAGATGGCTCAGAGGCTAACTGTTCTACCAGGGAATGTGAATTTGCTTCCCAGCACCTAAACAGTGGCTTACAACCATCCAGCTGTGACTCCAGTTCCAAAGACTCTGACACCCTCTTCTGGCCTCTCATGTACATGGTATATAAATATACATGCAGATAAAACATCCAGAGATATAAAAGAATTTTGTTTTTCAAAACAAGATTTCTCTGTGTAGCCCTGGCTGTCCTGGAGCGTGATCTGTCTGCCTCTGCCTCCTAAGTGCTAAGATTAGGTATGTACCACCACTGCCCAGCTAAAGGTTTAAAAAAGAGAGGCGGGAGAAGGGGGTATGGGGGGAGAGAAGCACAAGTGTGAGCACCTAGAACAATCTGAACAGACTCCCAAAGGGGCACCTTTTCCAAGTATCACCAACAGTACTGTTGGCCCTGTAGGTGTGGCCCAAACTCAGGCTTGGAGTGACATCTACAAAGGGTTCTCAGTGGCATTATACTGGGTCTAAACAGGGGCTTCTATGATAAGCTTGAATCAACCCATCTACACAGAAGAAAGTAAAGTCCTGGACTGTAGCAGAGCCTATGGCTGTAGGGAGCCACTGCAGGATATGAAGCCTATGAACCCCACCATGAGTCTGTACGGGGAAGCCTCAGGACAGTGAAACTCGGGGTTAGAGAACAACTTTGGCACCAACCATTCAGTTTCTTCATCTGAGAAATGGGGATGATATTAAGAAGAAAAAAAAAAAGACAGGCAAAGGTTTAAGAGTGCGATTCAAGAGGCGTGATCAGGCTGGAGTAGCTAAGAGGTCTGGGGGGGGGGGAAGAGAGTGGGGGGAAGGAGAGAGTCATAGACACAGACAGGGTGTGGTGAGGGTGGACAGGGACACAGTTGTAGGGTCCTAGACTGCTACATTCCCCTCTGGACAGGAATGGTGGGTATTGGGGTGGGGGGCTGTCCCTCACAGATGCTGGAGACTTGAAGGTTGATTGGTTGGTTGAAAACGCAGTAGAAACTTCAAGAAGCAATGTAAACAAAATATTTTGAGGGGTAGATCCAAGATGGCTTCCCTCCCTCTTCAAAGTGGGTGGTCTTTCTTGCCCCCGTTCTGCCTCCATATTCTCTCTCTTTTTTTAAAATAAGTACTTTTTTTTTTTTTCCTTAAGATTTATTTGTAGCTGGGCAGTGGTGGCGCACACCTTTAATCCCAGCATTCGGGAGGCAGAGGCAGGCGGATTGAGTTCGAGGCCAGCCTGGTCTATAGAGTGAGTTCAGTATAGCCAGGGCTACACAGAGAAACCCTGTCTTGAAAAAACCGAAAAAAAATAAAAAGATTTATTTGTAAGTACACTGTAGCTGTCCTCAGACACTTCCCCCCCCCCCGTAGCTCCGCCCCGCTTGCTGTAGCTGTCTTCAGACACCCCAGAAGGAGGCATCAGATCTTATTACAGATGGTTGTGAGCTACCATGTGGTTGCTGGGATTTGAACTCAGGACCTTCAGAAGAAGAGCAGTCAGTGCTTTAACCTCTGAGCCATCTCTCCAGCCCCCTCCATGTTCTCTTAAGTTCACACTCTCAGGATAGTGTTGCCAGTGGATGGCTTGCTTGTGACAGTTCCTGTTCATATTGTATTTTCTGTAGGAACAATATTCTCTCTGGCTCCCAAGTAGATTGGACAGGTGAGGATCTGGATCTCCCAGTTGCTGAGGTATAAAATGGGAAGACTCTGAGATCAAAGGAGGCCAGGCACCTTATCATTTCCTCCCTGAGGAAGTCAAGCCCACTGGGACACCTGGCTCCCTCCACTACAGACCCCTTAGCCTTGGGCTTCTTGAGTTTGCTGGGAGGTAGAGAGTCTCAAAGAAAAATGCTTAACAGCAATTTCCGGTGCCAAGTAGTACCTAGCAAGTTAGTTAGACTCTGGTTTAGAATATTTTTCTTTTAAATGCATGTGGATGCATGCATGGAGGTGGGAGGCTGGGGTGCCCAGCAATGCTGTCCACCTTCTTGGAGTTAGGGCTTCTCACTGGAGCTCTCTAATTAGAATGGCTGGTTTGTAAGCCCCTAGGGATTCTCTGTCTCTGCCTCTTCAATGCTGGGTTTACAAGCCCAGATTCTTGGGGATCAAACTCCTACTGATAAGGAATGCACTTTTATTTACCGAGTGAGCTAGACCCTCTGCCCTGAGCTTTTTCCCCCCGGTGTGCAGGACTTGATTCTGTACTGACTCTAGGCTTTACGGATGGACAAGTCCTTTTACTTCCTGGGTCAGGATCTCATGTTTGTTGCTCACCCCTGGGGGGCAGGTCCCTCCTCAGTCAGTGCCCTGGCTTCCCCAGATACAGTAAGTGAGGAGTAAGTGTTGGAACCTCCTAGATCATACATACAGACCCAGGATTCTGCCTTCCTTTTGCTTGTATGGTCTGTGCCAAACAGTGCCTGACAAGGTGAGGACCAGAATCTCTAAGCAGTTTGGGAATTAGAATAGCGTAGTGTGTCCACTGTCTTAGGACTGTTTCCATATAGGGTGTGGTGACATATATCTTTAGTCCCAGCACTTAGGAGGCAGAGGCAGGTGGATCTCTCTGAATTCATGGCCAGCCTGGTCTGTGTAGTGAGATTCAGATGAGCCAGGACTATATAGTGAGGCCCTGTCACAAGGAGGAGGAGACAAACAGAAGAACTGTTTACTTAATTGACAGGCTTATTTGGGGTGACTATGAAGAAACCAGCTAGAGGTTAAGGGGAGCCAAACACCTCTTCCGGGAGACCATTCTTTGACAGTAGGTAGAAAATGGCTAGGAGCTGTTCCTAGTGCCTGTGAGGAGTCACTCAGTTGTGGTCTGGATGTCAGGAGTGGGAGAGAGGAACACAACTCAGGTGAGCTCTGCCCTTTGACACACCACCACACCACCCCAACTGGCCTATAAGTCCATACACAGATGGCTTGGAGGGTGGTTCTAGGGAGACCCACAACCAGAGAGGAAGCAGCTATGGGAGGCGATTTCACTTCTCCCAGAGGCCAGAGTCTGGCTGGCGGCACCGGGTCACTGCAGTTAACTCTCTGTTATCTGGACTCCAATTGATATTAGATAGTAATACTTAGCACCATGCTGAAGCATCACCGATCCTTCCCCGTGGGTAGAGGCTGTGTTTTCTCTGGCCTGAAGGTCTGACTGCTGCAACCCTGACCTCCTGCTCGAATCCCTCAAGACTGCATAACTATCACTCCAGGACGATAGGAGTCCAGGGCTCAATCTATGGTTCTCTGAGAGGACATCAGATGTAGGTAGGATTAGCCCAAGCTGGACAGATAAGGGAAGGGACGTTGTCAAAGGGCAGAGGCACAAATGGAATAGGAGCAAAGAAATGCTGTCTCAAATCTGCTCTGTTCTCACCAGGCACTCATTCTTTCGAAGGGCTGAGATTTAGTTCTTAGCTAGTTATCTAATGAATGAATGGTTCCAGGCTCCCAGTTCATAGGCCACAGCTCTAGCACCAGTGTACATGCTTTAGCCCCTGGATTGTAGTTGGGTAGGAGCCTGCCTCCTAAACAAACCAAAATGTCCTTTCTGATTAGTTTCTTCATCTGTGAAATGGGATCAGGACTCTGCCTCTTTTTCTTCCCGTCGAATTAATGTCTACTGAATGCAGGAAAGTGTTTTTGGGAAGGGTGCGGTCTTTGAACTGGGAGTCTGGTAGACCGAGCAGCACCTGAGCTGGGAGGTGGGGGGGGTGAGCAGCCAAACCTTCCTTCTCAGTCTCTGTAGCTTGTTGCCCCACTGAACAGTTGAGCAGGGAGCAGCAGGTCTGCGGATTTTCCACGGAAGGTGCGTCTCCAAGCCCAGGCATCTCTTACAAAGGGGTTGTGTGGTATTTATTTACTTATGTATTTGTAAAGTTGCATGGAAAAAGGGTGAAGCTTGACGCACGGGGGAGCTCAGCCTGGGAGGACATCGCCAGGACGCGGGGATCTTGAGGCGCAGCGACTGATCTTGAGGCGCAGCGACTGCGACTCTAGCTTCAGAGCCTGCGGCGTCCAAGTGGCCAAAGCTGCTCTGGGAGGGAGGCTGCGGAGGAGGGAGGGAATCCGAGGTGGAGAGGGGGGGTGAGGGAGCCGCTAGTCCGGTCCGGGTTTTGCCGGCAGCCCCCGGGCAGCGTTCGGAGCTCCTGCCCGGGCGGGCGCGCGGCGCGGCGGCAGAGGCGGCGGAGCCTGAGCTGGGATGTAGAGGCGGTGGCGAGAGCAGGCGTCCGAGCAGAGCCAGAAGAAGGGAGCCTCACCCCCGACAGCTCGGCCCCGCGTCCCAGCCTGCGCCTAGCCATGCGCGCCGCCTGCTGAGTCCGGGCGCCGCACCCCGAGTCCTTCGCCCGCCGCGCCGCCAGGCGCTGCGCTCCGGGGTGATTAGTTGCTTTTTGTTGTTTTTTAATTTGGGCCGCGGGGAGGGGGAGGAGGGGCAGGTGCTGCAGGCTCCCCCCCCTCCCCGCCTCGGGCCAGCCGCGGCGGCGCGACTCCGGCTCTGGCCCCGGGCGCGGCGGGGCGACTGGAGCGAAGCGCACCGCGGCGGTGCCCAGAGCGGAGCGCAGCTCCCCGCCCCGCCCCTCCCCCTCGGCCTCGCGGCGACCGTGGCGGCTCGGACGACTCGCGGAGCCGGTAGGTGTCGGGCCCTCCCCCGCCCCCCCGGGAGGCCAGCCCCCTCCCCTTCCCCGCCTCCCTCCTTCTCCTCCCCCGGGGCTCCGTGCGCGGCCGGGGCCGGAGTTCGCCGCAAGTCCGCGGAAAGTTTGGCGGCGCGGGTTCCCCCGAAGTTCAGGTGCGGAGAGCCAGGGATGGGGAAGGAGGGGTCGGTTTTTGGGAGGGGCGGGGGACGCCCGCAGCCTGAGCCGCGGGGCCTGGGAGACCTAGCTCCGGTGATCGCTCGGTGGCCGCTGCTATATCCAAGCCTTCCCAAGCCGCAGTATGCTCGGTCGCAGATCACTGAGTTCAGACAAAAAGAGGGGTTTTAGGGTCGAGGACGGCGGGCTGGGAGCGGAGGAGCGGGGCCGGGGCTCTCCCTGCGGGAGACGCTTCCTTCCCATTGCTGTAGCTTGCGGGCGCCGGGGGTCCTCACCTCGCAGTGCTGGGCGGGTGCTGCGCCTGCGGGGGCGGCTGCTTGCAGGTTTGCGGCGCACACTCCCCGCATCAGACCCCTCTCGCTGCCCTGTGTTCAGGGACGATCGTAACTGCCCCGAGCGCTTCGGACCACGAGTGGCCTTGCCTCCCCTTAGACTTGGAAGAGGCGGCGGCCACTTCTGTTTTTCCCCTCGGGCTCCTCGCCCCCGCTGCCTGCAGGGTGCCTGGCGGGCTGATCAAGTTTGACCTTTTTTTCCGTCAAAGTATATCACCTCCACCTCCGCCGGCTAGGCGGCCTCTCTTCTGTCCTTTACGGCCTTGGGGAGTCTCGGACTGCCTCTCCGTGTGTGCCCAGCTGCGTGCAAAGCCGGGGACGCAGAAGGGGGGGGGGGGTTGTTCCTCAGCTGCAGGTCTGCAGGGGGCGGGCATCCCAGGCTCCTGCCACGCCGCTCTGGCCCCGAATTTACCCTCGAAGTCCCGCCCGAGCCCCCTCCCTTTCGCATCCCTGGAGCCCGGGCTGAACCGCCGCGAGAGGAATGTGTTAATTTTCTTACTGGGGGAAGTTGTCCTCGCCCGGAATGGACTGTTTTCCGGCGGGGAGCGCGGGGTGCGCCTGGCTTTGTTTATGAATAGGTTGGACCGAAAGTGAGGGACCCCATTTTTAACATAGGGGACCTGTCACAAGTGCTGGGGCGCACCGGAAAGAGCAAGCAAAATTTCCTCTTTTTTTTCTCCCTGGGGAATCGTAAGGGGTGCGCAGAGTTGGGTTGGTGCCATGGGTTGCAAGGAGGTACCATTAGATTTGGGGGGTTCTGTAGTGACTCATCTGGAAAGACTTGCTCCCCTAGTCTCCTGAAAAGTAGGGGGAATGAAGGTTTGGCAACCGCACCCTACTATGCTCCCCGGGACCCTGGGTGGTCTGAGAGTTGGGTCTTGCAGATGGGAGTACCCAAAGCGAGATGCGGATTAGGCCCTTGATCCTCGCCTTTCCTTGTGCCCCCTTGCTGTTTGGAGCCCTTGGTTCTGTAGTGCGTCCCCCTCTCAACTCCCCCCCCCCCCGCCGGGCGGGTTTGCCCAGGAAGCACTAGGCAAGGGGGCGTGTGATCGCTGGCCCTCGCCCCCGCCCCGCCGGAGCCGCCCCAGGGCCGCGGGCAAACAGAGTCCCTTTCAAGTTTTCCGCTGGGGCCGCCTGGCGGGAGCTGCGAGCGCGGTCGCTGCGGACTTGTTTGGAGCGCGGTTTGAACGCCCAGGGCCACCTCAGTTGCCCCCATCTGGGGGGTTCGGGGTGTACGGTCCTAGCGGTGGAGACCATTTAAATGAGATGGGTAGAGGGCGCATATTGGCCTAAGCTTGACCTGACCCTCTCCTGAAAGACAGTGCCTTACTTGAGTTCTTGGTGGAAACCTTTCCCATATTTTTGAGAGTGGTACGACGAGACTGTCCTCGCCTACTTCGACTGTAACTGCATGGGGTTGATTTAGCAGTTCCTTAGATGAGAGTCAAGCTGGAGCTTGTTGGGGGGGGGGGCGTGGGTAGCGGCCCGCTCTGCAGCTGTCGCCCCCCAACGGAAATTGTCCTCCTTAGGGAGGGGGTGACAGTTTGATTTTTTTTTTTTTTTTTTTTTTTTTTTTTTTGTCCCGGGGAGGGGTGGGAACAGCTGAGGGAGGTTGGCCTCCGGGTTACCAGTCAGTCCTGGTAGCTCTGTAGGTGCCTCCACTTCATCCTGGTAGGAGCTGGATTCTCTAGGGGAAGCCCCTATCTAAGCTTGACTCGCCTCTCTCCATCCCCCTTCCAAGTTGCTGTAGAGGGTCCTCCGCAGAAGCTAGGCCCTCGGCTGGCTGGCTTGTTAGTGCCTTATTTATGTGTGTGTTTGGGCCCGGTTTCCCAGCTCAGCAGGTGACCCTGGCCTGGGCCTCCTATCTCTCCTGCTGACTTACCGGAGGGCCAATGGCCTCCCCTTTATCACGTGAGGCCTGGAATGTCCACCAGGCTGGGCTGAGCTGTGCTGCGTGGGGGAAGGGAAGGGGAGAGGGCTCTGAATCCAGGGCTCAAGCCCCTCACACGCTTATGTGCTCAAGGGCTCCCATGTCAACCCTTCAGTTTTGTTGTTTCTTTTCTGATACCCAGTTGGCTAGTGTGAAATTGAGGCCCATTTGAATCTGGGGGCATGTTTGTCTCAGGAGGTTTAAGTCCTACCTTCTTTAGATCCCCACTTAGTTACTCATGGGCTCCTGCAGTGCTTCTTCCCAAGAAGAGGCAGAGAGTGTTGGACTGAGCTAAAGCCAGTTGAGTTCCTAGGGTGCATGGTGAGGTAGAAAAGATGGAGGAATACACTCGGGACAGACCTGGTCCTGCTCTTAATTCTGTGGGGTGCGGTAATCATTTAGTCACAGGTAATTCTCCAGCATTTGCCTTCCGTGGTCATACTTGGAGCAGGCTTACCTACTGTCATTTTGGGTAGTTCATTTATTCAGCCTCGGTGGGTACTGAGCATCTTGCCATTCTGGAGTGCACATTCTGCCTCCGGTCTGGAGGTGCAGGAGAGTGGAGGATCTCCCAGCCTCTACATCCCTACCATTTCTACAGCTGTGTGTGGCTGAGTGTGTGTGTGTGTGTGTGTGTGTCCTTGATTAAGTGTATTAATAGTTAAACTCTCACTCATAGCTGGAACTCACCAGACCACAAAAAAGCCTCCCTGTTACTCACGCGCTGCTGCCCAACAAGAATATCCCACTAATTTTTTTTCTGCATTCTCTTACTTCCCCTTGCTCTGTCTGCTCTCCTCAGTGCCCCTACCTTCCCAGGCTGCTGGCAGTGAGAAAGGACTGCCCCTTCAGAGACTAGCTCCAATCCTTAGTCTATCTGCCCCTAAAATCCAGAGGCAGTATCAGCTGGCAAAGACGGGCTTGTGTGGCACTATGTCTGTTGATCTGTGAGACAGCCTGGATGGTATATCTCTGTCTTCAAGTCTGTATTTAGAATGTGTATGTCCTGAAGATGTGGAAGTCTAAGATGTATGGTTTTATATAGTTGAATGGTTACATATCTACACTATATATATTACATATTGTAATATTACATATACACCTCGTGCACTTAAGTCTGAAATTGTATGTCTGTAGGTTGGCCATGTCCCTATATAATATATACTGTATGTTTCGGGCACTTGGAATTTTGTAGGGTTTGTGGTTTGTATGTGTTTGTTTTGAGTCAGGGTCTTACTGTATAGCCCTGGCTGACCTGGAACTTACTATAAACCAGGTTAGCCTTGAATTCACAAATACCTGTCTGCCTCTGCCTCCCAAATTCTGGGATTAAAGATGTGCCCTACCTCTCCTGGCTCCTAGCATGTATCTGATATATGGATGGATGGATAGATGGATGGATGGATGGATGGATGGGGGTGTCCACTCCTTTAGTAGTACGTGTCTGGATTGCATTAGAGTCAACCTAGAAGTGGGCATATTTGAGCTGTCAATGGCTAGTGGCTTTGTATTTTTGTCTCTTTCTATAATCCGTTTGCCATTCGAAGGGACTTTCTGAGTCCCTTCCTCCCTGTTTGTGAAGCTGGGAGACTCAAAACCTTTTCCACTCAGCTGTACCCCCTCCCCCCAGCAGTAGTAACTGGGCAGCCTCCTGGTCTGCCTGCCTCTGGGAGTTTTGGAAGCTGTGGCAGGAGACAGGCTGGGGCCGGGGTGACAGCTCGTATCCCCACTGCGATGGCAGCCTGTGATTATAAGAATAAAAGGATTTTAAGGTCATGGGTGTTTCTTATGTCTCTGCCCTTTGCTGGGCCGGTGGCAGCAGAGGTCCACAGCAGTGTGTCTGCAGGTTGGAGTATGCCCCATGCAGGGGAACAACAATGTGTGTGCCTTACCTGAGAGCATAATCACATATGTACATGCATGAGCAGAACCTGTGACGGTCTGTGGGCTTGTCCTGGATTCTCCAGGGGCTGGGGAGTGCTTCCCAGTTAAACTTCCTGCTGCTCTTGACAGTCTTCTAAGGGAGAGTGGTCTAGCCTCAAGCCTTGCTTACTTAATTTCCTCTCCTCTAGTTGAATCCTTCTAGCTTTGAGACTAGTTGGGCCCAGTCACCTGGACAAGGCCACATCTTGGGGTGTCACTGCCTGCCCCTGGCCCCGCTCCAGCCTCTGTAATTGCATTCTGCGGCCTAATCCCCCGCCAGCTCAATTAGATTGCAAATTCTTCTTCATTTCCTGCCTCTTGATGCTGGCCTCCCTCTGGGCTTGCAGGGATTGGGGGTGGTGGGCAATCCCCAACTTCCCTTCTGCTAGCACTAGGGAATCTGGGAGGGTGATTAGTTCCTAGTACACTAGCCCTAGAGCTGAAAGTCAGAACCCTGGGGACCAGCAAGACAGGGATCCAGTAGCCCTTTTGAACCAACTGCAGAATCCCTCTGCCCAGAAACAGGGTCTCTTTTAGCTGGTGCAGGCCTACCTGTGGAATAGGCAGATCCCTTTAGCCAGGTTCCTAAGCTGTACCTCGTTCATGGCCTCCGTAGGCTATGCCCACCGCTTGCTTCTGCAGCAGTTACAGCTTACCCAGCACAGCAGTTAGGATTTATTGTGTGGCTCAGGCCAGCCTTACACTTGCAGAGACCCTTCGCTCTCTGCCTTCCCAAGTACAACGACTTAGAAGCATGTCCAGCACATCAGCCATAGCCTCCCTTTCCGCTTTTTTCTGATGTCTGTTCCTAGCCATAATACTTCCAGGGGCTCGTGGGCCCATCGAGGCCTTCTACTGGCTCCCCCTAATATCATCCCTGGGCTCAACACAGACAAGTGCACATGCAGGACTCAAGAGAGTTCATCAGGTCTGGTTGTGAATCCTGATCACTATATATGGCTGACAGTAGTACATACGGATAAGTTTTAACTCTACCTACCTGTTTACTTATCTCTGAGATGGGTCAATAAGTGGCTAACTACCTCATGAGGCCAGTTTTAGATTGAATGCAAGGATTGAGCATGAAGAGAGGGTCTAGATGCTCCTACTCAGCAGTCAACAGAAGTTGGCCTTTTTTGTTCGTTTGTTTTGGTGTTTTTGTTTTGTTTTGTTTTTTCAAGACAGGGTTTCTCTGTGTAGCCCTGGTTGTCCTGGAACTCACTCTGTAGACCAGGCTGGCCTTGAACTCAGAAATCCGCCTGCCTCTGCCTGCCTCCGCCTCCGCCTCCTGAGTGCTGGGATTAAAAGCGTGTGCCACCACTGCCCGGTTTGTTTTCGTGTTCTTAAGACAGCCTTGGCTGTCATGGAAGTCACAAAATGTATACGGACCAGGCTGGCCTGAAACTCGACAAGATCTGCCTGCCTCTGCTGGGGTTGAAGGCTAAGAGGTTAGCATTTACAGTGTTAAGAACTATCTCCAGTGCATTGGCAGGACGACCAGTATCTCTAATAACCAGGTATGTGACCTTGGCTGCCTTACCCTCTCCTTGCTGGAGCTTATCTTTCCCATCTGTGAAGTGGACGGATGCGACAGGCCTAGGGGCACCTGAAGGATGCTTAGCCCCACGGGTTCCCACATGTTATTTGCTCTCTCCTTTCCTCACATTAAGCCTGCTGTGCCTAGAACTATGCAGACACAGAGGGCAAGGGGCTGGCCAAGGTCATGCGGCTGGTAATGGGGCCAGGGACTGGCCTGCTGGCTCATGGAGGCACAGCCTTCCCTCCCTGCTGGTCACTGAAAACTGGTAGTTTGGCTGGGTTTTTTTGTTTTTGTTTTTGTTTTTTTCTGTCTTTTTTTTCTGGGAAGGGGAGTCCACCCCCTCTTCCCCCAGGAGGCACCATGACAGCCACTGAGCTGACAGGCCTCCTGACTTTAATACTGGGGTGGCCGGAAGCTCTGGAAGGCTGGCTCCCCTCAGCCTGAGGGGAGAGGGAACTATAAAGTTCTCCTTCCTATCACCAGTCCCCATGGCCCCACCCGCCCTCTGCATGTCCTCTGTTGGACAGACTGTGACAGAGGTGGGGGCTTCTTTCAGCCTCAGGCTCCCCTTACTGGCTAGTCTTCTGAATTCTATGACCTCTGTCACTCACTGGCCTGGGCTCTTTAATATTTCATAGCCCTTCAAGTCGACCCCCTGCCCCAGCCCACAGGGCCCCCTTTGTCTGCCCCCCCATCTCTGTCACTGAGTTACTGACCCAGAGGCTGTCTCTACCTTCTGACACTGTGACTGCCGCTGTTGCCTTCCCTGTCTGTCTTGACCCTCCTACTCTACACCTCCACTGGACAGACACACACACACCTATACCTATCTGATCCCTCCCTGACATCTCTGTCTCATCTGCTTTTCCTCCATTTTCTTCTTTTGTTGGGCTCCCTCTTCCCAGTGGAACAGAAACCGTGGCAACTGGTCTGCCTGCCTGTCCTTGTGTCCTCTGGCCCTTCTGCCCCCTCCTCCGGCCCCCTCCTCCAGCCGGTCTGGCTGGCGGGTGGGCGGCGTGAGAGCTGGTTTTATTTATTTTTCTGTTTGTTTGGGAAGAGGGCAGTGGCAGCTCTAGGCCTGGCTGCTGCACTCCGCTTAGAGCAGTGGGCAGGCAGCCCTGCTGGCCTCCCAGGAATGTGGCTGGGACGCTCTGCGCTGTATTTACTCCCCTCCAGCTGCTGGGCTCAACAGGGCAGAGCCAGGCCTGCCCAGTGGCCCCGGGGGAGCCTTGGACTCACTCTGTCCTGTCTGGCAGACCCCACGTGGCTTTTGAGGGGACCAATCCCTCATTGCCTCTGACCTCCTCTGACCTCAGGTTCTTCTGGCCTGCCAGCAGAAGTACTTGTTTACCATGCTGGAATGAGCCTGCAGTGAGGGTACTGGAGGCCTGGTACCCAACAGCCACCCTATCTCCCACCCAGGGGCCTAACCTAGGCCTGTAATCTCCTGGGCAAAACTGTGCAAAGCATCACTCCAGGCCTCTCTCATTGGGTTTAGTACCTGTGCTTGGCACAGCCCCTCAGCTCTGCCCAGATTATGGGCAGGGGTGAGTGAGCAAGGTACAGAGCCAGAGTAGCTGGATCCCTCAGTGCCCTCACCCGGGCCCCATGTGCACACATCTGAGTGGGTATACACTTATACATGAGAGGTGAGACCTGCTTAGTCACAAGCACCACTAGGTTGTACACTTCCTCAGAAGCGCTGCCGTACTTCCTGTCATTGATTCCCTCATTCATCAGATGCTTACAAGGGTTTTAAGCCCTCGCAGTGCCAGCCTTGCAAATGGGATGTGGCAGTGGCTTCATTGTGTACCCTGGTGCCTGGCACCATGTAAATGTTTGAAAGATTTTAGCTATTGCTGTCATCGGGCTCCGCCCCCAAATGGATATGAGAAAGCCTAGCCCACCCCAAGCCCTACCCCAAGCCCCTAAGTAATGCTGCTGTGCCAACATCTTCCTGGCCTTTCTCTGCTGTTAACCCCCACCGCAGACTTGGGAGTTGGGTGTTGTTTGTACCTAGCTGTATACAAATGGGGAAACTGTGACTTACACTGGCAAGTGAGCTTGGGTCCTGGCAGAGTCTATGCCAGGCTGTGAGGACCCTAAGGACAGCTGGAGTTGGTCAGTGTGTGATTTTGCTTGCACTGTCCACTCTGCCTGAATGTTTACCAAACATGGGCCTGTGTCCTGTCCACCACCCTGGCACCATCATCCCAGCAAGGATCTTGATGTGAGGCAGGGAAGAAGGCTGGTTGACTAGTTGGGTAAATGAATGAATGAGCTGGCAGTGTGAGTGAACTTTCTTAAAGTACATTGGGGTGGGGGGGTAGATGGGCGGGTATGTGGACACCTCCTGGCTCGTGAAGCATGGACTGAGAGATGTGGCCAAAGACCAACAACCTATTGGGCAGAAACCGGTGTGCAAATAATATCTTCTC
Organism: Rhynchomys soricoides; assembly: GCA_019843965.1. Taxonomy (NCBI): domain Eukaryota; kingdom Metazoa; phylum Chordata; class Mammalia; order Rodentia; family Muridae; genus Rhynchomys; species Rhynchomys soricoides. The sequence continues at coordinate 1,652,310 of JADRCH010000105.1, read as the reverse complement.
CTTGGACCTCAGTGTTTATCTCTGTCAATTGGGCTCCAGTTTGGAGTTTCTTTGGCTGGCTACCAGCTGGCCTAGACTGGGGCCAGCCTGGGAGGTGAAGGGACTGTGGTGGGGAGCAGGAAGCAGTGGGTGGTGAAGACAGGAAGATAAAGCCAAGAGCTTGGCTTGGAACCTGAGAAGCAGGGAGACCAGTACTGACCTGATGTGGGCTTGGCCCTCCCTTTGGGTGTGAGCACAGGCTCACAACCCCCCAGCTACCAATTCTTGCTCCAGCACAAGCTCATTTCCTGACATCTGTGCAGTTAGTGGCCCTGTGTGCCAGGAGGAGGTAGCCTGTCCCCTGGGGTTAGACTGGCTCCTCCCTCAGCCCATAGTATACCCCAGCTTTCTGTCATTTCCTGTTGACCCTAATGGAAGAAACCTGTCCATCCCCTCTCCTGCTCAGCCTTCTTCCCACCAGCTTGGTGGGAGAGTGATAGGAGGTGGAGGAGGGTGGGCACCGCAGCCCCTTCCCAGAGCTGTAGGATTTTGGCAGTCTAGAATTTTAGTGACAGGAGTCTAGAATTACAGACTGTTTGCAATGAAAAGATGTTTTAAGTTGGGATTCTTGTCAGGTTGGGATTCTAGAGTCACTGAAGAGTAGGTTTTCCTGTGGGAAGGAAGCACGAATGGCCATGCTTCAATAGCCTTGTTTGATGATAGAGAACACTGACGAGTGGGGCTGGGTTTGGGGGCTTTCCTGAGGATGCAGAGCCAGGAGACCTCAAGGGACAGGAACCAATTCCAGGGACTGAAAGGCCAGTTCTACATGTAGCGGGTGGGCTCTGGGCCCAGTCAGGCAGCACGGGGCTGTGGCTAGCCTGCAGACACAGGAGGGGTCCTCCCTGTGGCAGCCTGCCGCCTGCTGCCCACGCTTCCCGAGGCACCAGTGTGAGGAGGAGACCCGTTGCTTCCAGCGACAGCAGGCAGGGCCGGGCGGCTTCCCAGCTCCCCCTCTGACTCATGGCTGCCTGCAGCTCCCCTCCCCTGGGGTCCTCAGCAGCCCCATCTGTGCAATGGGGAGAGGAGGCTTTGTCCCACGGTATGTGATTGACTGCAGCAGTAAGGCTAGGAATCTTCCCAGGACCACTGTTAGGCTTGGGGGAATGACAGAACGATCCAGAAGAGCCTGGGGCACTGGTCCTCCGCCAGCCACTGAGTCCTCTCCTCTCCCCATTAGTCTGGGCAAGGGGTAGCTGGATTCCTGAGCCAAAGATGTAGTGGTGTAGATAAGAGAACCAATCAGTTTCAAGATAAGATAGGAAGCCTGCCCCTCCTCCAGGGGACTCCTTCATGACTTCTGTGTGCCAATCTGTAAAATGGAGCATGTTACCCCACGAGTCTGGATCTGGGCTGGGGGCACATCTCGAAGGGAGAGGGGAGTCATTGGCTGCAGAAATGAGGTAGGGGATCTGATTGGATCACTGGTGATTCAGTGAAGGAGCTAGGCAGTGGCCAAAGGAAAATCCCAGTTGCTCCCCTGGGAAGACCTGACAAGCTGGACAGGAAGCAGTAAGGAGCAGACTTGGCCCCCCTTAGACCTACATGGAGTCATCTTAGCTTGGCAGCTGGGTGGGTGTGCCCCTCACTGCAGGAGAGCTGGAACTCACCCCCTCATGCTCTGTGAAGGGGGGCTATGACTGCCAAGAGGGGTTGGGCCCTCATCCAGATTTCAAAGCCTTCTGAAACCCCCAGCTCTGTCCTGAGTTACTACCTGGGGTGGGGAGATAGCGGGGCAACATGGGGTAGCAGGTGTTGTTTCATTTGCCCAGGAGAATGGGAAACCCCTGGAAAGGTCTCTTGAGAGGGTGAGAGAGCAGAAGGGATGAAGGCAGCTGCCACTCTGACCAACTGACTTGCTCACAGTAGCCTCCCATGCCCCATGCTCAGGGCCAGGAACCTGGAGATAGCGTTGTGTGAATTGAAACCGGTCCCTCTGGCCCTTTCTTTCCCCCAACTGTCCACCAGGCTCTGGGCTCTGGTACCTTCCCATCCCTGGCTGCGTCTGCAGAACCCCCTGGGAAGATGGGGAGGAGGCACAGCGGGCTCAGAACAGCGGGCGCCTGCTCAGCCAAGTATTTTGCACGAGCTGTCAGAGACAGACAGGCACGTGGGGAATTTGGTGCATGTGGGGCTGGGGGAAGCAGCGGGTGGGCAGGAGGGGAGCTGTGGCTGCCTCCCAGCCTGCTGAACCCTGTGGAGATGACTGACCTCTCCTCCCATCCCGGCTGTACCACAGCAGTGTGGGTTTGGAAGTGGTACTGATCTTCTCCAGGGTCCAACCTGGAAGAGACTCCTCTGCTGAAGTTGGGGTCCAGACAGGAATTCTTGCCCTACCCGACTGTAGCCTCCAGGAAATAGCAGCTGACACGTGCGTGTAAACACACACTCGTGAGCTTGTGAGCACGTGTGCGCGTGCACACACACACACACACACACACACACACATTCTCCAGCCTGGCACAACTTGTCACCTGGCCAGAGTCTGGTTTGGTATATTGGAGAAGCTTAGTATTGTCCAGTCTGAGCAAGGGAAAGGCAGACTGGAGGAAGCTGTGTTTATAAGCTAAAGTCAGTACTGTGGGAAAGGAGCCTCTCAGATTTTGTAACCACAAGGCGAAGACCCCAACTTAGTTGCTTTTGTGGATTATCCTTAATAAATCCTGCCAAGCAGGACAGAGCCCAGACCTGAGTAATACTTGGTGGTGGTGGTGGTGGTGTTTTTTTTTTTTTTTTCCACAGCTAAGACCCAGAGAGGCTTTCACTGGCCCAAGTAACACAGTAGACTGTCCATCCTTCCCTCTATCCCCATGTGGAGCCAGTATGAAGAGGTGAGCTTTGGGGTGTGCTGGGGGGTGGGATGGGGCTAAATTTAGTCATCACTGCGTAGCTGAGGCCTCTGGGAGCAGCTGTTGGTGCACAGACAGAGGCCTGAAGCTGCATTTAGTCTGGACAGAAATATCCTGCCACCCACCCACCCAGTGCTTGGGCAGCCAGGCTGTGGGCTTGTTCCCCGAGGGGCAGCTTGCTGGGTCGCCGGGACAGGCAAGATGACCCGATAGGCTTTTCCCAGATCAGGTTTCTATGAAACAGGAACCACAGCCCGAGACTGGGCCATGGGGGCCAGGGCAGTCAGAGCCTGGGGGGCCAAGGATGCCTTTCTAGCCTCCCTCTCCTGCTCCTTGCTGATGCAGCCTCCCCTTCACAGAGGCCCGGGGAAGCAGCAGGTTATTTATCAAGCCAGCCTCCCTGCCGAGCGTCAGCCCGTGTGCCTCCTCCCCACCTCTTGTGCTGGCGGCCATGAGCCCAGCAGAGCAGGGTGAGCTGGGCGGGCGGGCGGGTGGTGAGATTAGCTCAGGAGACGTGAGTCACCCCATCCCTAGCAGCAGGCAGAGCACACACTCAATGCAGTCCCACTCTCAACACAGCCAGGGACATAGAGGATATACCCAGCTTCAGCACACCTAACTCCACATGTCTCAGCAGAACCCCCTGCCAGAATGCTTCAGACTCACTTCTATATGTGTGGGGACCTCAGAAACACCTGGTCCTGGTACATGGACATGCTTGTGCAGATTCAGCAGTCAGACATACCCAGTCACCATCAGGCATAGGGTAGGAAGCCACATTCACCCTCACAGATCTTGTATACCTCCCCATCCAGGCTCAAGCAGTGATCTGTAGGCCGTGGCCTGGAGTACCAACACAGCAGTGCCTGTTTCGTGCGCTTGCATGTACACAGCACTCATGCAGTCAGACTGTTTATCTCTCCTGAGGCTTACACAAAAGAGGCCTCCCCTCAGTCTTCTTGTCTTCTGATTCTGAGGTGGGAGTGAAAGAGTGCTTTCCCTTTCATTGGGCCACTGTTGGCCCCATTTGGGGACCCAGTTGTCCTTATCATAGGGAACTAAGGTTCAAGCGGTTATACTCGAGATTAGGCAAGGGAGAGAGGCTGTTGGAGGAATACCGGGGAGAATCCATCTTCCCAGAAGTGGCCAGCTCCCTCTCCATTCAAGATGGGGTCTGTGAGAGATGGGAGCATGCTGGAGGCTGGGAAGGAAGGACACCTCTTCTGTCAAAGTGAGCTGTGTCCAAGGAGTCTGTTCAGCTTAGCCTGGCATTCACTTTCCTCTGTCTCCTTGTTCCCCTCCAGCTAGCACCCTGAGACTTGGGATTTGGCCACACCTTTTAGTCTGCATGGTGCTGGTCTGACAAGAGAACCTGGGCTGTGGGGTTGGCTGAGTGCCTGCCATGGTGTCTAAGCCTTAGCTCCACTGGGGCCAGGGCTTGCCTGGCCTCCCACACAGAATGGAGACATACTGTTGTTCATACAAGAAGCGAGGGAAGTGAGCTGGGTGGGCATGGCCTTGTAATCAGGAGGGGTATTGACACCACTGTCCAGCACCTCTATTAGAGATCATTTGGGGTGCAGCAGACTCCCACCTCCTGGTCTTCTCTGTATAAGATGGTCAGGAAGAAGGAGAGGGTTCCAGAAAGGCTAAGACACTCAGAAAACTTGGCTTCTTCCTGAGCTGGGGACCCTGATTGTGGCTGTTATCTGCTGGGTCATGCCCAAGCTTTGTTTTGTTTTAGTTTGTTGTTGTTGAGACAGAATCTCACTGTATGTGTAGCCTTGGCTGCCTGGAACTCAGAGTATGTAGACCAGGCTGGCTCCAAACTCATAGAGATCTGCCTACCTCTGCCTCCCAGATACTGGGATCAAAGATGTGTGCCATCACACCCTGCCTGACTGCCAGGTTTTCCGTCATCATTTTTGTCTATAAAACGAATCAAGTGCCATCTTGGTATTGCAGCTACACTGCTGAAAGTGATGAGGGCTGAGGGTTGGCTCGTCAGCTGGGCTCAGGCCCGCCATGTGTGAGCCTCTGGGTTTAGTCCTCATTGAGCCCTGCAAGGGCTAGTACTGAGCCCCTTTCTGCTCTACCAAAGCTAGCTATTTTTCCCCCCTAGGGGCAGCATCCTTGATTAGATTGTCATGGGCATGGTCCTGTCTGGGGCTGTTCTCAGATGCATGCAGAAGCGAGGAAGCTCAGCTGAGTGGCAAGAGACAAGGGGGTTGATCGGTTAGATTCAGAATAGAGGACCTTGACACCTCACATCCTGGAAGGAAAGAGCCAGACATAATAGTTCCACAGCAGTGCCAACACAGGGCGGGCGTGGGAAGGGTAACCATAAGTGCAGGTGGGCTCTTCCTTTGGTCAGAAGAGGCATAGGCCCATCCAGCTGGCACTGCCTTCCTAGCAACCTTCAGACCTAAACACACATCTTCTGGGGTCTGCCGGGTAGAGAACAGGGACTACTGTGGGGGGATGGGGTGGGAGGAGCAGAAGATGGGAATAAGGGAGTTGGCAGTTCACAGGGAAACTAGGACCTTGGTCATCCATCATCCATGACCTGAGCAAGTGATGAGTGTTAAAATAACAAGCTAGCCCTGTATCAAGAGCTTCAGGTAGGTGGGCTGCAGAACCCAGTGAGTTGGAGTTGTTACTTGCTGTGATCCAGACTAGGCTTTGAGCTCAGTAAGCTTCAACAGCTTGTCTGGTATCCCCTAGACTAGATCGCCTAAGCAGAACAGGGAGCTGGCCTCACTCCAGAGCCCAAGTGTACCCTTAGCTGCCTGGACCTATGTCTCCCAGGGGAAGTACACTTCCCCACTTGCAAAATCACAGGTAATGAATAAGTAATGGTCGATGTTGACTGCTGGTCCTTCGGGCCTGAGGAGGGTTCGCACCCACAAGGATGCCACAAGGATGTGACAAGCTCTGAGAATTTCCTCACCAGGCTTGAACAGCCTAGTCACCTTCTGAGGGTCTTTCACCTCTTCCAGTTCTGCCTTGCTGCCTCTCTTTTTTCTCTGAGAAACTTCTTCAGAGAGGGGTTGGGAGGTCCCTTAAGCAAACATTTCCTTTTGGATACACAAGGCAGCCATGAAAACATGCCCCTGACCCCCATCACCTGGTTGGTTTGCCACTTAACCAATCAGAGCCCCCAGTTCCGTGTGGCCACTGGTGATCACTAAAGCTTCTCCAAGTTAGGTCGACTTGACTGCAGGTTGGTCCCCACCTCAGGTCACTTCCTCTTTTTGGTCAGAGTCCCTCTGTGAAATGTCTGACTCCTGCCCATTTTGAAGAAGATCCTCTTATATGCCCTGTGCTAGCGTTCAGCTGCTGCTGCTCCCATGCTATCATGGAGACATGGGGCAGCAGGGTAGACTGTAGAGTTGGACCAACCAACCTTTATAAAAGCCTTTACCTTTGCTGCCAAGCGTGAGTGACCTTGGCCAGTCACTGCCCTTGTCTGGGCCTCAATATCCTTATCGTAAGGTGGGAGAATCATGCTGCCCTTGTCTTTGGTCTGCTATGAAGATGAAACAAGACATGTGTGAACAGTACCTAGCTAGACTTTAACAGATGATGGTAACAGTAAGCCCCTCCCCCAACCCTGGTTTCTGTCCCTCCAGCCTTGATCAGGAGGATTCTGGGAAGAAGATGGTGCCAGTCTGCTAGCTCAGCCGGCTTGGCCACTGACCTTCAAAGCACCCAGCCTGTCAAGGCCGCCTGACTGCCTGCCGGTCGGGTGGCGGGGAGCGCCAGGCAGCTCCTCGACTGATGCCACCCGCCCCTGCTCCCTCTCCCCTCTCTCCCTCTCTGCGCCTGTGTGTGAGCTAATTAATCTCAGCCCCTTTGGGAAATTAGACCGCAGCCACGTTCTCAGCCTCATGGAGCCTGTGCTGCTACTGGGCCAAGACCTGCTATGTTTAGGGACACTGAGGTGTGTGTGTTGGTGGGGTACCAGCAGCAGCAGCAGCAAGATGAGCTCAGCAAGACACAGATATCTCTGAGAACCCTTCACTTCTGGGCTGAGGGGCTTTGGTCTTAGTTCATCCCTTCTCAAAACAGTTTCCATAAGGGCGCTAGGCAAACTCCCAGTTCTAATGAAACCAAACCTCCTGTGTCCGTTTCAACTCCCAGGTTGTAATAGTCATCCCTCACTGTGTTCCACCTCAATGTAGGGTCCTCCCTCAATGTGGGGTCATCCTCTTGCTTGCCCAGCTAGGAGGATGATGGAGACAGATGTAATTATGGAATTTTGCTTGGGAAATTAATTTGAAAAAGTTAATTAATTGGCAGTTCCTGAGGTGGCAGGCTCCACGCCAGGCTGGCCTTGCTGACGTGAGTACTGACCCACTGGAGACATGCAGCTTCCTGGGCAAACTGGGAAGAGGGGCCCCAGTGACCCCACTATACAGCTCTGGGACAGGTAGATGGGAGCAGAGAGGCACTTGTGACTTGGCCCATGGTGGGTACCTGGGCAGCAGGGTTTGTTAGCTAGGTCTACTGAGGATGACTTGGGGTCCTAAGAACTGGCCACTTGTCTGTATGTTAGTGGCCATTGTCAGCTTCCATAGTCTACTGATCTCAGTGCCACAAATGTCCAGGTCTCCAAAGAACAGATCTTTTGAGTGCCCACTTCTTCCAAGAGTGACATGGTTGTGCCATTAAGCAACCCAGGTTGTTAAGCTGGTACTCCATCAAGATGGGGCAGAGAATAGCTTAGACTTCCTGCCAAAGAATGAGCTTAGCACTGGACTCCTGCAGGCGCTTACTGTCCCAGGTGAGGGTAAGTACTCCATGGATCATAGTCACCCCCCTCCAGTCTGTCACCCCTGGCGCCATTTTACTCTCTCCTACCATCCCAGCTTCTTGTCAAAAGACTGCTGAAGGACACAGGAGGCTGGAAGCCCTGTGCACGCCACGGTAATAGAAATCTGTGTCCAACTTCAATTCTCCTGTGAGGCCATGGACCACATGCTTCATTCAGTTGGACTAAGTTCTAATGTTTGAGGAAATGTGGGTACTCTTTGTTTTAAAGAGTGATCAGGGCTGGGGCAAAAAGTTTCTAGGCATGGGAGAGTTGAGGATACTCATTGCCCTGACCCATCGCTGGGATAAGGAACATGGGCTCCATAGACTGTTACACCTGTGAGCCCCAAACTGTCTAGTCTTGGACGAGCCCCTTATCTTCCCTAAGCCTCGTTTTCTTCATCTGGGAAGTATAGGGGGTTACATTCTGAAGTCTGTGGAAGGGTCTGGGCAGCTGTGACCACCCTGCAGTGCTTCCTCTGCCAGACTGATGGTGGGGGAGCAGCTCTGGGGCTGTGCTGCCCCGGCAGGGTTTTGGAGGAATATCTGGTATACACTGCACAAGAGATGGTTGTGAAGCATCCAAGACCAAGCATCTAGCTAGCAGGCCTGGACCTGGGGCAATCAGGCTATGCTGTACTCCTTCATCTCTAGAATTTCTAGGGGCCTAACAGGCCCTACCATGAATTTAGTATGGAGAGGTGACTCATTGGTAAGCACATTTGCTCTTCTTCCAGAGGACCTGGGTTCAATTTTCAGGGCCTTCATCAGATAGCAACCACCAGTAAATAACTCCAGTTCCAAGGGATTCAAACAGGCACTGGCACACACACACAATCTTTAAAAGTGTTAAAGACACATCAGGTGTAGTGCTTTAATCCCAGCACTGGGGAGGCAGAGGCAAGCAGCTCTCCAGTCTGCCTTTTTTTTTTTTTTTTTTTTTTTTTAATTAAGTGTATTAGTAGCAATTTACATCTCAGTGTCAGTCTGGTGTAACTTGTAGTTTTAAGTTTCTTGGAGAACTGATCCTGGGTTAAGTGAACCACATCCCCTCCCTGAGCATCCCGTGGGCTAGCCAGAGGGAAGGAGATCCTCACCATATACTCCACTTGCTTCAAGACCTGTTATTACCCCACCATGTTAGCTATGGGATGTTCTCTGGATGAACTGTTAGTGTCTCTGTGTGTCCCTGAGACCAGGAACTCCCAAAGCGTGGTGTCCATAGCACCTCTCACTGTCTGGCTTGGCACAGAGTTATCACTCCATTAGGGACTTTGGCTTCTCTGTTCCCATTTTACTGGTAGGCCTAGGCCCCATGTGGACAAGATCCCTTGAACCCTAAGAGCTTTGTGGGTAAGGGCTTCTAGCATGAGAGGGGGTAGGGCTCAGAAGGCGGGTCTTAATCTTGTGCTTGAGTTTCTTTGAAAGCCATGATCTTCAATACTTCTTTACCCCGTGATGCTGGGGCAGCAAGTGGTTAAAAGAGCCTCTGCCAGGTTCCAGTTAAAAGCGTTCTTAAGTGTTCATGGTTATTACCATTGATGCTATAGGTTGTATCTTGGAGTTATTCATGTTTCCTGGGTCCCGGCAGCTGCTGTGGCTGTGCCTGGACTCAGAGCCTGAGAGCCTCATCCACAGAAGAGACGTTGCAGCTCCTAAAGTGGTGGCACAGGCTTTTAATCCCAGCACTTGGGAGGCAGAGGCAGGTGGATTTCTGAGTTCCAGGACAGCCAGGGCTACACAGAGAAACTCGTCTCGAAAAACCAAAAAATAAATAATAATAATAATAATAATAATAATAATAATAATCTCTAAAGAGACGGTACAGAGTCCCACCCGCCAAGTGCTTTTCCCAGTCCCTCTCTCTCCACTGCAGAGGTTCAGAATTTTCTCCCAGTCTCAGGTAGAGGGACTGGCCCCGGGCAAAAGCCTCCCCAAATTTCCCCTGCCACTCCCTCCGCCTCCCAGACTTCTGGGGCCATGAATCATTTATGAGGCAAAAATGAAACCAATTAAGGACAAACTTTGAAAGCCTCTAATTGCCGCGCCTGGTGGCATGGAGGAGTGAGGGGCGGCAGTCCTGCTTGCTGCCGAGTCTCCTTGGCCCCAGCCCTCCTTCCCAGGCTTCCTGCCCGCTGCGTCTCGGGTGCGTCTCCGGGCGCCACCACCTCCTGGCCGCTCTCGGACGTGCCTGCGCTGCTCTGGGCAGCCGCCTGGCGCCCGCCCCGTCCTCCCGGGCCGACTAATTAGACCCGGCTCCCTCCTGCGCTGCCCGCTCCAGGCCCGAGGTGATGGCGGCTCAGCCTGCCCTTCTGGGGCATGTGCCCCAAAGCTGGCCGCCTTTCCCAGGCTGAATGGCTGCCCGCCTGGCTTAACCCAGACAAGCCCGGGGTGCGTTGTGTCCCTTGGAGCCTGGGGTCTACACAGCCATCCGAAGGGCTGGGCAGAGACTGATGAAAGGCAAGCTGGGGACAGGGGAAGAGGCTGGCTGTTGAGCTTCTAGGGTGTTGCATTGTCAGCAGGACCACCCAGTGCCTGTCAGCTTTGCCATGACTGACAGATGACCTTATGCAGATTCTTGCATTTGGGGATTCCAGCAGGTGGAGGTCAGAATCTGAACCCAACAGGACCTGCCTCACTGCAGTGAACCAGAGGTGCCAGCCTTAAGTCCTGCTAGCTGTGCTGGGGGCCATGCAAGCCCTGAGCACTCAGGCACACTGTTTGCTGAAACAGAATTTCCGTGCTTGTGTTTTTCCATAATTATATTAGCAGGTGGGATTTTTCCTCGGGGAAGCACTTTGAGGGGGAGCGCTGTGGCTGTGTCCCCGCCTGCTCCAAGCGTGAGCTCACACTCAGCTCTGCCCGCCTGCCTGCCGTAATGATTTTTTAATTATGCAGCCAGTGCTCAGAATTGCTAATCCACCTCTAGCCCAGCGTCCCCTGCTGCAGCTCACACCCCAGCCCCTTGCTGCCAACCCCCCAAGGGGCAGTACCCAGCTATATACCCATCATTGCATGCTGAGGGACACAACTGCTACAGTGAGGGAGCGTGGTCTAGAAAGAGTCATGGGGGAGACAGCCGTGCTTCTCTTTGTCTCCCACTCCAGCCCTAGTCCCAACCTTGCTTGCTCTGGCCGGCTGTGACTCTGGAAAAGGGTAGGGGAGTGATTGGCGCCCATCCCCAAGAATGTGTCCACATCAACAGCAAGAATGTTAGTCCATCTGTCCTGCTTGTATGACCCCCAGGGACATAAGCATACAAGTACTATCTTTGCCCCTGTCAGACTTGGACTTTGCTTCACTTCCACACACTCGGCCTCACAGCTAAGCTGCAGCACAATGGCCAACTCCATGCTGCTCACATTTGGTCACACCTGAGGGCTGGGGTACCCTCAGGTGGCCCTGTGGCTGGATCCCCTCCCAGTCACCTCCATACCCAGGGCTTTCTCCTTTCCCATCCCTGGTGGGGGTCTGCCTGTGGCTGGCCTGTAAGAGCCTCAATCGACCCTGGCCTGGGGGAGTTAAGGGGGGTGGCGCGGCAGGCTGGAGCATAGAGGCAGCGGGTGGCTGTAGCTCCTCTCCAGGCGCCCAGCTGTGGCATCTGTCAAGGTCAGATAGCGACTCCGGAACCAGCCAGCTTGGCCCCACGGCCCCTCTCGCCTCATTATTTTTGTGTTCCGGGGTTGCGACGACACCTCCCTCCCTCCTTCCCTCCCACCCCTTCAGTCTCCTGCGTCTTGCCTGCCTCCCCCACGCCTCTGCAGGGAGGGCCTGCGGTCTAGGGGCTTTTGTTTTCCAGTTTTTACCACGCTAAGGCCAGGCTGGCAGGCAGGCGGCTAGATGCTGACCAGAGCTGCAGACCTTGAACAGCAGACAGGTGCCTCAGCTAAAACAAGGAATTGGTTTCTCAGAGGGACAAACTGAACCTGAGTGCAGCCCAGCCCCCACCACGCCGCCCGCAGGCACACCTGTGGGCAGCTTCCTGTTTCCATAAGGGCCCTAGCAGCTGGCAGCAGTTCCCAACTGCACCATCCCCGTCGTCACTCAGGCCCTGCCAGGGCTCACAGTGCACGCACTGCTGTCTCACAGCTAAGGCAGGATAACACACAGACCAGAAGAACCTGCAGACACTCACCCTCCATAGTTAATGCTCTACTTGCAAACAACACTGCTGGCTGTGTATGTCCTGAGCTAGGGAAAGCACACCCCTCCGCCTTGTGCACTGGGAGCTTATATTCTAAATAGCTTCACCTGTGTTGGTGCATAACCGTGTGTATAATAGCGCTCTCGTCCACAATGATTGGTGCCTTGGACTTAATCCGCACCTGGCCATACCCACAGCCCACCAGACACAGGCTCCAAGCTTAAATGTCTGACACGCTTCTCCTGCTACAGTCCTGCTCCTCAGGATATACGTTCTGCTTCACAGTCCCTTCTTCCCAGGTACCCCGTGTGTACACACCCAAGGGGGTTTTTATCCCCTGAAATGCTGGGAAGAGGTATCTGCTTGGTGTGCCCTGTGTCCAGAGTGTGGGAAAGGGTGGTTTGGCAGTTGTGCTGACTCACCCACCTGGCCCAAGAGCATCCTGGTGGAGTAGGGTGGAGGTGGTTCCAGGTGGGTCATGAACAACTTAGGTGCCACAGTTTCTGGTTAGGGTATGTAAATATGGGGGCTTGGGATGTGGGCCTGTTCCAGATCCCCTAGAGTCTCGGGGCATCCACAGCCATCCACTCACTTCCTCCTCCAGCTGTGGACTGCTGTGGTTGTTACTGGGAGGGGGAGAAGCAGGAGGCTTAGTGGTGGCTGGACACCCCCCCCCCCAAGGAAACTCAAAACCCTGGGCCAGCCGGGTGGCGGGTTGGGGCAGGCACAAAGAAGGTCTCTGTGCAGCCTGGCTGGGCTGCCCACAGGATTCTGGGGGAGGCTTCGAGAGCCGGTTTCCGTCCCTGTTCTGCTTCCTGCGGAGGCTGCCGGAATGCCCGGAGCTCTTGCCCAGCCAGGCCTGTCCGGCCCACCCGGAGCCCCTTCCCCTGTCGTTCCCTGGGCTTGGGGTACAGTTGCAGACTTCTCAGCAGTAATGCTTGGTATGATGTCCCTAGAGCCTGAAGGCCACCAGAAAGACCCTGAGAAGAGTCTTAAGCCAGGGTTAGAAAGCCAGGCCCTGGAGTCTGGGTTCAAACTGTGTCTCTGTCACCTACTGACCTGGTGGCCTTAGGCAGATAGTTTCACATCTTTTAGTTTAAAGGGTATAGAGAGTCCAGTAATAAGCTACAAGGCCTGGGTGTGGTGCATGCCCTTTATCCCAGCCCTTGGGAAGCAGAGGCAGGCAGATAACTTGAGCTGCAGGAGAGACCCTGTTTCAAAATAGCTACAACAAAAAACAAAGTGCAAGAAAAATGTTCAGCACAGTGCCTGGCTTGCTGTCACGTCCCCTTAGGCAACCAGAGCTAGAGGGTACCATATGTCTTCTTGCCCCTCAGTAAGCCAAATTCCATCTGTGGCTTGCTTAGAGGCTTCCTCATCTGCCAATCCTGTGACTAGCTCTGGCCTCCTGTGGTTTCTACCGCTCTGGGTCGCTGGACGAGGAGTCAATTTTCCAAAATTTGTTTCTTGTGTCTGTCTTCTTCCCCTTTGAGCCTGGGAACAGGAGTCCTATAGTTTGGAGGGAGGATCAAGAGGCCGTCTCCAGGGCTGGAGAGATGGCTCAGTAATTAAGAGTACTAGCCGTTCTTGCAGTGGAGCCAGGTTTTGTTCCCAGCTTACAACTTCCTTTAGCTCTGTTCTAGGTGATACTGTGTTCTGGTCTCCTTGGTCACCAAGGGTGCACACAGCATAAATACTTATGTCGGCACTCATACATGACAAGACAGTCTTCAGGCATGTCCTATTTTACAAATAGGAAACTGATGGTCTATGCAGGGAAAGGACTCATTCAATGTTCATGGTGAGGGAAGGCCAGGGCAACCACAACACAGACCTTAAGACGCCGGTGCCTAGCTTTATTCTTTTGACACAGTTCACCCCTCCTCTGGCTCCTTGACTCTAGTGTCTCTGAGCTAGCCATTGCTACCTGTCTGTGATGAAACCCATTAGGATAGAGAGGCTAAGCAGGGGTACAGGCTATTGTCACAGGTGGGTGTCTGCTTAAACAGCATTAGTCTGGGAAGCTGTAAGTTCAAGATCCAGGGACACCCAGAGCAGAGTATCAATCTGTCCATCCTAGACATTTTGCCTACTCTCAGTAGGACAATATAGGACATATGCAGAGGGTATCTATGAGGAGTAAGTCTTTAACAGAGTGCAGGCTCTGCATCGCACTGTCCAGTTGAAAACACACGTCTAGCCATGGACTCTGTGCCAGTCCAAGAAGGTACTCGGAGATGGTTTGGGGAAGAACTGAGGCCTGGGTTCAAAGCCTTGTGTCTAAAACAGGTCTAAGTCAGAGGGTGTGAACTTACAGGTATGACTGCCACACACCCAGAGTTTTGTTTTTAGTTTGTTTGTGGTGGAGAATCACAGTCTCACTATGTAGCCTTGGCTGCCCTGCAACTCTGTAGACCAGGCTCACCCCAAACTCACAGGGATCCATCTGCTTCTGTGTCCCAAGTGGTGGGATTAAAGGGGAACACTCCCATACCCTGTTCCCTTTCTGTTATTTACTGTCTTGGAGTGTTGAGGATCCCCCCAGTGGTGTCAAGGGCATGTCTCACCCCAGCCAATTGCTAGGTGCTTGGGGTTGCTATGGCTCTACAGGTCTATCTTCTCATACTGGCTATATGCCCTGGCCTGTCAGGCTGCAGCTGTGTGTCTTCCTGACCCCATGTGTATCTCTTGGGCCCAACGGGGCTCCCCAACCCTGGAGACTTCCCGGCTAAATTATGGGAATCCAAGACAGAACCCTTTCTTCAGCATCAGTAGGTCAGCTCAGTTCAATCACTGGAGCCTGTGGTCTGGGCTGCCTGCCAGCTCTGTCTGTGTGTCTATCTGTCCGTCCATCTGTCCAACCTCCGTATAGTGCTCATCAGCACTGTTCCCTCCCATACCCCAGGTAAGTAGATATTAGAGCTAGCCCACTCAAGCCATGCTGAATTCTGCTTGGCAGTTGGAGTTAGTTCAGGAAGCCTCCTACCTTTCCCAAGCAGGATAGACCTAGGAGGTTATGAAAGCCAGTGCAGCAGATGAGGTGTAATGCCTTGGGCAAACCTGTCCTTGGACCTAATTCTAAAAATGCACTTAAAAATCATTGAACTAGCCGGGCAGTGGTGGCGCACGCCTTTAATCCCAGCACTTGGGAGGCAGAGGCAGGCAGAGTAGTTCGAGGCCAGCCTGGTCTACAAAGTGAGTTCCAGGACAGCCAGGGCTACACAGGGAAATCCTGTCTCAAAAAACAAAAAAATAGAAAAAAAATTACTGAACTTGGGCCAGGAATGGTAGCTAACGCCTATAATCCCAGTATTTAGGAGGCTAAGGTTGTTGCCTCCCCCCTCCCCTCAAACACACCTAAGAAAAATTATCCTTAAATGTCCTGTGACCTCAAGACTCTGTGGTTGTGACCCTGCAGAGGTCATCCGTACCTGGCACCCGCTTTCAGCTGTGTGTCCTGGTTATTACTCCCTATCCTTTACTTGCCAACCTCTTCCTCCACGAAGGCCTCTAGCCTCACTGGTAACCTTCCACCAGCCCAGCTCTGATGGACTCCTGCAGGAAGGGTCGGTGTGGGCGTCCTCCTTGCCCCTCCCTCCACAGTAACCCAGGGCATACTTAGGAAGGGAGCACCACTAAACTTTTAGATCTAGCTGTAGGCCTCCTAGGAAGAACACAGCACCAGCCCCTCCCAGGACATAGCTCCTCCCCCATGCAGTCAGACTCTTCTGGGGCTGAGGGTGGGGTGAGGCCAGCACCACTACCTCCGGTGACCTCATTGCCAGCTGGCATTATGATGTCACTGGCCTAGCATTCTGAGTTCCTGCATGTGTATCTCTAAGCCTCCAGGTGGGGCACTCCCCTGGGGGCCTGTGACAGCTCACCCCTGACCAGGAAGAAGTGACAGGCATGGTAACAATTTGGTGGCAGGGCAGTAGGATAACTGGGTCACTTTGCCTTGGGCTATTCTGTCAGTTCCTCAAGTAGAGCAAAGACAGTCATAGAGCAGGTGACCAACACTTAGCTCTGGGTTCAAGTTCTGCCGAGGTTAACGTTAGGCTGACAGCTTGAACTTTTATGAACTTTAGTTTCTTCATCTCTGAAACTGGCTAAAACTTCCTGTCTCTTGGGTACTATCTTAACATGTGAAGGAAGCATACAAATACCACAGCACAATAGGTGCTCAGTAAATGTGAGCCCTACAAAAGGGTTCTCAGTTAAATGTTAGTTGAGGTACTGATTTGAAGAGAGCAAGGTCTACTCTCAGGGGTTAGAGGCTGAAGTAGCCCCCACCACTGTCAGGTGGTCACATGACTTTCCCTCTTCCCAACAGTCACTCCCAACCACAGTAGGCTCTAAGACTAGGGTCTGGAGCAAGAACGCTGACTCCTCCCTCCCCCCCTTCCTCTCTCCCTCCATGTATTCTCCCCAAGTCTATCCTAGTCATAATTCTCATTCTTAGGCTCCTTTCTCTGTGGACATCTTCAGCTTCTTTCTCTTGGCTCTGTCATTCCCATTCCTGGTCCTGTGTACCCTCTGACCTCTAACCATGAGTCTGCTTCATCCCACCAGGTCCTGTTGTCTCTGACCCGTTCCTGAGTTCTGTGTCAACATTCTCTGTCCTTAACACCTGTCTCTCCCTCACCCCCCACCCCCACCCCACCCTACCCCCAGCTCTTGGGGACTAGTTCCTTCATCCCTAGGCCTTATCCCCACCCGTCAGCCCCTGGTCCCAGCTCCAGGCCGCTGGGCTCCTGCATGGACAAAGGGGTCCTTTGTGGGCTGACCGCGGCTGGCGGGGCGGCGGGGCGCTGGCTCCGCATTGCTGATGAAACGGAGCCCTTTGTTGTCCCTCCTCAGGCGCAGTATTTCTTTTTGGGGGCTGGATGCGTTCCTGGCAGGGCCGATGATGGATGCGCCCGCCGCTGCCGCCTGCCTGCCCGCCAGCTTTCCCTCCCGCTCATTCCCGCTCCGCTTCAACGCAGCCCAGCTCTTCCCCTGCTGCTGGGTATTGCCAGGCCCTTCTTGGCCTTGGAGGGGTAGCTGTGTACCCTGCCATAGAAGGCTGGGGCCTAGGAAAATGTCACCTCTTTGTTCTCTCCTTTTGTGAACAGGTTAGATGGGACCTGTAGTTGTGAGGGACCAGGGAGGGCATCAGCCTTTCCCTAGGTCTGAAGGGGATGACACAGCCACAAAGGCAGGTTTGGAAGAAGATTGGGAGCCAGGCCTAGGCCATGAAGATTAGTTTTGCATACCTGCTGTCTGGGTTTGAGAACTGTTACCCCTGTGGCCAGTCCCCTTGTGTTTCCTCCCTTACTTTTCAGGGCTAACAAACCACAGTGTTCTCTTCTCCTGCAGCACCTGTTCAGTGACATATCACGTCTCTATCCCAAGCTCAGTGTGCTTTAGGACTCGGGGACTCAGACCATGTAGTCTTTGGGAGAGCTGAAGGGAGAGATGAGACAGATTCTAGGGGACCAGAGATGAATAGAACCCAAGACCTGTTCTTAACATAGACAGGCTGGGGTGGAGACAAAAGCAGGAGCTCAGCCTGAGCAAGTAAGCACAGCCCTGAACCATGCTGCTTGCTGTGTTGAAGAGAGCTGACTTCTAATTGACCTGCCGGCCCTGCACGCAGAGCCAGCTTCTGGAACTGGAGGAGGGGGGAGAGCGAGCTTGAGCAAGCAAGAGCAGTGTTAATTCGGCTATCGATTTCTGCCACCAGCCAGCAGGCCTTAGAGGCAGGGAACACATGGGCTTTTGCTCCTGCCACTCCAGCCCATAGACCTCTTCCTTCTTCCCTATCTCTGTAGTTGGGGCTGCTGGGTTGTAGCCCTGGTCAAGGAAGTTGAGCTCAATGAGCAGGAGCCACTCTTGTCTCTTAGCATACCCAGGGTCACTGGTGCCAAGAGAGATCACTGGTCTCCAAGGAAGAGGGTCTGGAAAGGTGGTCTAAGTTGGCCTGTTGGAGGTGAGGTAGTACAAAATCCTCAGACAGAATGGTCCCCTTCCTGTTATGACCCTGACCTCTGACCCCCAGCCATGCCCTCCTAGGACTGTCCTAGTGGTTCCTATCATGCTTGGTTCTTCCTCATCTAGGTGCCCTGGGTGGATGCAGATCCATGGAGAGGTGAGAACAGCCCACAGAGTGAGGCTGTAGGTTGCCCCACCCACCCCATCCCTTGAGCATTTTTGTTGGCTACAATAACCACTTTCTGTCCTGGAGCAGAGGGCCTTATAGGTTATGGGTTTACCCTTTTGTAAATGCAGACAGTTGGACTATATGACCTCTGCTACAGGCTGAGTATCCAGGGCAGCCTGGTGGGTGTGATGGGGTTGTCCAGGGACAAAGATCTGATGTGTTCCTAACACTCAAGCCCAGGGCAGGGTGGGGTCCACCAGATGTTCAGCTGCCCCTTGAGCCACCAGCTGCTTAGGGGTTGGGCCTTGTGCTCTCTCTCTCTCACTCCTCTCCTTGGGGATGCTAGACTGAAGCAGGCCTGCAGGGAAGGGATGCTAGAGAGCCAAGGCTGATTGGAAATTGCTAGCCTGTTCCATCTGGACCCTGTGAGAAAGGGGGCTGGCCACTTACATGCCCTGCTGAAAGCTGCTTGTGTATAGAAGCCCCTTGTCCTGGGAAAGGCCCCAGGCCTCAGAGCTATGGATGTGACCAGAAGACAAGCTAAGCTCTCCCTTGCCTCCCTCCATCCCAGCCCTCTGGGTCTTCACTGTGACCTCTGCTCTGCACCCCTTGTCAGGCCTGCACCCTCCTTCCATCTATCTGAAAGCCAGGCCAGGGCACAGCAGAGACCACACTGAAACCAGAGCAGGGTCTGAGATGATGGCTTGGTTTGGGGACGGAGAGGGAAGTGTGTATGGAATGCTCGAAAGTCTTCCCGTTCTTGCAGGAGAAGCCCTTCAGACCAAGAGCCCCTGCTTACTTTCTAAGAGAGTAGCTATTCCATAAATTGAGGATGCTGTACTCCATCAGACTCTGGGTTAATCCACCAGAATCAGCCTGATTCCTTGACCTGCAATAAACAAGCATCCAGGGGCTGCAGTTGGGATGTCATGGTTTATATCTTTGCTCCTCTTCTTAGTTGGGTTGGACTTCAGGTCGTTAATCCACAGGGTTAGTTAGGCTCTCCAGATCTCCTACCCCACCAAGGACAGCAGCCCCTTGCCCTCATTAGTTAGGTCTTTACTAGGGAATATTTGGGCTGAGACCACCTGGCCTAAACCTCCCTGTGCCTCTCAGTGACCATGTGTCTTTGAGCTAGTAACTCTCATAATAAACCTTGTTCTCCCTGGCTAAGAAATAGAGGATTACCAACTACTGCTTCCTAAGGTTTTTCTGGGTCTTAAGTGAGATAATACAAATAAATTCTTCACCAAGATAGGCTTGGCATTTAATGCCTCATCAGACTTCTGGTGTTACCATGGCAATACGGGAGGTGATGCTGAAGGAGGAGAGTTTACTGACCTTGTCCCCACTTTTCCCAACAGAGTAAAGACGTTTCCACGTGGACACCTTACCATGTGCCTACCCTGAGTGAGGCCCTCCAGGCATCTCTGTTGTGGGCAGCCGGGCTACCTGCTCAACTCTGAGCCCCCAAGAGTTTGCAGGCTCTCCCAGCAGCGGGGTCTGGGCCTTGGCCCCACCATGTCGAGCCTCGGCGGTGGCTCCCAGGACGCCGGTGGCAGTAGCAGCAGCAGCAGTAACACCAATAGCAGCAGTGGCAATGGCCAAAAGGCTGGAGGAACAGACAAAAGTACCGCGGTGGCTGCCGCGGCACCGGCCTCCGTGGCAGATGATGCCCCGCCCCCTGAGCGTCGGAACAAGAGTGGTATCATCAGTGAACCCCTCAACAAGAGCCTGCGTCGCTCCCGCCCACTCTCCCACTACTCCTCCTTTGGTAGCAGTGGTGGCGCCGGAAGCATGATGGGGGGGGAGTCTGCTGACAAGGCAGCCGCAGCTGCAGCCTCCCTATTGGCCAATGGTCATGACCTGGCTGCAGCCATGGCAGTGGACAAAAGCAACCCTACCTCAAAGCACAAAAGTGGTGCTGTGGCCAGCCTGCTGAGCAAGGCAGAGCGGGCCACAGAGCTGGCAGCCGAGGGACAGCTGACGCTGCAGCAGTTCGCACAGTCCACGGAGATGCTAAAACGCGTGGTGCAGGAACACCTGCCACTGATGAGCGAGGCGGGTGCCGGCCTGCCCGACATGGAGGCTGTGGCGGGTGCAGAAGCCCTCAATGGCCAGTCCGACTTCCCCTATCTGGGCGCTTTCCCCATCAATCCAGGCCTCTTCATCATGACCCCAGCTGGTGTGTTCCTGGCCGAGAGTGCGCTGCACATGGCTGGCCTGGCCGAGTACCCCATGCAGGGAGAGCTGGCCTCTGCCATCAGCTCAGGCAAGAAGAAGCGGAAACGCTGCGGCATGTGTGCGCCCTGCCGGCGGCGCATCAACTGCGAGCAGTGCAGCAGTTGTAGGAACCGAAAGACTGGCCATCAGATTTGCAAATTCAGAAAGTGCGAAGAACTCAAAAAGAAGCCTTCCGCTGCTCTGGAGGTAACAGCACCGTAGAGGGAGGTGTGCGGGCTCTCCCGTCTGTCTGGTGGTCCATACCTACCCCTGAGTCCTGGAGCCCACCTTTCCTGTCTGCAAGTGTGGGGGATACCCAGCCCCTAGGGCCTGGAGGTCTGGCTGCAAGATACCTGTTCACTGCCCTAAAAGTCAGAGCCACATCCTGAGATGCCAGCAAGCCATGGTTTGCAGGTAGGGGCCTGGCGTTCCCAGTGAGGCCCTGGGACTCTGATGCCCCTCCTAGGGCCTGTGTCAGATGTTTCCACATAGGTACCAAGTTTCTATCTCGTAGACATGTCCTAATGCATCTAATCTGTAACCTAAGACTGGTTCTGTCCCTAGCCCCATCTGAGGGGTTTTATCTATGGACCCTGTGGCCTTGAGAAGAGTCATGTGCTGTTAAACTCCCAACCCACCCCCACCCACCACTCCCCAAGACAGAGAAGTCCCAGTGCTGGTTGCCCTACCTGCAGGTGGGAAGAGGCAGCTCATTCATAACTGTGGGCTTGGTACACCTGCAGGGATCTGTCTACCCTTGTAGCAGAGCCTAGCTCTGTGTCTAGTCTTCACTCCTCTTGCAAGTAGGCTTGACTCCATAATGGTTGGACAGGCATCCTAGTCATGGCCTTTTGTCCACCTTTCTGGCCACAGCCTCTCATGTGTCTTGCTTACCTATCAGCACACCGAGGTGCCCACTCCAGTGTGTACACCCATGTGTACACCCGCCCTGTAGGCATCCTCTCAGCATAGACTTGGCTGCTTCCCTGTCACATGCACACAGCAGTGCTCACACTCACTTGACAGAACGCAGCTGTGGCCCCAGGTATACTATGGCCACCTGGTGCTAGGTGCCTTTGGGCACCTGAGTGGCTCAGGAGGCCTCTGGGTGCTCTGGGCCTTTGGGTAGCCCAGCGGGTCATGGCTCCTTCTTTGGCCAACCTGGCCTAGTCAAGATGACAGGAAGGAACTCTTCGGGGTAACTGCCCGTTCGTTCTCCATGCCCGTCCCTCCGTCATTGAGCCGGCCACGGGGAGCATCTTGCACCAGGCCCACCGGAACCCTGACTGAACTCTCTCCTTGTTTTTGTCTCCCGCCAGAAGGTGATGCTTCCGTCGGGAGCTGCCTTCCGGTGGTTTCAGTGATTTCAGTGACGGCCGGGAACCCAAAGCTGCCCTCTCCGTGCAATGTCACTGCCCGCGTGGTCTCCGGCAAGGGATTCGGGCGAAGACAAACGGATGCACCCGTCTTTAGAACCAAAAATATTCTCTCACAGATTTCATTCCTGTTTTTATATATATATATTTTTTGTTGTCATTTTAACATCTCCACGTCCCTAGTATAAAAAGAGAAAGAAAAGAAAAAAAATTAACTGCTTTTTCAGAAGAACATCATCAACAACAAGAGAGGTAAAGACGAATCTATAAAGTACCGAGACTCCCTGGGCAAAGAATGGACAATCAGTCTCCTTCCTGTGTCAATGTCAATGTTGTCTGTGCGGGAGATGCTGTTTTTGTGTAGAGAATGTAAATTTTCTGTAACCTTTTGCAGTCTAGTTACTAATAAGCACTACTGTAATTTAGCACAGTTTTAACCCACTCATTTTAAACTTCCTTTGATTCTTTCCAACCATGAAAATAGTGCATAGTTTGCCTGGAGAATCCACTCATGTTTATAAAGGAAATGTTGATGGCACCGTGTAGACGCCCCTCTGTATCCATCCAAGTGTGCAGAGCGGCCAGAGCCCACTGGGACTGGGAGCTCCTGACCCAGGCCCGACCATGTTACACCCATCGTCCCCTGACTGGGATCCCCCACCCCAACAGTGACAGATTTTGGAGAGATGAAAATTCTATTCACTCGTTGATCCACTGAGATCTGGGGAGACCACATCTCAGTATTTCTGATCCTGGCTACTTCCCCTAGAGAAAATAAGCCCTCTTTTTTTCAGCCTTGCTCACAGCAGCAGAAGAAAGGGCTTCTCTGCGTGGTCCCCTGCTGGTAGGGGTGGGTGCCCAGGGTGCCCCCAGCCCTTGGCCAGCTCCCTGCTGAGGAACATGCTGTTTGTATTGTTTTAGGAGACCAGGCTGTTTTGTGAATAAAACTGAATGCATGTTTGTGTCATGATAACACTACTGGCTTCTTGCTCTTGGGTTTTTGGAGGGCTGGCTTGGGGCTGTGGTGGGCTGGGGATAGTTAAGAGTCTCTTGGAAAGGTGAAGCCTTTGGACCCAGGAGGTTGGGTGAGAGCAGGAACAGGCATCCTGGAAACAGCATGGAACAGTTTCTGTGGAAGGACTGGTGTGTCCCAGCTCCCCTAGCTCTTTAGCTTGACCATTACTAGGCAGCCTGTGCTATTGGGGTGGGCCTGGGCTACTTGGGTCTTCTTTCGGGGCAGCCATCTCCCACACACCCAGCCACC
Organism: Rhynchomys soricoides; assembly: GCA_019843965.1. NCBI lineage: Eukaryota > Metazoa > Chordata > Mammalia > Rodentia > Muridae > Rhynchomys > Rhynchomys soricoides. The sequence goes on along the minus strand of JADRCH010000105.1, from coordinate 1,629,458 downwards.
CACACGCCCAGCCACCCACACGGTGACTCCGGGAGCAGTTTTCCCCTGGGTTTCTGGACTGCAGCTGTGCCCTCTGATGCCTGGTCTTGGACCTCTTCCATTCCAGTCTGATTTTAAGATGCAGTGCACTGCCTGCTTTGACCTCCAGAGGGTTTGTTGGTAAGAGGAGGTGTGTGATTTGGATGCTGCTTTTCACACATCCTAGAGGCCAACCTGAAGGATAAGGCCTAGCCAACCACTGGAAGAGGGCTCTTTCCCATCCCCTCAACTGCTCTGAGCCTGGCAGAGATGGAAGCTAGACTAGCAGAAGGACTTCCTGACAAGGTTTCAGGTGGGTGAGGGCTTTTAGAACAAAGGAAGGTGGGGCTTCTGAAACTGAGTGGGTGGTGAGGTGGGAGAGATGGGCTGTCTGCTATTGTTCCTGGAAGGGGGAAGCAGGGCAGAGAGATCCTGACCCCAACCCTTTCCCTGTGTCACAGGCTCCCTTGGAGCACTAAGGGCTCTGCAGCCTGGCCTGGCTCAGCAGGGGTAGGCAGGGGTGGAGGTGGGGGGGAGGTAGCTTTCAACTCCATCTCTGCCTGGGAAAATTCCCTTTCATGTGGCTGCCTGTGATCTCTCCAGGCGGCTCTGCAAAAGGGGGGTGTCCAGCAGGGAGTAGGGGGAGGTGTTACAGCTGGGGGCACCCTCACTCCAGCACAAGGCTGCAGCACCTCCAGAACCTCGGGGGAAGGGAGGGCTTAGGAGGGAGCAGGGAGCCTGGCCAGCAGGGGGCACTGGGCTAGAGGCCTTTGCTGGCAGTGCATAGACTGCAGATGGCCTAGGCCGGCCCTCTGGCACATCTCCAGGTGTGGGGTGGGTGGCTCTGGTGCCAGTCTTGATGGGAGGGGATTTTGTGACTCAGCTGGCCTGAGCCCACCCTGAAGTGCAGAAACCCAAGGTTCAATGCCCCTCAGTTCTAGTTTCTGCCTCCTGATGTACCCAAGGGCACCGTGGAATAGGACACTAGCTAGAGTGTTTTCTGAAGGAAGCAAAGGGAAGGGATTGCTCTGAAGCCAAGCCTTGCCCTGGGAAGTGATATTCTCCCAGAAAATGGTCGAGGAACCACCATCATGAAGGCGGGGCTTGGTGCATAGTGAGCAGTGGTCAGTGGCAGCTGCTATTTTAGAACCATTCACAGGGCTGAAGAGATGATTCACTGGTTAGGAGTACTTGCTTCTCTTGCAGAGGACTAGAGTGTTTCCCAGCATGTAACATACCACCTGTAACTCCAGCTCTGGGGGCTCCAACACCCTCTTCTGGACTCTCCTGTCACCAGCACATAAGCATACACATTTGGCTCTGAGTTTGAGGCCAGTCTGGTCTACAGAGTGAGTTCCAGGACAGCCAGGACAGCTCTGGTGGCACAGACTTGTAACCCCAGCTGTGAAGGCTGAGACAGGAGGACAGCCCCGTCTGAAACACAAAACAACCTGATAAGGTGATTACATCCCCCTGATTCCCAGCACTGGGAATCCGGAGAAACAGAAAACCTTAGTTTTAGTGTGAAGTTATCCTGAGCTACATCAGGCACTGGCTTAAAAAAAAAAGTCTTGTGTGGTGGAGTGTGCCTTTAATTCCAGGACTCAAGAGGTACAGGAAAATAGATCTCTTGTGAGTTCGAGGCCAGCCTGGTCTACACAGTTTCTGGACACCCACGGCTATGTTGAAAGACCTTGTCTCAAAAAGATTTTGAATGTGTGCTTTCCCCAATTCGACAGCCCTCTCTCACTCTTGGGAATGCCTATTGAGTGCTACTGTATATTTATATGTGAGGGTGTTTTGCCTGAATGTAGTCTGTGCTCCACATGGGGCCCCAGTACCTGTAGAGGCCAAAGAGTGTCAGATGCCCTGGGACCACAGTCACAGACAGTTGGAAGCCATCTTATGAATGTATTTGTAACTGCTGAACCACCTTCCCTAGCCCCACACTGTCTAGTTCTTTAAAATAAATCACCAGACCTCTCCAAAAGGCCTTTCTGGGAGGCCTGACCTTAGCATTCTCCTTAAGACTTTTTCTGCCATATAACCCACCTCTACAGTATGGTCTGGACCCTCCTTAACCAGCCTATTACCCTTTTTTTTTTTTTTTTTTTTTGGCTATCTGGTTTAAAGGCCTCAAACTCCTGAAACCTTGTCTGTCTTTACACATCTTTGAATCTGTGTTGTGTTCAGACTTTCTCCTGTCCCTTTATCTCTGTTTTAGACCTCTCTTCTGCTGACTAAGGATCCTCTTGGGGGAGTGGGGATGGTCCATTCCCTCCCTGTCAGGATGGGAAGCGTGGCCTCCCGGTGATTGAGGAGCCTTCACCCCAGCATCCTGTATCCCTGCTAACAACAATCGAATGATCAGAACTAGCTTTAAGGGTGGCAAGGTATGAGTTAGAGGGGCCAGGCACAATCCTAGAGACTTCCAGTAAGACAAGGACTGTGTGTGTGTGTGTGTGTGTATAAACTTGTGCGCATGCACATTCAAGAAAGGGAGAGGGAGACTGACTTAAAGCACAGAAAATCCTCATGAGGCTTCGTCTGGGAACATGACTATTAGTACCATTGAATGTGACATCAGCACGGGCTTGAAATGATGTCGAAGACATTTAAGACGTCATGTGGCCAGGGATTCCTGTATGATGTCATTGGGGTGTTCAATGATATTGTTTGTGTGACCCTGTGACTGTACAGTCCTATAGCAGACCTAGGATGATACCAAGATATACAACTGAATGTAACATTGGGTAACTTTGTGTTTGTGGTATTGAATATACAATACTGTTGTATATTATGTGACCATGGGACCAGGTGTGATGTATGTGATGACTGTGTTGTAACCCTGCATGTTGCCTATGTAATACTGTGGATGTGCAGTATACATACATGTGTGAGTGTGCCCATGGGATTGGGGGGGGGGGCACAGACTCGTTCATGTGTGTCTACCCACAGCATTTCCTGATCCCTGCCCCTGACAGCTGTACAACTCTAGAGAAAGCACAGTGTTCTCAGGGCAGTTCATTCTCCAGTGTAGGTCCAGAAGCCCAGGCTGCCCTGGGAGCTGGCATGGGGGATGGGAGAACGGGAGGCTTTTCCCACAGCTGAAATGCCCCTCTCCCAGACTTTTTACTGCTGGCTTCAGCTCCACAGAATACCTTGGCAACTCTGACTCTTTTGTTCTCTGTGGCCGCCAAAGGCCTTCTATTTCAACCCCAGAATGTCCAGTGCCTGCCAGGCAGGCGACCCTTCTCCCATGACAGCCAGCTTGGTATGACCTAGTCCCTACCCACTGAAACCACCTCCACCACACACACACACACACACACACACCTACCTCTCCAAGTCTGTCCCATGCTCTGGGTCTACACAGGGCTCCAGACTGGCCCTGAGCTGTGAGCTTGGTGTGCAGGAAGGAGGAAACAACAGTTCCTGGGGCTGTGCTGGGTGATTGTGGGTCAGCACTTGGGATCTAGAAGTGTACAACTTCCCCTTGGCACATGACCAAGTTGGAAGCTCAGCCTTCAGTCCAGACTGGTTTCCGTTTTGAGTCGGTTGATGTTTCTTTGGCTGAGGTAAACCATCATGATTGGGCTTATGACCCATTTTGTAAATGAGGGACACTGCATGACTCACCAAAAGCAAGATGGCGATCAGCATCCAGGCTTCTGGCTCTCTTGGGAGGAGAACCAGCTGCCTCCAAAAGAGTTGGCAGGGGGCCTGGGAGTTTGGACATATGGGTTCCTCCCCATGTACTGGTCATGATGTGTCACAGACACCATGTAGTATGTATTTCTTCTTGTTGGATGACCTTGGTTGGACAAGTACCCTTGCTTCTGTTCTGTATTCCTAGGAAAGGGGCGGTATAGCCAGGGGTTGTAGACTAGGGCACTTGACAAGGTCAACTCAAAGTTAGTGCCAAAATCCACAGCAGTGACATGAGACTGGTGATCCTGGGGTTAGATTTGAGCTTGGAGGCCCAGCCTCCACTCCCAGCCCAACCTAGCTCACACTGCTACAAAGAAGGACGTGATATCCGGCATGGCTCAGTTGTATCAAGGCCATTTGGGCCTGACCTGATTGCACTACCAGCTCCCGCTCCCTCCCAGGTGCCAGAGATACACAGATGGAGGTCATTTGTATAGCCCTTCCTGTCCCCCCCCACCCCCCCGCCTGCCTGACAGGCAAAAGCTGTAGAAAGAACAGGCAATAGTAAAAACATAGATCCCAACCACACCACCTTGCAGATGGGAACTGGGCACAGAGAGCCTTGTTGTCCCCCACAATCACATAGCTCTGGTGTGTCCTTTCCTAAGGGCCCACCCCTGCCTTGAGGTCTCTGCTTTTGAGGAAGGATAGAAAGGTCTCCTGAGACTGCTGACCAGGGTACCAAGCAGACATGTTTTCTCTTCTTGAGACCTACCACCTTCCAGCAGCATTAAATTACCCCTCTGCCAGAGAACAAGAGCAGGCTTCAGATTCCAGGCAGTAGGGGCCACAAAGAAAAGGTGGACCATGTCCTCCCAGGCTGCAGGTCTCAGTACCTGAGGATTTGATTTAAGGGTGGTGATCTAACTCCATCTCAGATGCCAGGCTCTAGGATATACATCTGTTTCCTGTTCCTTCTGACTGATCCTAACTCATCCTCCCCAACACACACACACACACACACACACACACACACACACACACACTGAGACCTCCCCACCCCACCCCACCCCACTGGTTCAGGTGTCCATGTTTCCCCAGTCACAATACTGGCCCCTCTGGGTGAGCTCACATGCTTTCAAGGCTGTAGTCTTGAGTTCATGAAGGGCATCATTGGCACCTAGCACATGGAAGTATGCTAAGAAACATCTGTGGATCCAGATGTGTGGAGCATGCCTATAATTAGTACTGGGAAGGTGGAGGCAAGGGGGGATCAGGAGTTCAAGGACAGCCTGAGTTTCATGTCAAAGACACTGTCTCACAACAAACCTGTGAGCTAAATAAAAACCATCTTCCCTTCTTGGGCACTTTTTTTTTCTGTGTGAGTTTTTATCATAACTGAGGCACTACCAATAAATGAAAATTTATTTTAAAAAGAGCCTCCTTGGTCAGAGAGTATGGCTCAGTGCCTTTAAAAGGATGTACAATGAATGCATTGGGTTTGGTCCTCAGCTTCCATAGCCCTCAGTAAGAAATACTGACGGTGGTGATGAAACCCCCCTGCCTCACAGGGCACTGAGCTTGTGACTGGTGAACCAAGCACTGGGCCAATTCATTACAGAATACCCCGAGAAAGGCATTGATGAAATATCCCCACTATATAGCTAACAAAATTAGACCCAGAGAGAGAGAGAGAGAGAGAGAGAGAGAGAGAGATGCAAAGTCACACAGCTGATCTCTTAATCACCTGGTTATGCTTCAGACTTTGTCAGGAAACAAAGCTGACCTCTCCTGACAGGCCACTGCTCACTGGAGCCAGTCTGGGGATTTGTTTGTTTGAGATGAGGTTTCACTATAAAGCCCACGTGGGATCCCCCTGCCTCAGCCTCTGAATGCTGGGATTACAGGCATGTACTACCACACCCAGCCTATAAAACTCTTTAACCAAATGTTTACAAGTCCAGAAAGGTTTAGAAAGAAAATAAAAGTACTGTATAGGACATGAGAACCTAACCAAAGAGCAGCAAGAGAAATTCTGGAGGCGCAAAACGGACATAGCCTGAGCCCCCACGGCTCCTATCCTTCCTCACCCTGGAGGACCTATGGCCCCTCCTACCCCCCCCCCCAACAATAGGATTGACACGCAGCTGCTGGGGGCCCAGAAGAGTGGCCGCTGTGAGGGTGAGGGCAAGGGCAATGCCCGCTCTGCAGCCGTTGATAAGGCGACAGAGCCCTTGGGAGCAGGGACACAGTGAAGCCATGGAAACACGGCTGAAGTGTGAGGCTGGCTCAGCCGCTTCCCCAGGTGGCTGCCTCCCAGGCCTGGCAGGGGCCCAGCAAGACAGGTCCAGCCACAGGCTATGTCTCCTCCTGCCCTCCCAGGGGTCAGCCTGGGCTGGTGGCTGGAAGTCTCACCCCAGCCTGTTTTCCTAGGGTCAGACTTGGGTCAGTCAGCCTTTGGGCATTGGTATGGAAGACCAAGGACAGACAGAGTGCTCCACCAAAGCCTCATCCCCATTTAGCTCTTCTTTCCAGTCTGATACTCGCTCCTCTGCTATAAATACGTGTGCATTATTTACCTTAAGTATTTTGATAAATCATAATAGCAGAGACATCTGCTGTCAAAACCGCAAACTGCATTTGGGGCTCAGCTTGTGGACTATGATACAGACCAGGGGTGCAAGGCTCTGAGAATATGGAAAGAATGTTTTGGGTGCCCCATACCTTCCTCCAGGGCTGGGCCTTGAAGGAGACCCTAGCTCCATCTTTTGGGGTGACTCCTTCCTGGTGAACCTTCCCAGAGAGGCTGTCCACACACCCACCTCAACCGTATTTTTCTCTTCCTGCCTTCCTCAGAATTATTAACGCAGCATCCAGAGCTGCCGAGAAGTCCTCGGAGCAGAGATTAACTCCTGGGGCAGTGTGGGTGGGGTTGGCCCTGGGAGGCTGGGGGTAGGAGTGGGTGTGGGGGAGAGGGTTGACGTTCAAACCTCACAAGATTAATCACCCTGCAGCTGGCCTCATCACAAGGGCACCCGCTCTCAACACCCCACCACCACCACCACCAGGCCCCCAGGAGGGGCTCTGCCTTCTCTGCCTTTCAAAGTCCCTACAGTGCCATTCTAACTTGTGGGAGGATTTGGGGAGCTGAGGCCAAGTTCCTTTTGCCTTTTCTGGTTTCTTCCAGGTGGCCTCAGGGACCCTGAGGACCAAACAGCAATCCTGTGGTCTCCTTGGTTTTAGTCTAGCTCTGCAGTCCTGAGAGGAGGAGGCCCTGTCCTGCCTGCCTACAGTCAGGCAATACCCCCACCCCCAAAGTAGAGCCAGAGTGAGGCACCCCCAGGACCTGTTCACATGGGGATCTCAAAGGTGTGGTAGATCTGATGTTATGCTCCTCAGCCTGACCCTCCCGCTCACCCTGAATGGCCTAGAGATGGGGAGCAGGGGACATCCTGGGTAGAAACATGGCAAGCATCTATTGGTAACCCCCTAGAGTGAGAAACCAAAGTGCAGGCTTCTCAGCCAGTCACAACACTTAAATATTCAACACACTACAGCAGGTAGGGCTCAAGTTAGACCAGAAACTAGGTTGAGTTGCCCTCTGCCTTCCTCTGCTTACCTTCCACTATGCAAGAGTCCCCTGACCCCACAGAGATGCCACTGGGTGAACTAACTTGTATGCTTTGCTGGGCTTCCTGGAAAACGAGAAGCGTGGTAAGCAAGCAGGACTGGCCTCTGGTGAACATCAGTTGCTGAGTGATGTTGGAAATTGCTGCATGGGCCTGTTGCAAACAAGGCTGGGGCAAAACCTTTTAGGTCTGAGCTTGAGGATCCAAACTTTGGTGCCATAAGCTGACAATTACCAAGAGTTGGTGCAATAAAAGGAGCCAAGAAGGGACTCCAAAAAGACACAAGAGAAAAGCCTAGTCGGGTACTCTTGGATCTGAACATTGTGTGGTCGGTTCTTTGAAGGGCAAGAGCTGCTTCCCCTTGGCCTCAGTTTACACATCAGTCGGTGACACATCTCCAAGATATAATGATAGGAGAAGCTTGTGTGAAAAGTCCTTGAGAACTCCCTCAACTAGCTGTGTGTGGGGATGCATGCCTATAAACCCAGCAAGGGGTTGCTGCAAGTTCGAGGTCAGGTTGGGTCGTAGCATAGCATGACCCTGTTGACAGAGCAACAGAGACAGAGAGAGCACTGTCCCTCACCCTCACACCACAGAGCACGAGAGATCTGAGTGGATAGGAAAAGGCAAGAGCCAAGAACAAGGATGGGCTATCTGGAGATAAGCAAAGGATTAGGCTTCTTTTGTGTGTGGAGGAATGATGCTTTCGTGCATGTGTATGCGTTTATATGAACCAGGGCCTGTGTGTTCATGTGGAGGGCAAAGGTCAAACTCAGGTGTCATTCCTTAGGATTTTAACATTTCGAGATAGAATGATCAGGCTGGCTTTGAGCTTAGAGATCTGCCCGCCTTTGCCTCCCAAGTGCCAGGATCAAAGGCATGTACCACTATACCCAGTCATACTTTCCTAAGAGCCTTAGGAACTGGGTGGTGAGTCCATGCTAGTGGGAACCCAGGCAAGGGTTACTGTCAAGGTTGAGGATGTAAGTTTACCTTGGGACAGTGGGAGCCAGTGATGGTTCTCAAACTTCAGCAATATTGTGGAATGACTAAAACCCTCCATTCCACGGTAGAAGGCTAAGGTTCAAGAAGTGACCTGTCCTCTTAGAAAGAATCCCGGTGACAGATTAACCAGGCTAATTGGGAAGTCTTTAGGATTCTTCCTGGAGATGAAAGCCAAGAAATACCTGTGTCCCAAGAGATCCTAACCTAGGAGCAGCAGGATGGTAGGCTGGGTGGTAGGGTCTAGGATTTCCATCTGATCCCTACCTCAAGCTGATTTCATAATCTCAAACAAAGGCATAGCCAGCCTGCCCTTCCTGTGCCCAGCCCTTGTCACTGGTGTGGCAGAATATCATTCAGGAGCAGTCAGCCTCAGCTCTAGGTGTTTCCTGGGCGCTCAAGGTTTGAGTAGGTTTTAAATTTAGGGTTCTTCAACCTTCGCCCATCCTCAAGTAGGCGACCTTTCTTCTGTTCTTCTATCCACTACCCTTTCACCTCTGACCTTGAGGCCTCACCTCTGACCTTGAGGCCGGCAACCTCTCCTGATAGCTATCATTTGTTGTCATGGGAACCCTACACTTCTGACCTAGCCTCGGCAAAAGCAGGTCTAGAGCTCATAGCAAGGAAAGTTGATGGTACTCGGGTGGAGTCAGAGTCCCTGTTCCTTCCAACTTGGCTTTCTTCTGGGAAGAGTGTTAGAAAGATGGATGGGCTGAGCCAGAAAAGTGGTTCTGCAGGTAAGGGTGCTTACCACTGAGCCTAACAGTTTGGTCCCTAAGACCCAAATCCTGGAGGGAGAGGCAAGTCTGGCAAGTTCCTGACCACAACACAGATGCTGTGACATACACCCCCTCCACACCAAACAAATAAATGGAATTTAGGAAAAAAAAAAAAAAAAAAAGAGCCGGTGTTGGTAGCATGTACTTTTTATCCCATTACTCAGAGGCTGAGGCAGGTTGACCTTTGTGAATTTGAGGCCAGCGTGGTCTACAGAACAAATTCAAGCACAGACAAGGCTACAGAGAAACCCTATCTGGAAAAACAAACAAACAAACAAACAAACGATCTGATGGGGATGGGCTGCAGTGCAGACAGTCAGGGCCTAGGGTCCCTAGAGTCTCGTACTTTTCCAGGCTCTCTCACCCTCTCTTGACTCAGCCTTAGGTTGGTGGTGACAGGGAAGGTTGGTGGGGACCTTCCTATTTCTCACTGCCAACAACAACCAGAGCTCAGAGCCCTGAGCTCAGCTCATTCTCAAGGCTAAAAATACCAAGAAGGCGGCGGTTGCAGCTCCCTAGACACTCCATCCATCCGCCCCTCACTCCCAGCAACACACACACACACACACACACACACACACATACGCATGCACACGCATGAACACACACACACACACTAGACACCCCGTCCACCCGCCCCTCACTCCCAGCAACACACACATGCACGCACACAAACTTGCACTTGCCCAGACCCAGTCCTGATCTTACTCCAAGGAGCTGTCTGAACTTAATCACACAGTGCTCTGTCTGAGCTTTCCAAAGTCCTCATTCTGGATAAAATCAAAATATGGATTCTATTTCCTCCTCTGACCCCAATTTGCTGTGTGATTTTGGAGTAGTCTTTTGGCTTCTCTGAGCCTCAGTTTTCCTTTATATGAAATAAAAAAGCTGCATAGAAATGCAGAGGCTCAGGGATGGGAGAGCAAGGCCCTAGCTGTCATCTCTAAGACCCTCTGAAGCTCCATGTTCTATAAGTGGCTGTGCCCTGAGTCAACACCCTTCTCTAGCATACATTCTGAACTGCAAAGAAGGATTGTTGGATTCCTCACACTCAAGAAGCAGAGGTAGGGGGATCTCTGTGAATCTGGTCTACATAGTAACAATCCTGTCTTAAAAAAATTAGAAGGTGGGCTGGAGATGGCTCAGAGGTTAAGAGCACTGACTGCTCTTCCAGAGGTCCTGAGTTCAATTCCCAGCAACCACATGGTGGCTCACAACCATCTGTAATGGGATCTGATACATTCTTCTCATGTGTCTGTAGACAGCTACAGTGTACTCATATACATAAAATAAAAAATAAATCTTTAAAAAAAATTAGAGGAAGAGGAGGAAGAGGAGAGGGAAGAGGAGGAAAGAAAACGAAGTAGGTATAAAGATTCAAGTTCCATAAACATGACAGCACGATCTAGATTTCTGGAGGCAGCTGGCGGAGAAGAGACATGTTTTTAAAGAATTCTGGTGTAGCTGGGCAGTGGTGGCACATGCCTTTAATCCCAGCACTTGGGAGGCAGAGACAGGCAGATTTCTGAGTTGGAGGCCAGCCTGGTCTACAGAGTGAGTTCCAGGACAGCCAAGACTACACAGAAAAACCCTGTCTCGAAAAACCAGGAAAAAAAAATTTCTGGTGTATTTGTCCATCAGTTATTTTAGGGGTAAGAACTGCTGGTTGTTGGATGCTGTGGCCTGAGACCGCAGCTGGAATCCACTGTGAACTAGATCATTTTTCCAAAGGAACCAATGCCCGGTAGTTTTGTGAATGCATTTTTAGACCGTGAAAGGGTGCTCTTAGGTAAAACATTAATAAACTTGCACTACATTGGCGGGGAAGATTAAATGTAAATTAGATAATTAAAAATGAAGCTGATGCCTGCTGCTTGGTGCTATTACCTCTTATTAAAAGTTATGAGAGGTGGCCTTGGGTGGCGGCTGGTTGAGGGCTTCTGAGGAGGGTAGCAGAGACAAAGGGCTGTCTACTGGAACCCAGTTTGGTCTTACAGGTCCAGCAGGTGGGGAAACAGGATGCTTCTGTATGCAATCTACAGATAGAGGGCATGGGTGTTCGAAGCCCTGAATATGGACCCAGGTTCTGTCTTCTCCTAAAGCTCCTGTGTTTCTTCATCTGTGAAAGAGATGAGAGCAATCTGGTCCCCACAGCGTTGAGGAGGATCATAGAACTTCAGGCCAACCTGTCTGAAAAACATATATCAAGGGACAGGGGCATGCAATGCAGCTCAGTTGGGAGAGTGCATCATTAGCAGTGACTGGGAAACCCTGCCTTGAGTCCCCAACACTGAATACAACCTGACTTAGTCTTGTAATCCCAGCACTCCGGAGATGGAGGTAAGAAGATCAAGAAATTCAAGGACATTTTCTGATAGTTGCAGGCCAGCCTGGGTTACAAGAGTCACCGAATCTACATACATGCATACATACATGCATACTTGTCTTGAGCTACACAGGAGTAGGGCCACATAATTGTTAAATGGCCTTGATTACTTGTAGTATCACCCAAATCATCAAGATAGTTCTCAGCAACTGGCTCCTAGCTGAGGACCTTCCACTACAGGCTTTAGTTAGCTACAGGGAACAGGGGACGGTTACTTCGTCGAGTTGATCAAAGCTAGGACAGAACAAGGGAGTAAGGGTCCAGAGTCATGCTTTATGAGGTTGAGGTAGGTGGTCCCGGGACAGTCTTCCCACACAAAGGTCTTGTTTCCTGCCTCAAGATGTTGCACTGATTCCTGGTTATTATTAATCTGCCCTATGTTCTTGGCCTTGTGCTGAATGTGGGGATCCCGAGGTGAATGTTTCCGCAGTGAGAGGCAGTCCTGGGTAATAAGTCCCTAAGGGGTAGCTATTCCGAGCAAGCCCAGAACAGGCAAGCCTGTGTGGAGGGGGAGGCATGTGCGTCCCAGGACGCCCTGGAAGAACTTTGTGGCTCCTGATTTTCTGATTCCCCGACACTGGCTCAGTGGAAGCTGGACCAGGCAGGTAGCTGCCCGTAGCAGCCGAGGCAGGGAAGCTGAGCGCGCTGGCCAGGCCCTTGGTGGGCTGTTCAGGGTGCGCGCCGAGGGGGTGGGAACGCGGAGCGTGTGAGTCACCGTTTTTGGGCCAGGCAGGCGGCGACTGCGGAGCGGGGGGCGCATTCCTGGCTGGCAGGGCGGCCGGCACTAATGTCTTTCCCACATGGCCCCGAGTTCCCCGCTCGGCACGATCACACGAGCAAGACGCTCCCGCGGCCACCCCCGCCCCAGCTGCCTCCTTCCCACAGAACCGTGGAGGGGGAGGGCGGCGACGAGGCGAGCGCAACTGGGCCTCCCGAGGTGGCCCGGGCCCTCGCACGGTGCCGGGTGCACTGGGAGCCACTGAGGCCGGGAATCCCATGGATTCTTGGCCTGTCTCAGTCCACCCTTTCCCGGCCTGCACACAGCAGGGTGTTGGAGAAGCACTGTCAGCGAGATCCCCAGTAACTTTGACCCCTGGGACTGCCGCTGCCGTCACCTCCTCCTCTTCTTCCCGTCGTGTCCTCTGAGCCAAGCTTTAGGATAGGGTTGTAATGAAGCTGCAACGCATCCGGAAGGGTCTAGGGAGGGTGGTTCCTGGAAGAGGCCACACCCAGTGCCTCATTCTTGGGTTGGAGGACAGCCCTTGCCGAGGCCAAAGGGACTGTGAGCACTGCTTCCCACGCAGTTCTTGTCCCTGGGACAGGCCCCTAGGGGGAAACTGAGGCGGCGAGGGCGGCCCACCCAGAGCTCCCTGTTTGCTGGGGGAAGTTGGCGGTTGTCCCTCCAGCTGGGCTCAGAAGCGCTAATGAGAGTTAAATGTAGGGCGTGAGTCACCTCGGAAAGGGGGATGGGACCACCCTCAGATGAGAAGGGTGAACAGCGTTTGCCATACTGCTCATCCCCACCCCTAATCCTCACTTCCCCTACACCACATCCCTTAGCCCTCGGGAAGGTGACCCTGTCATCCTGGGTCAGCCTTCCCTAAAAGATGGCTACCTCAGAAGTAGGGACCGTGGGGCCATAAATCTCATGACTGTGAGTTCTGGGGTTTGGTCAGTGTTGGGATGGGGGCTGGGCAAAGAGCCCAGGCCACCCTGAAAATCCCCCTACTGGCTGTCTGTCCTTCCTCAGGCCACCAGGCTCTGACCACACAGGGTGTTGCTCCTACACTCCCACACCCCTCTCCCTCCAGCCAGCACAGGGACTTCCGTTTGCAGTCCTCATGCCATGGCAGTGTGTGCGTACATACTTGCCTCTGTGACGAGGTTTGTCACTGTGTGACTAAATGTGCACTTGAGTATATTTATGTGTTACTGTCACTGTCCAAGTGGGCCTCAGGGTTGCAGGGCCTGGGGAGGGGATGTTTCCGCATGCTTGTCTCTGTTTTATTGGTATGTCTTTTCGTATGACTGTGTGACTGTGTCAACCTCACCCTAACCACGAGGTCCCTTGCTTCTCCTTAGAGCACCCCACTATCACCAAGAGAAGCAGGGTTAGAGAGTGAGTCTGGAGACAGCTGTAGGGGGAAAGTATTTCTGTTGCCTTCCTGAAATGACCAGGCTGGGTGGTCAACACTGGAGGTGGGAGGGTGGACAGTCAATGGAATGAGACCCCACCCCCAAAGAAGGGATCCCTGCTCTGCAGTCCCCTCCCTGCTCCCTCTGCTCCCAGCCCAGCACCTCCTGGCAAGAGCTTATTTGCATGGTATTTACATTTCATTTGCATCGCGTTCAATTAAAAACCTGACCAGCTCCCGCCTGCCTGGCGCTGCCTGCCCAGCCTGGTGAAAATGTTGGTTGGGCACTGTCGCCTGCCCCCCCATGGACTGACCCATGTGGGAGGGGTCCCCCTTCAGTGAGATCATCCTAGTCACCCACTCTAAGAGCGTGAATGCTGGAAAGACAAATGGAGAAACTGAGGTCCAGAAAGAGCCACCTAGAACTGCAGGTTGAGGGCTTGAAAAATCACAGCAATGCCTCTTTGACGGAGGAGTTGCTGTTGCAGGAGCATAGCCAACACCTGCTGAGCACTGTGGCACTTCTCGTTAAGTCTGGCCATCCTTGCGTTATCCCTGTTTCACAGATGGGAATGCCAAGGCTGGACAGGGCAAGCCTTAAGTCCACCCAGCTAATGCAGAATTTAAATATCTGTCATTTTTTATTACAAGTACTTGATCCAAATGCTAAGGAGGAGCAGAATTGCAGAAAGGTCTCTGCTGCCCTGATGAGCCCAACTCAACATCATTAGTTCTGGGTGGGCCTGCAAGCTGATCCCATATCCTGAAGCTGGCCATGATTGCTTTACTTCCTAAAACCGACAGCCATACCTAACTCCTGGCTAAAAGATGGGGTGCACTTGGCCATGGTCTTTCTCCCCGGAAGACTGGCCTTCTTGGGCTCCATGCACAACTGGAGAGGAAAGAGTTGAACTAAAGCTGAAAGTGGATGGAGACATCCAAGGGCCCCTCATCACACTTTGTAACATGGGAGCCTTCCTATAGCATCCTCTCACGGAGCTGGGCTATGGATGTTAGCTAGCTGTTGAGCTCTCAGAAGAAGTATGTGGTCCTCAGCTTGCTGGTGGGGGAGTCATGCAAGGTCCAGGGTCTGGCCACGAGAGTGAGGTAGGTTGTTGTTGAAAGGCACCGCGTGCCTCCACATGTATGTATATAATCATGCAAGCACATATACATACATGCATACATATATGCATATTCACACATATGTACATACACACCCATATGGACTGAGATACTGGCATGCCCATACCCATCTCTCACTTCTATATGTCATCATTCTTGGGGGAGAACACAGCCCATCTCATGTAAAATTATAATCTACTTTGGAACTATGAAGGGAAGTCCCAGAAAAGGGACTTTCCTCTACCCAGCTGCCTTGGGCTCTAGGGGGTTCTTCCTATCTCTGATTCTGGGCCACATTGATTGGCTCTGAAATAGATATGTGACTTAGGTCCAGCCAATCAGGCTGAATCCCAAGGCTTTAGTTGAGGGGGTTCTCTGATCTACAGTTGGGGATTTGGGGACCACTGCCTTGATTTATTTTTTGTTTATTTTTTTCTGGACAGGATCTCATGCCACCCAGGCTGGCCTCGAACTTGATACACAGCCAAGGATGTCCTTGAAGTATTCATCCGTCTGCCTCTGACCAACAAATGCTACCATTCCAGGTGTGAGCCAACACATCAGGATCCACCATGAGCACCTTGGAGGAGTGCTGTCCAACAAGCCAGCAAAGAACTGACCTCAGGCTGGTGTAGCTCAGTGGTAGCGCATTTGCATAAGGCTTTAGGGACTGCATCTGCAGTACCTTAAGAAATATTATTTAGCCTTGGAGTAAGCCAGTTGGTTTGCATTTTGTTTGTGCCATGTTGTTAAGAGTCTTGCCCAGTTCTTCCTCCACGTCCTTATCTCTGTATCTCTGCTTGGAAGTGGACTGCCTTTCACTCATTCGACACTGTCCAGCCAGACATGGGTGTGGGAGGCCAGCTTGTCAGCCCTTCTCCAGCAGGCTCACTGCCCTGTTCCTTCCTTCTCTCTGGGCTGCACTCTCAGAGAGTTGCCTAGAACGTCTCACACAAACCTGACACTCTGTGACTATGCCTATAACTACTTTGCTGACTTTGCTCTCTGTTCCAGCACTCAGAAGAATTAGGAAGATCACCCACAAGTTCCAGAGCAGAATGGGCTATAGAGTAAGACTCTGTCCTTAAAATAAATTTATAAATACATACATAAATATTCCTTTTTTGGGCCTTCTACATCATAGTTCCATAGTCCAGATTTCAAAATGTGTGGGCTGTGTTCTTTGCCACAGCTAATACAATTGACACTGATCCATAGTCGGAAGCTCAGTAGAGGCATTAGGCAGCCTTGGTTCACATTCTCATCCATGTGGAGGTCAGGGGACCACTTTGGGGAGTTGGTTCTTTCCTTTCACCTTTAGTCATGGGAATCAAACTTAAGGTGTCAGGCTTGGCAGGGCAAGCATCTTTACCCATTGAACCATCCTCTTTGTAGTCATAAGATCTTTGAAACTAGTCCCTGCCTCTAGTGTCTTGTCCTTTACTATGTTTTAAGAAAAGATCTTCCCATGTAGTCTAAGCTGGGCTTGAACTCGTGTTCTCCCTCCCTCAGCCTCCTGAGAGTTGGCACTACTGGTCACATTTGAGGAGGTTATAGATGAGCCTCATATTGCAGGCCTACCATCCAAGCTACTAGAAGATTCCTTGAGGCAGAAGATCCCTTGAGCACAGTATTTTAAAGTCAGTCTGGGCAACAGTGAGAACCCCCACATCATAAAAATAAGCAAAGCCAGTCAGTGAATTCCTGTACTCCTAGGACTGGAGGCAGAGGTAGAATGATCAGGAATTCAAGGCCAGCATAAGCTACATAGTTCCAGGCCAGACTTAGCTGTTTGATCCTAAGCACAGCCTGCTCCACACACACTTGATACATTCCAACTGAAAAATGAAAAGTATTGGGCCATCAGCAAGGAGCAGTTGCCTAGGTTACCCAAGGCCCTGGGTTCAATCCCCAATATCATATACCCCCGAACATGGTCAAATATGGGTGTTAAGAGGACTAGATGACCCAGCAGGTGGTGGCGCACACCTTTAATCCCAGCACTTGGGAGGCAGAGGCAGGCAAATCTCTGTTACTGTGAGGGTCAGCCTGGTCTACATAGTTTTAGGATAGCCAGGGCTACAAAGAGAAACCGAAAAAAAAAAAAAAAAAAAAAGGATTGGATGAGTCTGCGTAAAAAATACTCACTATGGACAATACATGGATTTTGTTCTTTTGTTTGTTTTTTGAGGTAGGATCTCATAGCCCAGGCTGGACTCAAACTCGCTATGTAGCCTGGGATAAACTTTAACCCCTGATCTTCCTGCCTACATTTCCCAAATGCTAGGATTACAGGTGTCACCCACCACGCCCTTCTCAAAGCCCACAGATATTTATGGTACATGGAGCTGAGGGCTCAGCTGTGAAACGTCAAGGTCCCCGCCCTGGGAGAAGAGCGGAATGGAAGTTGAGGCAGTGGAGGCTGCAGCCTGGAGCACCCAATCAGGAGAGTGGGGTGGCCCTCCCCAGTCTGCCGGAGCTCTTCTTAGAGGGCCAGATCTCCTTAGCCCACACCCCTTCCTTACAAAGCGCCCTTGGTCATTCCCTCCCCCTTCCTCCCTTCCCTGTTCTCCCTTCTAGCCGGCGCCTCTCTGAGTTAATCTCCTCGCCCGTCAGGGGGTGACAGGAGGTGTCTGTCATTCGGAGCCGAGGCAGTCAGCCTCGCTGGCTAATTGGGGCGCGGGCGCCCGGAGCACGGGAAATGGCCGGAGGGAAGGAGGGGGAAGGAGGGAAGAGAAGCCGTCCTCACCTCGCAGCCGGCTTGGGACTGATCCACATGGCTCCTTAGGGGGAAAGGAAGGCAGAGAAGAATGGGCTGTGGGACAGGACTCTGATCTTGGACAAATTGCTATTCTTCTCTAAGCTTCATATTAATAATGATAACAGTAAGCCTTTACAGAGTAGTTGCTGTGTAGATCAATATGCCTATGCCTATTGAAAACCTCCGATGGGGTTTTTATAGTAATTAGAATTCAAGCCACACCATTCCCAAGGACCTGAGCACACCCTTGTACCTCTCTTTGCCATGCCTCTATCCTCTCCGTTCCCCCTGTTCCAGACCCTCCAGCTTCACTCCCACTAAATAGTTCCTGCCTCAGGGCCTTTGCACGTATCCTTTCTGCTCTTTGGAGCATCTTCCTCTACCAGATCCTGCACCATGTTATCCGAAATCACTTAACTTCCAGTTACTGTGTTATATCATCCTGTTATATTAGCCCATTTCATACATTGACACCCATAATATGAAACCATTTACATATATGTCTGTGAAATGTCTGTGAATAACTGCTGAAACCTTAATTCCCCAAACAAGGCTGGGTACATGGTGGCCATAAATAGTGATTAAATGAAATTAAGTCCATCTCACATAAAGCTAAAAATCTTGATAGTGCCTCAGGTTTTTTCCACTAAAAAGTAGATTTATGTGCAAGAGTATTTTGCTTGTATGAACGTGTACCACATGGATTATATGTGTGAGTTTTTTTTTAACTTGAATGTTTGTATGTGCACCATCTTCGTGCCTGATGCCCACGGAGGGCAGAAGAGAGCACCAGAGCCCCTCGAACTAGAGCTATGGTTGTTTGTGAGCCATCATGTGGGTGCTAGGAACTGAACCCAAGACCTCTTTGAGAGCAGCTGTGCTCTTAACCACTTGGCCATCTCTCCATCACCTGTTCCCATTTTGAGGCAAGGAAATGGAGGATTAAGGAGATTATAAATTCAGGTAATTTGAAAAGACCCCCAAGACTAGGGAGTCTTGTGAGTTTTAGAACTGAGTCCTGGCCACCTCACCATTCCCTTGCACACAAGGGCCATGTGGGTACATGCCATAGACCTATACCAGGCTGGCCAGTTCCCTGTCTATTTGGCAACCTAGGGAGCTGCTCTTGGGTTTGCTCTGGGCAAAGAGGGCAGATGAATTCTAAGGGGACTTTTCACAGGCCAGGAGGGAGGATGTCATGGAGGTGCTAGGCAGTCCTTCATCTTCCTTACCTGTCCCTTTCTACCTGGCAGGGTGCTGCCTCTTAGACCTGGCACCATCCAGCCCTTGATCCCTTTCTTGTCTCTCCCACTCTGTCCTTACCACTGGAGGCTCCTGCCTGCTGTGCCTAAGTTGCTCACCCACCACTTTCTCTTCCCACCCTTTGAATGAAGCCTAGCACCCATGTTGCCTCCTCTGGGAAGCAGCCCAGGCTAGTGTTGGTGTGGTGGCATCCTGCCAAGCAGTCAAGTGTTCTAAGTCACTCACCACAGAGCTGATGCAAAGCCACTCATGAAGTCTCCTGTCCATCCATGACTGCAGGTGAACCCTCTGTTCTGGGGCCATGGATCTCTAATTTCCCTAGGTGTCCAAGCCTAAAATCTCAACCCGGAGTGGGCAGCAAGATGGTCTCTACAAGGCTCAGTCCATACCTGTTCATACCTCAAGGCCAGTCAGACTCCACTCAGTCTACAAGACAAACATAACAATGATCCTGGGTCCACACAGGATAGGCTGTTGGCTTCTGACAGCCCACTTGGGCTACAGCTCATCAGCCAATCACGTGGGTGCCTACTTCTACAGTTACCACGGCAGGGAGTTTTAGGAGGTCTGAACCCGGTTAAAAGTTCAGGCTATACACTGACTTTCTCCCTTTACCCCCAGCATTGCAGTCAGCTTCCTCCTTTTTCTTTTTCTTGGGGGTTGATGGTTTCCAGACAGGGTTTCTCTGTGTAGCCCTGGCTGTCCTGGAACTCACTCTGTAGACCAGGATGGCCTCGAACTCACAAATATCCACCTGCCTCTTCCTCCCGAGTGCTGGGATTAAAAGCATGTGCACCATCACCTGACCAGCATCCTCCTTTCTAGACGTTGGTACCACTCATCCCATTACTTCCTGCCTTCCTCCCTTCTCCCAGGCCAGGCTGGACTCTCAGAAGGTGCTATAGGTGGGAGGCCGGGAGAAGCCAACTCCTGAGAGGACAGCTGAGACAGCAATGGTGACAACTGCAGCAAATGCCTCTTTCCCCTTCTTACCCTTTGTCTGGGGCTGTAGACCCCATACATTTCTGCATGGCTGTGTGCACACATGGTTGCAGGGATGCTTGCTTGCTGGCTCCCTTATCTCTCTCACTGCCTCAGCCACCTCAAGCTAGAATGGGGGGGGGGGGGCTGGTGGGAGACTGGCAAGGGCTCTCTGGTCCCCTTCCCACAATCCCAAAAGTTCACAAGAACCTCCAGTTTATGCTGGGGACCAGCAGTTGGATGAGTGGGGAGTCCAAGAAGTACGATGCCAGGGCCTCTGTACATTTTGATATCATGTGAACAACACAAAAAGCAGATACAAATATTATGCAAAATAGAAATTTCCTATTCTAGTCAACAGCTCTGAAGCATTCTGAAATGGGCTGCAGGAGGCCCAGAAGCCAAGGGGAGATGTGGCTGTGTGGGGAGGCACATGGATGCTTTGTAGAGAGGATGTCACATCCAGGTGGCACCTACTGCCACAGCCCCAGGCTCTGCTCCTAGAATGGAGGGGAATTGCCTGTCCTTGATTCAGGCTGCTCTGCAAGCAGAAAGGGCAATGGGCTCATCTATCTCTGGAGCCTTGAGGACCTTTCAGAGACTTTTAATGTTGTGTGAAGCAGATTGCAGACTAGCTAAATTCTTCTGTCCTTGCCTGTGCCAGACCTGGGTTTGGTTCCCAGCACCACCACTTAATCCATTGTGTCCTCCAGAAATCAGTCGCCTTTGGAAGCTTCTGTTTATTTGCTTATAAATTAAGAACAATAATTGGAAATAGCTCTTGTATAGGGTTTGTCAGTGACATATTAAGTATGGGTGGACCAGGGCACATGCCTGGCCCTGGGTAAAGGTTCCATATCCTCTTTCTCCCAGTACTAAGGGTTGAAGCCAGGGTTTTCCCCATGCTAAGCAAGGGCTCTTCCGTTACTTTTATATTCAATTCCCCTCCCCCCCTTTCTCTCTGATTTTTCGAGACAGGGTTTCTCTGTATAGCCCTGGCTGTCCTGGAACTCACTCGGTAGACCAGGCTGGCCTTGAACTCAGAAATCCTCCTGCTTCTGCCTCCCAAGTGCTGGGATTAAAGGCATGCACCACCACTGTCTGGCTCAATCCTCTCTTTTTAAGACTAAGTTACTGAGGATAGCCTTGAACTCATTCTGTAGCTCAAGCTTCCCATGGATTGCCATCTTCCCGCCTCAGCCTCTGGAATAAATGAGATTACAAATCTGCCCCAAGAGATCAGATTAATTAATGACTATTTTTCTTAGAATATTTATTTTTACTTTATGTGTATGAGTACTTTGTCTGCATGTATGCCTATGCACCACATGAGGGGAGCAGTAACCACAGAGGCCAGAAAAGGGAGCCAAATCCTCTGGACCTGGAGCTACAGATGGTTGCTAGCTGTGGGTGCTGGAAAATGAACCAGAGTCCTCATAATTGGGGCTGGAGAGATGGCTCAAGGGTTAAGAGCACTGACTGTTCTTCCAGAGGTCCTGAGTTCAATTCCCAGAAGCCACATAGAGGCTCACAACCATCTGTAATAGGAATCAATGCCCTCTTCTGGTGTGTCTGAAGACAGCTATAGTGTCTCATATACATAAAATAAATAAATCTTAAAAAAAGATTGACTGGTTTTTATGTCAGGTGTATGAGTGTTTTGCCTCCATGTATGCATGTGTACCTTGTGTGCATCTCATGCTCTTGGGCATCAAAAGAGAGCATCAGACGCTCTGGAACTAAAGTTACAGGCCCATTGTAAGCTGCCATGTGGCTGATGGGAATTGAACACAGGTTACTGCAAGAATAGTAAGAGTTCTCAACCATGGAGTTATCTCTGCAGCCCTGTTTATTTTCAAGGCTGAGAATCAAACTTAAGGAAAGTCTCATATCACATATGCTAGGAAAGCATCTTACCTCTGAGCTATTAAGTCTGTAAATATCAATTATAACTGTAGTCTACTTCCCCTAGGGTACATGTACACTGTGCACGTGTGTCTGCATACACACACACACACACACACACACACACATCATCCTGCTGTCTTCCCTTAATCGTGTTCTTTTCTGGGACCTTGCAGAGAACCAAATGTCACACCCAACAGTGGTGGCTGTTGATTTCCAGGCTTCTGCCCAAGGGTGGGTCGGACCTGGGGTCACTTTCTCTATTCTTTCAGTTCTGCCCAAGAGAGGCACATTCTTCTCTTTTGGGAAGGGGGAATAAGGAAGGGCTCCTACAGAGATCACGCAGGAATTCTCTCTCAGAATAGTATCATGCATGAGGAGCCCAGCAGACAGTTTATAATAGAGCATGGTGTGTAGACTGGGCAGTCCCTCTGGCTGACCTTCACTTTGTAAAAATGGAGGCAATGTTAATGGGTAAGGAGTTAAGAAGTTCCACTCCCAAGAAAGTGAAAAAAGGTCTCAGCAGCATAGAGGGGTCAGGTAGTGCACTGAGAAAATTCTGGTGCAGAGGCAGGTCTGTAGGGAGGGGTGAGACAACTCTTAAAGGGCGAGCCAAAATTTATGAGCATAGAGATTTTTGTTGTGTTTTTGTTTTCTAGGATAAGGTCTTATATAGCCCATGCTGACCTTGAACTCCTGAGGTAGCTAAAGATGGCCTTGAACTCCTGATCTTTGTGTCCCAGCCTCCAGAGTTCTCCAGAGTGCATCCATAAATGATAACTCATGTATGCTAGCTAATTTATGATCAGTCTTTTACATCCTCATTATTAATACTATTATTTTATGTGTGTGGGTGTTTTGCCTTCATGTATGTTCATGAACCAAGTAAATGGCTGATGCCTGAGACCAGAAGAGGCTATCAGATCCTTGGAAATGGAATTATAGACAGTTGTGAGCTGCCAGGTAGGTGCTGGGAATCAAACCTGGGTCCTCTGGAAACATAGTCAGTGCTCTCAACGGCAGGGCCATCCCTCCTGCCATCTCGTCAGCCCCAAGAACATTGTCTTGTCTGTATTCCCCAGGTTGAAACATTCCATCCTACAAGGAAATTCATTATGAGAGGAAGTAAGCAACTCAAAATAGCTCAGGAAGTTACTGAAACTGACCAGATTCACCAGGCTCCGTCCCTCTCCAAGAATATATAAATAGTAAAACCTGCTTAATTGTCAGTCAGACAAGCTCAGCCACCTAGAAGGAATAGAAACACATCCATCTCCCAGGAAGAGGTTCAGACTAACTGAGCAACCGGGAAAAGACACTTTCCAACCTGTTGAGCTGCTGATGGGTTGGTTTGTTATTGTTTTTTCTTTATTTGTTTTTCAAAACAGGGTCTCTGTGTAGCCCTGAACTTACTTCATAGACCAGGCAGGCCTCAAACTCAAGAGATTTGCCTGCCTCTGGAGTGCCACCACCTACTAAATTGCCCACAGGTTGTATAATGTGCTTCAATCTCCGTGCCTTCATAATGTCTTACCCATGCAGAGGCCTTTGGTGATCCAGCTGTCTTTGGAGTCATTTCCAGTCCTGTCAGTAACCCCAATAAAACAAATTGTCTTATCAAATTGGACTTTTGTGGTATCCCATAGTTTGGTCTGTTGTCAGTTCTCTGTGTGGGGTGAGGAGGGTGTGTGTGTGTGTGTGTGTGTGTGTGTGTTGCTGAGTCTCCTCAGGAAAAGGCCTACTAAACACATAGAGTGTTGCATCTTATTTATTATACCCAGCAGTGACACTTTTTTTTTTTTCAAAAGGTGGGTATTGTTTTTTTTTTTTTTTTTTTTCATAAGAGCAGTGACACTCTTGATGGCCATCCATTTCTTTTCTTTCCTCCGAGACAGTCTTATACAGCTCGGACTGGCTTTGTAGCTGAGGATGACCTAGAACTTGATCCTCCTGTCCCTAGCCCCTATGTGCTAGGATTAAAGAGTGCTGGGTGTGTGCTACTACATTTCGTTTGTTCTGTTTATACCGGTCTGCATCCTAGGCAAGCATTCTATTAACTGAACGATGTGCCAGATTTCCCTTTCATTTTAAACCCTTGCGGAAACCAATTAAGATGCTAGCTCAGTCACATACCAGGAATGGAACCCTAGGATAGCTGGACCCTCAACCTCTAATCTAAGATTCTCCATCGTCCCCAGGGCAAGCCTACATTCTGTCCTGTTCAGTTTGCCTTACCTCGAATCCAGCTCACCTGTCAAATGACCACAAACCTCTCCCTTCCTCCTCAGACCTCTCTAGCCCTATCGTCTTCCTCCTCTCTGCCAAAAATGGTTACTTTTTTCCCTGATGACTATAGGTGCCAGAGGACCTTTTAAAAATCCAACCAGTGCTAGGTGTGATGGCACAGGCCTTTAATTCCAGGACTCTGGAGGAAAAAGCAGGATCTCTGAATTTAAGATCTGTCAGGAACCCACTTGGGGCCTATGGCCATACTCACAAAGGCCTTCCCCTACTTTCCACAAGGCCAGTTCTTTTCCAGTCTTCGGGCCGTTGCTTTTAATGAGCCTCCAACCAGAATGCAACACCCTCTCCTTTGCTAGACAGACTTTTTCCTGGTCTTTCAGGCCTCAGGTCTGATGTCACATCCTCTGAGAGGCCTTCCCTGACTACCACAGCAGTGTGTACCCTCCCTGAAGTCAGTCTACATGACCGATGTTAAGGTCGTCTCGGCTCTTCAGCGATTGTGTTCAACGTTATTTATTTGATTACGGTGTCTCCTTGAATTAGAATGGAAGTTTTGTAAAGCTGGTACAAGACTGTTCTCTTGGTGCCCATGGAGTTTAAACAGTCAGGCATTTTGTAGGTACTCAATACACGAGATGATGTGTGCTCGGTGTGTGACACGGATCAAGAAATCCCAACTGCAGCGAGCGGCGGTGGCGCACACCTTTAATCCCAACAGTTTGGAGGCAGAAGCAGGCAGATCTCTGTGAGCTGGAGACCAGCCTGATCTACAGATCGAGTCATAAGACAGCCAAGGCTACACAAAGAAACCCTATCTCCATAAACCAACCAACCAAAAAGTCTCAACCACTTCTGTACATCTGTGCCTCAGTTTCTTTTCCTTTCTGTTGGCCTTCGACTCATTCGCCCAGCCACACAGAGAACCTCTGCATGAGATCAGAGATGGCAAAATGTTCCTTCCGGGGGAGAGAGGGCACAATGCCCAACTGGAGATGAGGTCAGTTGAGAAGGCAAGAGGAGCCGCAAAGATCATCTTGGCCAGAGCACTGACCTGGCCCGACCCAGGATCCCAGATCGGCAGGGGAGAGCGTGCAACCCTGCCTCGGGTGGGAAGCTTCTCCCAGCGGGGCCTCCTCTCCCCTCTCCTCCCCCGGGAGGCAGGTGGAGCTGCGTCCTCATCTTTGTTCCCATCTGGAGCGCGTTTGGCGCGGCGTGGCGGGGGCGGGGCTGCGCCCCCGCGGTGCCCAGAGAGACGGGCCCGCCCGCTTATCTGATCTGCAGCTAATTGAAACTCCCTGCTCGCGAAGGTCAGCTCGGTCCCCTGACAGCTGCCGAGCCGAGCCAGGCCGGATGGAAAACCCGGGCTGTGCAGGGCCGACGGGGCGCAGGGGGAGGGGTTTTGGGGGGGCTGCCTCTGCGGCAAAGTAGACAAAGGCGGCCCCTCCCTCCTCGTGCGCGTTGCTGGGGGTCGCCAGAGGTAGCGGCCTTCACCCTAACCCTGCAGGGCGCTCCAGCCAGAGTCACATGGCCTAGGGCTTCAGAGGAGGGGGCGCCCTTAATCCCTACGCGCCCGCCCAACCCGCTCCCACGCCGGGGCCCGTCTGGGGTCTCTGGGAGAGTCACCCCCAACTTCCTGCCCCCACCCCGCCTCCACGCCCCGGCTCTGAGACTTCCTGCCTCCCCGGCTGCCGGCAGCTTAAACTGTGGGAAGCTGGTGGGGCCGGGGTGACCCGGTCCCCTCCCCCTGTGCGCTCGACGGGGCGCAGGGGTCCGGGAGGAAGTGTGCGCGGTGGGGGGCACCGCCCGGTTCCCGGCCGTCATCCGGTGGGGCAGGTGCGGCCTCAGTCCTGCAACGGAGGGCAGGCCGGCCTGTTGCAATTGGTGCTGGAGGGAGTGGGCGGGAAAAGACGCCACGGGGGGTGCGTTTCCAGGGTTCCGGGTGCGGATGTGGCAAGCGTCCACAGCTCGGCCTGGTTCGCCACGCCCCAGGCAGGCCGGGGCTCTCTGCTGCCCGCTTGGGTCCCCTCACCTGCCGCCTATGCGCCTAGGCTAGGGCGGTTGGAGAGCTCTCAGAATTCCCTCTCAGCCTCCAGCTGAGCGGGCTCTCCTAATCAAAACCTTTGCTTTAGCTTTTCCAGCCTGTAAAGCAAAACAATACCGACCCCAAGGACAGGTTTTCGGGACCACTCGGCAAACACTGCGCTAAGCAATTAAACGTACTTCGAAAGTATTTAAACCTTTCAGGTCCATTTTGCTGATGAGCAAACTGAGGCACAGAAAAGCGGGGACCCTAAGTCAGCTAGGCAGGCTTAGGCTCTGACGCCAGAACTGGCCCTTTTAGTTACCGGAGGTCTCTTTTTGGCAAGGCCTGCGGAGTTGTGCACCAAATATAGGTCGATCCCCCAGGGCATCTGTTAACTGCGGAGAGCCCCTCGGCAAGAGCGGCACATGTTCCCTAGCTTGGTTATAGGCACGTGTTATAAGGCGCAGTCCCGCGTGCCAAAGCGGGGAGTGGGCGGCGAGGGCGGGGGGACAGCATAGCTGAGCGCACTGGCGCCCAGGTGCGACATTCCCGGTTGGGACTCGGCAGAGTCCTGTGGAGGGGCCTGAGCTGTAGGCAGGGCTGAGTGGGGGCGGAGAGCTCGGAGCTGAGTCCACGCGGGCCACGGCGCCTGGGAGGCCGCAATCCCGGCGCCTGCAGCCGGCGAGGCGCGGGGTGACGCGCGGGGGCCCAGCTACCGTGACCTCCTCTGCGGTTGCCATGGTGACCGTGCACTATAAATAAAAAAAAAAAAAAAAAGAGGAGGAATTTCAAACCCGTTTTCTACGGAGCTTGGCGGGAGGGGTGGGGGAGGTCTCTTTGAATCGAGTTTCCCATTTCACCTTCCCAGGCGGCAGGAGCGCTTCCCCCGCAGCCCAGCCGGGAAATTGCCGCCCCTCACGCCGCGTGGCGCCCCCGGAGGAAGCTAATTAGCGCAGCCCGGGGAGCTGGAGACAGGGGACCTGTCCCGGGAGGGGGGGCCGAGCCCGCCTTTTGTGGGGAGGGGAAGGCGCCTACAAATTGCCCCCCTTCCATCTCTCTAAGGCGCGCGCTCAGCCCAGCGCGGGCCGGGGCACAGGGCGCAGGCGGGAGGTCGCATCTGCAGCTTTGGCGCAATGAATCAGGCACGGCCGCCGCCGCCGAGCGCGTCTGGCATCCGGAGTCTCCCGGGATCGAAAATAATTTGGGCAAAGCGGTGGGAGGTGTGTGCGCGCGCGTTCCGAGGGGAGGGCGGGGAAGCAGGCCGGGCGGGGTGTGCGGGGCGGGGGGAGGTGCCATCCGACAGCCCCGCTGTGGTGAGAACGGAGTTGACACTTCTTTCCTTTCCACTTACTGCGGCAAGTACCGTGAGGAAGCTTAACCCTGTCGCTGCTTGGAGTATGAGACGCAGTGCAAGCGCCCCCCTGAGGGCGATGAGGGCTGGGGTCAGGTGCGCAGAGCCCTTTGGCATGGGTCACTGCGGCCTGCTAAGTCAGCTCTCAGCCTCCCCCGGCTGGCGCTCCCACCTGGCCATTCCTCAACGCTTAATTTTTCCTTTCCCAGATCCGGCTAGTGTCAACACCGTGACCTCAGTTTCCCCACTTTCCCAAGATAGTCGGTGGTTTAGGGGACAGATTTCTTGTCGGGAACCTTCGTTTGAGGACGCTCTGCTTTGGGCTTTTGGTCATTAAGAAACTGCAGTCAGAACCAACTCTGCCAGTCTCCCTCCAGCACTCTGGTGTCCCTCATCAAAATGGCCGGGTTCTCGATGGCAGTAATGTCACCACTGCTGCATTAAGCACGCTTCTCGGCGGGAACTTGGTTTGGAGCAAGAAGCTGGCACCCAGCCCTGCCAAGCTGCTTGCTGTAGGCCTAGCTGAGGTCAGCCTCTGTCTTCACACCTTCCTGCTGATCAGCCTGCCGCTGTCCATTCTCTGAAAACCGTTCAGGTTGCTTCTACTCAAGTTTGGCTCAAGGGAGATGGGAGTAGAGATGGGAAACCCATGTCTTTTCCTTTCTGTCCCTATTCTAATTGGGCATGTGTCTGGAACTCATACATTTTTTTTTCGGTTTAGGACTGCCTAATTAATGGTAGCCAAATCTCAGAGCATCTTCTGCTTTAAGACTTCAGGTCCCAGGTGGGGTTGTGGACCTGCCTTCAATCCCAGAACTCAGGAGGCAAACGTAGGTGGATCACGGAGTTCCAGGCCAGCCAGGGTTAACACAGAGAAACCCTGTCTCGAACCTCCACCCTGACTCCCACCCAAGACCAGGAGGGCTTCTGGGACTGTTTTCACATTTCCCAGAGCTGAGCTTCTACCTTGAGAATTCTCAGACCATTGGACTTGTTAGCCTGCAGGTATGGGTTGCTCCTTGGGTGGTCCTAGTGCTCACCCTGAGAGGCATTAAAGGTTACTGGATCAAGCACACCATTGCACAAATCAGACAACTGAGCAGACAGACTGTCCGGGATTTCTCCTTAAGCTAAGGACTCAATGGCTAAAATTATGGGCTCAGGAGACACTGAAGAAGTTCGGTGCCTTTTTGGCCTCTGCGGCTTTGATTAAGCTGATCCCATGAAAACTGAACCGGGGCCTAACTAAAAGTCCCTTCCCTGTTGACACACAACAAAAACACGGAGGCCAAAGGTGATGAGGTCCACATTCAAGTTTCAGCTGGACCAGATGCGGTTGTTGCTGTCATCGAGTGAGGAAGGCAGAAGATGAGTTAGTCCCCACCAACCACTTGGCTAGTTGGTGTCATTGCTCAAGAACTGGCAGGATGTCTGGGCTTTGTACATCAAGAGCCCCAGAGGCAAGTCCTATCACCTGTGCTAGGACATAGCCTAATAAACCCTAGTGTTACCAAAAGGGAAAGGGGTGTGTGTGTGCCCTCGGGGTCAGTGATAGATGGCTTCGTATGAAAAATGCTTGTGGGACCAGAATGAGGACCTCGGGTTGGATCCCAGCACTCCCATAGAGAGCCAGTCTTAGGACAAGTGTGGTGGCTTGCATGAACCTTTAACCCCCAAACTTGAAAGCCTGGGGCATATATCTGTAAATTCAAGGCCAGTCTAGTCTACATAGTTCCGGGCCAGTTAGGGCTACACAGTGAGACTGAGTCTAAAGAGAAGGGAAAGAAAAGCAAGGCTTGGTGGAGTGCTATAGTCGAGGACACCAACATGGACCTCTGACCTCCACAGCCGCCTGCGTGCGTGCGTGCGTGCGTGCGTGTGTGAGCGCGCATTGGTGTGTGTGTGTGTGTGTGTGTGCGCGCGCGCGAGCGCGATCGCACGTACCCACACACCAATAGATGGAGTTCGGTGGCACACACCTTTATGTGGAAGATAAAGACATAAGAATCAAAAGTCCAGGTCACCTTGGCTGCATAACAAGTTTGAGGCCAGTTTGGAATACTGGGGGGAAGGGGGAAAGGCAGAGTTCTGGGTGGGGGCAGAATAAGCCTAAATCCTTGCCTGGCTACTAATTATCAGCATGCCAGATGCCAGAGGACATGTGACCTAAACTATTTCTACCTTGATTTTTCTCTGTTAAAAAATATAGATGGTTGCCGGGCAGTGGTGGCGCACACCTTTAATCTTAGCACTCGGGAGGCAGAGGCAGGCAGATTTCTGAGTTCGAGGCCAGCCTGGTCTACAGAGTGAGTTCTTTGCCTGGCTATTTCAAGTGTTGTCGTATCGTTGTTGTCTCTAGAATTAGAACTCGGGTTCATGCTTCAGACACTCTGGTTCCCCAAGTCATTCTCTTTAGGTCTTGCCAGGTCCAAGGCAGGATAGAATGGGTGTGGAGAAGGGGTAAGCTAGTCCCTTAGAAGCAGCTTCGTTCCTGGTGTCCACACCCCAAATCCTAGTTCCCATGTATTTTTCACCCTGGGGTTATTACCCCTCATAGCTCCAGCTTGGAGCTGCAAGGTCTCTGGTACACTGGCCTGCTTGGTTCTTCAGGGCTTTCCCCTCCTAGACCCATGCCATCTTTGCTGCTTTGTTGCATGTAAGGCTCAGTGGTAGTAGGAAAGAAGCCCAGGCCGCTTGTTCCTTTGCTCCCTGACCAAAGGTCAGGAAAGACTGTGTTGATGGCAAGCACATGGGCCAAGGACACCCAGATCAGACAATCTGCTGGAAATGCCATTTCTGCTGTCCTCCCTTGGAAAAGCAGCTTGAAGTTAGCTGGGTGAGTTCTTAGGATCAATGTGTGCCTGAGTATGGGGAACGCTGATTTCTGAAAGGTCACTCGGAATATAGTCAGAATGCAGGAGGGTCTTCCCTAAGACCATGGCTTTCACTGGTGAGGTACATGGAGATGGAGCCTTGGGCACCAGGATGTTACATTTGGAAGAGGTGGCAGTCTAACTGAGTCTGGTGACTGTCTGAGCTGACCTCTCGGCTCCTACTTGGGCAGCAGGCAGCAGAAGGCACAAGTTAAGCTCTGGCTCCTGCATGATTACCTATCATGCTTAGTCACATTCTCCCAGGTTCACATAGGCCCATGCATTTTCATGCTCCAACATGTAAGTCACGTTAAAACTTGCTATAACACACCTCTATACATGTCCTTGTGTATATTACACACAAGTACACATGTGGACACTCAGATGCACACATCTGATATATCCAGGTACATCAAAGATGCCTCATGCAACCATATGCATGTTAACACTATGCACATACTCAGTAACACATATGCACCCACACGTGTTCAGACAAGCAGACATCGGCGTTCAGTCCTTTATCAGCTGATATATGTGTAGACTGTCTCCCATGAGGTAGGGTTATCTTTATTGATCGTCAGGGAGAACAGGTTTGAGGCAGGCAGGGTGATACTCTTCTTTAATCTTCAAAATGGGAAGGTAGAAGCAGCGACAATTCCTGGTTAGGCCTATGTGAGCTGAGTGTGGGAGAGACAACTTTTAGGTGATGATGGTGATGATGGTGATGGTGATGATGGTGGTGATGGAGGACATTTAAGTGCTTTCTGGGTCTGCTGTATAGTAATGAACGCAAACTTTTCTGTGGGGTATGTGTTGCGGTGGGTGTGGGGCATACTAATGATCTACGCATACCCTTTGGCTTTTTGAGAAAGGTCTTACCATGTATCCCAAGTTGGCTTTAAGTTAGAAGAGATCCTCCTGCATCAACCTCCCAAGTGCTGATGTTACAGGCAGGCACGCACTATTACGTTGCCCCATTACCCATTTAAGACAAGGAGTTTCAGTTGCCCAGGCTGACCTTGGACTCTGGATTAAGTCATCTTCTTTTCATAAATTCTCTAGTGCCTGGGGAAACTCTTCAAACAGGGTCTCACTGTGCACGCTGGGGTTAAAAGGCAGGTGCCACCAAACCCGGACAAAATGCATTTTTCAACTGATTATTTAGTTTAATTATAAGAACTCTACAAAAACAAGTAATGGTTAGGCTTTTTTATTATTTTTAAGATTTATTTAATCTAGGCATGATGTGACTCGTTAGCACTCTAGAGGCAGAGGCAGGAGATCTCTGTGAGTTTAAGGCCATCCTGGTCTGCATACATAGTGAGTGCCAGGCCAGCCAGGGCTGTAGAATGTCATCCTATTTCGAAAAATTTTAATTTTTACTTAATGAATAGGTGGTGTGTTGTGTATGTGCATGTGTGACTGAGCCCAAAGAGGTCAAGAAAGTGTGTCAGATGCCCCAGAGCTGGAGTGACAGACCTTGTGAGTCATCCAGTGTGGGTGCAGGGATTTGAACTCTGGTCTTCTAACGGAGCAGCAAGTGCTCTTAGCCACGGAATCCTTCCAGCCCTGAACAAGAAGACATTGAATCTAAAGATATAGTCCCAAACTCACAATGTAGCCCAGGCCTGACTTTAAATACTTCTCTCTCTCTCTCTCTCTCTCTCTCTCTCTCTCTCTCTCTCTCTCT
>JADRCH010000105.1:1457180-1597632 GCA_019843965.1 Rhynchomys soricoides | reverse complement strand
TCTCTCTCTCTCTCTCTCTCTCTCTCTCTCTCTCTCTCTCTCTCTCTCAAACACATACGCACACACACACACACACTTTCTCTCTTCTTCATACTAGGTCCTAGTATGTAGCCCTGGCTCACTAGGTGCTTGCTACATAATTTATTAGGGACGAGGAATGTCTTTTACCAAGAAGGTAAAACAACTAAGCATGGTGGTACAGGCCTTTAATCCCAGCACTCAGGGAAGCAGAGGCCAGCCAAATCTACCTAGAAAGTTCTAGGATAGATAGGGTTACACGGTGAGACCCTGTTTGTTTTATTATTTTGGAGAGATTTTTGTTGTTGTTTTTTGTTTTTGTTTTGTTTTTGAGACAGGGTTTTACTATATAGCATATGCCCTTTCCACTAAATAAATAAATAAATAAATAAATAAATATTTAAAAATGTTAAAATAAGCAGGGCGTGGTAGTGCAGATCTTTAATCCCAGCACTTAGGAGGCAGAGGCAAGTGGATGTCTGTGAGTTCAAGGCCAGCCTGGTCTACATAGACTAGCCAGGGCTGTATACTGAGACTCTGCCATTTTAAAAAATGAAGTTCAAGTCCAGCACTGCTCTCAGGCAAATTCAGTTTGATCCTGAAACCTTAAAGATGGGAAGAAGAAACCAAGTAAGGTGGCACACGCCTTTAATCCTAGCACGGGAGGCAGTGACAGGTGGATGTCTGTGAGTTCAAGGCCAGCCTGGTTTAAAAAGCAAGTTTTAGGAAAGCCAGGACTACACAGAGAAACCTTGTCTTGGAAAAAAAAGAAAGACAGACAGACAGAAAGACAAATAACAAGATGAGGTTGTGTTCACCTTTATTTTAATTCCAGTGCATGTAATGCAGAGGCAGGCAGACTTCTGGGAATTCAAGAACAGTTTGGTCTACATAGTGAGACACTTTCAAAAGGAACACAACAAAGGTAGGAAGCAGAGAGGCAACTCCTCAACACTGTCCTCTGATCTCCACATGGATGTGCCATGGCACGTACACACACCTGCACAAACTCACAAATAAATAATAAAAATGGAAAGGGGCCTGGAGAGATGGCTCAGCATGTAATAATTTGTTTCGTGAGCTTTCTCAAGCCCTGTTCATGTTTGGTGGCTTACAACCACTTACAACTCCAACTTCAGGGGACCCAATGTCTTTGGCTTCCTTGGGTACCTGCACTCACCTCATGGATACATAAAACTAAAAACCGGGCTGCTGAGGGCCCAGTGGTTAAGAACACTGGCTGCTCTGGCAAGTCCAGTTACCAGCCTGCACATGGCAACTCACCAATATCTTTAACTCTAGTTCTAGGGGACCTTACACTCTTCTTTGACCCCAAAGGGCACCAGACATGCACTTGGTACACATACATACATGCAGGCAACATTCATACATATAAAATAAAAATATTTTTAAAGAAAAAT
Source organism: Rhynchomys soricoides (assembly GCA_019843965.1). NCBI lineage: Eukaryota > Metazoa > Chordata > Mammalia > Rodentia > Muridae > Rhynchomys > Rhynchomys soricoides. Next base: position 1,596,193 of record JADRCH010000105.1, on the reverse strand, counting down.
AATAAAAATAAATCTCAGAACTAAGATTTTTTTTAGTAGGTTACAGTGGTACACACCTTTAATTCCTGCATTTGGGAGGGAACAATAGAAATTTTTGTTTGTTTGTTTGTTTGTTTTCAATACAGGGTCTCTCTGTGTAGGTAGCTCTGGCTATTCAGAAACCCACTCTGTAGAGCAGGCTGTCCTTGAACCCTGAGATACACCTGCCTCTGCCTCCTGAGTCCTGGGATAAAAAACAAGCACCATCCCCGCCTGGCTTTTAGATGGATTTCTAAGACTTAAGTCCAGCCAGTTCTACACAGTGAGTTCCAGGCTAAGCAGTGAGACCTTGTTTAAAATATATTAATTAATTGATTTAAACAATTTTAATTATGTGCATATGGGTGTGTGTTGTGTGTGTGTGTGTGTGTGTGTGTGTGTGTGTGTGTGTGTGTGTAGGCCAGAAAAGAATGTTGAATTGTTGAATCCCCTGATCTGGAGTTACAGGCAGTTGTAAGCTGCCTGACATAGATTCTGGGATCTAAACCCAGGTTCTCTGTAACAGTAGTACATGGTCTTGATCACTGAGCCATCTTCTACAGTCCCTAAAAATAAATCAAGTAAAGCAAAACAAACAACAACAAAACCCCACCTAAATTAACAAAAAACCCAAACAAACAAACAAACAAACAAACTGCCCCTTAGGCCAGATGAGGGAGAAAGCAGCCACCTTGGAGACCTTAAGGGCACTAGAGTGGCAGGGTAGAGCTATGGCTGAAGGGGCTATCCTTTAGGGCATTGCAGCCCCAAATAAAGACTGAGCTCAACCCTGAGACCAGGGACCAGATGATCCAGCCTTCCAGGCTGCCACTTTCCAAGACTGTCCCATCTGTCAGGTTCACCCAGTACCAGAAGAGCAAGGGCTACTATTTTTCAGGTAGAGAAACCGAGTCAATGCTTATGTGGCTGGTGTCTTTTGCCTGGCTGGTTTGAAGGGCCTTGGGGACGGGACCTCAAAGCTCTGGAACAGTGTGGTGCCAAAAGACAGTCTATGTGAATTTTTGGATGATGCTGCAGAGTAGAGGCTTAGTCTGGACTGGGGAAACCCTAGAGGTGCAAGGAGAGAGTGATGACCCCCTAAAAGTCTGTGCTGGAGAAGACTGCTGGCGCCTCCCCTTGAGGTTCCCCTGCAGTCACTCTGATGAGTCAGCCGGGATGAAGTCACCAGCTTCTTCACAGCCTGGCCCCCCTGACCTAGAAGGCGCCTGCCAGGGGCACCAGTCGAGCCTGAGGAAGGCTGGGCAGCTGTCCAGGTCACTCTGTCACAGTTGATTTAGGGGGGCTGGAGGTGTCCAGGGCCATCAGAAGCAGCTGCATGTGTGGGATCTCAAGGTCCGTGAGTCAATGCTGTTCTCTGCACTGCTCTTCAAGAGTCTGAGATAACTTCCTGGGGAGGGGGCTATCAAAATCAGTTCAGGCCAAAGGAAATTAATTTCCATTTCTCTGTGATGGGTATCAGGAAGGGAGAGCATCTCCAGAGGCAAGGGGGTAACAGTACTGTAGGGAGATCTTGGAGTGGGGATCCTGTGCCCTGACTGCAGTGTCACTGGTCCTTGGGCAGGGAGCCTAAAGTTAGAAGCCCTGCTCATTCTGGTGAAGGGGTAACTTGGATTTCAAAGACATGGGTTAAACATGGTTGTACACACCCATAAATCCAGCATTATAATCCTCAGGGTGAATCATGGCAACTTGAGTTAGACATTAGCCTGGGCTGAAGAGGAAATTCTAGGCCAGGGAGACCAGTTTCAAAGGACATCAAAACACAAGCTTCCTAGTGTTGGGGGACAGAACCCCAGATCTTGTTGTTTGTTAATTCTTTCTCATTGTTCCCTTCTTTCTATTTCTACAAGTGTGTGTGTGTGTGTGTGTGTGTGTGTGTGTGTGTGTGTGAGACACAGTGGTAGATGAGTAATGGAGGAGTAGGGAATATCCAATCTGGAAGAGACCCAGGAGAGAAATAAGCTCGGGTGACACACCCAGCTTCTCCAGTGAGGCCCCAAGGATCCCCTGAGGAGGAGCAGGGCAAGATGACAGGAATTTCTGGAAGACAGCTCTTCAGTTATGAAACAAGTTTTTAAAAAAATCTAGCCACAAAAGGGTGCAGTGGCCTGGGAAGGAGGAGGGTGTCTGTTTTGGATAGCAGCCCACAGATGAGAAGGCTGGGGACTTTGGGCAGGACCCTTAGGAGGCTGGCTGCCACCTGCCACCTGCAACCACCTGTGCCTCTCAGCCTGGGGCCTGGATAGGTGGCATGCTGGGATAAACGGCTCGACCCCCTAATGTCTTTGTTATTAGGAGGAGACCAGTCATCCCACACACTTTGTTGTTTGTTTGTTTGAGACAACGGTGGGTTGTCCACAAGACAGAATACACAGTAGGAGGAACACTCTTAAAATTCTTGGGTGGGACCGCCCTGGAATTTATTTTCTTTTTTAAATTCAAGGTCTATGTAGCCTAGTGTGGCTGGCCACAAGCTCACTCTATAGAGGATCTGAGCCACAGCATTGTTTTTGTTGGTGGTGGTTGGTTTTTCAGAACGGGGGTTTTCTGCATAGCCCTGTCTGTCCTGGAATTTGCTCTGTAGATCAGGCTGGCCTCCAACTCAGACATTCACCTGTCTTTGCCTTCCAATGTCTGATGTAAGCCAAGAAAGGGATCGCTCCTCCAAATGAACTACCTACACTCTGTCCTTTTTTTTTTTTTCCCCCTGAGACAGGGTTTCTCTGTGTAGCCCTGGCTGTCCTGGAACTCACTCTGTAGACCAGGCTGGCCTCGAACTCAGAAATCCACCTGCTTCTGCCTCCCAAGTGCTGGTCTGTCCTTTTTTTAAAAAAATGGATACTCTGTCCTAGAGCTGAAGATCATTCTGCTTCAGCCTGGAATTACAGGCAAGTACCTCCAAGCTCAGTTTAGTAACCTGTTTTTAAAGATACAAGCAGCAGGAGTAGTTGTGTACACAGCTTCAATCCAAACAGGGTCCTGGAGTTCCCTTCCAGACAGAAGCTGCCTGAATAGAAAGAACCTTTGGTGCCATCCCTGCCAGCTACATGTGCACACACCCAGCTACATGTGCACACACCCAGCTACATGTGCACACACATGTCTACATGTGCACACACATACCTAGCTACATGTGCACACACCCAGCTACATGTGCACACACACACCTAGCTACATGTGCACACACACAGTTACATGTGCACACACACAGTTACATGTGCACGCACACACCCAGCTACATGTGCACACACCCAGCTACATGTGCACACACATCTACATGTGCACACACACAGCTACATGTGCGCACACACAGAACTACATGTGTACACACTCAGTTACATGTGTACACACCCAGCTACATGTGCACACACAGTTACATGTGCACACACAGTTACATGTGCACACACATACACCCAGCTACATGTGCACACACACAGCTACATGTGCACACACCCAGCTACATGTGCATACACACAGCTACATGTACACACACACAGCTACATGTGCTCACACACAGAACTACATGTGCACACACACAGCTACATGTATGCACACACACAGCTACATGTGCACACACACAGTTACATGTGCACACACATACAGTTACATGTGCACACACACATAGCTACATGTGCACACACACAGCTACATGTGCACACACACACCCAGCTACATGTGTGCACACACACGGCTACATGTGCACACACACACAGAGCTATGTGTGCACACACCCAGCTACATGTGCACACACACACCTACCTCCCTGTCATGGGGTTGGAGCCCCTACTTCTTTCAAGGAGGATTACCTTTCATTCCCCTTCACAAGGGCACAGTTCTGAATGAATTATCATAAAGATAAACTGGCTCTGGAGAGACAGAGTCTTCAACCCACATCCTCAATTTTGATGTTGCTTTGTTTTTTTTCCTTAATTTTCTTATGCATCTGGTTATTATTGTTGGGGTTGGGGGAGGGGCACAGATGTGCCACAGCACACCCTTGGAGGTCAGATGAGTTGCTTTTCTCATTCTACCATGTGACTCCCAGGGATCCAACCCAGGTGGTCGGGCGTGGCAGCAGTCTTCCTAGCCATCTCAGTGATCTCTATTTATTTCTTTGAGGCTTGGTCCTGAGGATGTAGTACCTTTACAGAGGCTTATTCCTTTACCTCCCAAGTGCTGAGATTACAGGTCCATGGCGACACCACATACAGCTCACTGAACCTTTGATATACTCTCCTAGCCAAGTGTGAGGGCCCCTGAGACGGAGTATGTCATACTAGAACTGTTAGTTCCCGGTGGTTCTGTGGAACTGACTTTTCTTAAGAAGTGCAAAGACAACCAATGGAAGGCCAGGGCATGGTTAGGTCTTCTTTTTGGACCACAGCTAATCACCACAGTATTTGTAGTGGAAGAGGTCTGTCCAAAAAGCCTATTTTAAGCATGCCAGGCAGTGGTGGCACACATCTTTAATCCCAGCACTCAGGAGGCAGAGACAGGCAGATTTCTGAGTTCAAGGCCAGCCTGGTCTACAGAGTGAGTTCCAGGACAGCCAGGACTACACAGAAAAACCCTGTCTCGAAAAACCAGGAAAAAAAAAAAAAGCATGAGGGCAGTCTGGTCCACTGGCTGCAGATGCCAACAAATCCATCAAAACTGTCTCTACTGTGGTTTGGAAGCAGTGGGCAGAAGCCAGAGAAACTAACCAATAGGTCAGAAAATTGGCTGTAAAGGGGGTGGGGGTCTTAGAAAGCCTATTATTTTGGTTCATGGTTCCTGAGGATTCTGAGAGACCTTCATCAGGAATGACACAATTGTTGGGCTTCCAGGCACCCATAGCCCCTCCCTCCCAGCTTCCCAGAGTCACAGGTACACGGACAATGGAAACTCTGCAACAAGTGTAGAGAAGCAAGAACTCCCTGAGCCTCTCTGGGCAGTTCTTACCTCCTACCCAGGGCAGAGGTGACTGGTGACTGTCTTGTTCTGTGTGTGACTTGTGCTGACAACCTTGATGACTCATCCAAACATCTCCAGGGGGTGTCTGGAGCTCACAGTTGGTAGCCAAGCACACATATACAGAAGCCAGGGTCAGGAAGGCTTTCCAAGGGAGATGTCTTCAGACAAGGGCAAGAGGACCTCCAGGCAAGAAGAACTTCCTAAGCAGCTGGGAAGAAGGGAAAGTGAGCGTGTCTTAGAGAAGGCAGGGTCTAGGGCTCTTCTGTGCCTGGGACCCACCTTTGACAGGTTTCATTAACAGGTTAGGGTGCCCCCACCAAGCCTTCTAACACATCTGGGACTGGCCTAAGAGGTTAAAGTCCAGTTTTGCTCCAGGTCCATCCTAGGAGCTAAGGATAGGGGTGCTAGTTGCCCAGACCCCTCCCTCCCACTCCAGAGATGCGAGTGTTTGGCAAAGCAACAAGGCAGCCTTTGTGTCCTTCTGTGGGTCCAGGCATGTCTGGCCCAGCCTAGGCGGCTGCTGGTTTCAGTACCCTGTGATCCCAGCCAGGAGGGGTGGGGTGGGGCATGCAGGGTGTTTGCCCCGTGTTCCCAATATGGCTGTCTCTTGTCCCTTGCTCTACATCAGGGCTCTGCAGATGGTGAAGCCTGTGCTAGGGACCCAACCAGTAGCAGAGGGTGAATGTTGACCCAGGGTGAAGGTGGAAACCTTGGCACTTGTCAGGCTCCTATGTGCAAAGTAACACACAGCCAGTGCTCAAGGCCTATTCCAGGGTGAGCCTGTGTGTGCATTTGGGTGAATTCGTGTTTCTGGGTGTGAGGGGTCTGGCCTGAGGCACATGAACAACCCCTAGCCTGCTCAGAACAGAGCACCGCTGTCTTGATTACGCCAACAACAAGGCCTCTTTCTCAGTGCATAATGTCCCCTCTGTATTGTCTGCTGCACGGCCTTGGTGACGATAATTTTAAGGACCAAGTCCTTCTCATGGGTGGGGGTGGGGAGTTTTCAGTTCCATGTGTGGAGAAGTCTGGGCTTGTATTTGGGGCCACCCCCATATGCTTGCATCCTCATGGGGGCAGCAGAGGGAAACAGGGACTCCTAGGACCCTTTGCCAGGAACCCTATCTGAAAGTCTGTGACCCTCTTCTGCTTCCTAGGACCCTTTGTCAGGAGCTCTATCTGAAAGTCTGTGACTCTCTCTTGCTTCCTAGGACCCTTTGCCAGGAGCCCTATCTGAAAGTCTGTGACCCTCTCTTGCTTCATTCCCTCCTTTTTTTTTTTCTTTTGTTTTTTTGAGACAGGGTTTCTCTGTGTAGCCCTGGCTGTCCTGGAACTAACTCAGAGATCCTCCTGCCTCTGCCTCCCAAGTGCTGGATTAAAGGCATGCAGCACCACTGGCCGGCCATTTCCTCCTTTTGAACCCTGCCTACCCAGACTTCTGGGCTCTGGGGACATCTTTAAAGAAAAATTCTAAGCCAGGGAGTGGTGGCACACGCCTTTAATCCCAGCACTTGGGAGGCAGAGGAAGGTAGATTTCTGAGTTCAAGGCCAGTTTGGTCTACAGAGTGAGTTCCAGGACAGCCAGGCTACACAGAGAAACCCTGTCTCGAAAAACAAACAAAATAAAACAAAACAAAAAGAATGCTGAGAACCCCCGAAGAGTCTTTGTTTGGTGGGGCTCTACCCATCAGCATCTGGCTTGATAGACTGGCCATGCAGCTCATTTAGTGATACAGGTTATGCTGAGATTGTGCAAGGCTCTGGATTTGAGCTCCAGAGAAGAACATGTGTTCTTGCTCATATATACCTGAACACTTGCACTCACACATACAATTCACATTAGATATTAAAAGAAAAATTTAAAGACTATTATTTGTTTATTTAATAATATTAATAGGGCTGGGTGTGGTGGAGCATGCTTTTAATCCCAGGATTTGAGAGGCAGAGGTGGGTGGATGGATCTCTGTGAGTTTAAGGCCAGACTGGTCTACTGGTCTACACAGTGAGTCAGGGCAGTCAGGGCTGTGTAGAGAGATCTTGTCTCAAACCAGCAACAACACAAAGGATGTGGAATGTGATAGTCCACACTTATAAAAACAGCACTCAGGAGTCTGAGGCTAGAAGATCACAAGCAATTAAAGGGTAACTTGTGCTACAGACAGAGTTCAAAGCTGACCGAGGGCTACTTAGAAAACCCTGACTCAACCCAAATTTAATTTAAACTTCATTAGAGCTGGGGATGTGGCTCAGTGGTACCACACTTGCCTGCTCTCATGAAACTCTGCATTTGATCCCTGATACTGTCAAAGCAAAACAAAATAAAAGTAACCTAATAAATACAAAGAAAAGTTCCATCACATGCTGTTATAGGTAATACCTTGTTTTGTTGAGACAGAGTTTCTCTGTGTAGCCCTAGCTGTCCTGAAACTCTCTCTGAAGACCAGGCTGGTCTTGAACTCAAAGATCTGTCTGCCTCTTCCTCCTGAGTGCTGGGATTAAATGGGTGTGCCACCACTGCCCAGCTGATGATATCATTTTTTGAAAATGAGAGTTAACTTTATTTTTCTAGAACAAAACAGAAATTGTAAGAAGAATAGACTTTTTAGGTTTGGGGGGATTCCATTTGTTTATGGCTTGTTATAGCAGACTGGTTCCTTGGGGCTGGGTCAGACTCCCTTCTGCTTTTATGTTCATTCTGTTATGTGTGTATGTGACAACACACACATGCACATGTGATTATTGTTCTTGAAGTGTATGTGGAAAAACCCTGGCCTCACACAGATTTACAGTTGGAAAAGTAAGATTGTAGTGACATTTCTGAGAATTTTGGAGTCTTTAAAAAACATGGAAATATCTTAAGAATGTGCTTTCATTTTAATCCCAGGATGTGGGGCTGCTTCTGACTGTCCACAGCAGCTGACTATGATTTGTCTCATGCTCAAGCAGAAGCATGATTTCCTAGCTACAGATAATTTCTGCAATTTGTGCTGTTTGGATTTCTAGGAACATTTTCAGACAGTATATAAATGCCAAGACCCTGAGAGTCTGTTGGTGGTTGTTGGTTGTTCAGGGGGATTGATTGTGGTTTGTTAGTAGCAGAGGTCAAAGAAGAAACAAAAGGAAAGACATTAGATTCAGGTATTTTCCGGATTCCTCTCTCCCTTCTAACCATGTTTCTCTCCTATCTAGTGTTAGGGGGTGAAGTCAGAGGGGATAAAGGGTGGGAAAAGAAGAGCCCACAAAGTAGCAAGAACAGGCTAGGAGTAGTACCAAATGTGAATCACAATAAAGAAAAAAATAGGAAATTTGATTTTAAATGCCATAGAGGAAAGGCAGGTGACAAAGGAATGGATTTTTTTCCCCCAAGATGTCAGAAAACCATGTATTGCAGCTGCTATCGATGGGAAATATCCCCCTTTACTCCGAGAAGATATTTTATGTTTTTTCTTCTTCTTCTTCATATATTCTGTTTCAAAAATTTTGGAAGAATGGCTGAGCAGTTGGTAATATTGTGGGTGGAAATGGAAGAGTCTGACCAACACAAAATGCCTGAAATGGAAAAACAGAAGAGGTCACTCTGCTCTTTCTTTTCTGAAAGGATTGCAGAGTTGGGTGTGCAACTGGAGATATTGTGGGTGGAGGTGGAAACACTTGGGAAGCAAGGAGCACTGGAAAAGAGAGAATAAAAAGCTCAGTCACTGGGACTGAGCAAGAGAGTGAGTGGGGGTTTCCTACAGGAGGGAGGAGGGAAATAAACTGTGCTGGAGGGCAGTCATGTCAGAGAAAAGCTGAAAAGCAGGAGGACAATCTAATGGAAACAGCCCATGTAGAAAGAAAGGGTTAATCCTGAACCATATACACCACCAGAGGTAGAGGAGCAGCAGCCCAGGGTTGCAAGATCACCATCAGCTTTCCCAGGAGTCATATAGCATAAGCCTGCTAATGGAGTGGAACAAGGTTATGTTGAGATAGGATGGCATCCTTTAGAAATAATGGATCTAAGATCCATGATTTCATATAGGATGCACTCGCCTTAAGTGAAACAAATTTTAAATAACCGGGCTACTCAAACCAGAATTATTCTCCAAGAAGAGAAGGGATTGGTAACAGTTTTACTAGGGGCTGGTCCACAGTTGTAATGGTTAACATGGTGGATGGAAGAAGCCATGAAAATTGAACAGTGAAATAGAGCAAGCAGAATGAATAGTAAAAGATCAGTTGCTGGATAAAGAGCAGTAATGCATTGAGAGAAAAACAGATTTGATTTAATGATGCTACTATAGAACAAGGTAGCTTAGTGGCTTTAAGAGGTTGGGACAAAGTTGCGGATCCTGGAAAAGGTCTATTTCATTAAAACCTTCATTATTTGTTTGCTTTTTTTTTTTTTTTTTTTTTACAAAGATTATTCATAGCAGTGAACAAAGTCATATTAGACCTTCATGAAAGTCAGGTATTTGATAGAGATCTTGGCATTTGAAAATGGTTATTGGGCACTAAGAATGCTAGTAGCACCTACGGATGAATGGATAACAGATGTTACCAATATTGGTTTTAACGTGTATCAAGCTAATATAACAGGCCATGCTACAGCTAAAGGTCTTTGATATCAAAATGTCTGGTGTTTCAGTTATGGGAAATATGGTCATTCACAAACAGACTATGACCAAGCTGCTAAAGGCCTTAGGTCTCGAAATGCCCATAGCTTTAATTGTGGGAAATATCATTTGCAACAAAATTGTAACAAGACATCTGTGAGGGCAACAGTTGTTCTAATATAAACCAGAAAGAAGACCTAGGCTTTCAGGGAGTGCAGATGGGATATGGCGAGGACCACTGGGCTAAAGAGTGTAGGTCCAAAAGAGGTAGTCAAGGTAATTTCTTACTGTTGGGTAACAACCTTGGTGGCCTGGCTCAGGGCCCTACAGCAAAAATTATAAGCCACTTTTGACAAGGAGTAACATGCAGAATGAAAAACCTCCACTTGGAGATTTAATGCACACTACTACAGTATGGCTCTAGATGTGGCCACAGGTAAACATCTTACTCTATCCCCCCAAATTCAATACTATATGCCCCCAAATTCAATGTTATAACATAGCTACTGGAGTTTATGGTCCTTTGTCCTCAGGGACAGTAGGGATGGTTTTGTGAAGGAAATGGATTGACTTCCCAAGGATTCATCATGCATCCTGGAATTATAAATAAAGATTTCAAAGGATAAATTAAAGTTATGGCCTATGTAAAAAGAGAGATGCAATTTAATGGAGCTGATGGAATTGTTCCTCTGCTACTGTTTCCCTATCGAAGGCAAAGCCTCTCTCGTGGAAAGAACAGGAGGGCTTGAAAGAGCTGGAAAACGTGTGTTCTGGAAAGCAGTTTTTGTTTTTTTTTAACTTTCTTTTTTTTAAAGATTTATTTATTTTTTATTTTTATGAGTACACTGCAACTGTCTTCAGATACACACTAGAAGAGGGCATCAGATCCCATTTCAGATGGTTGTGAGCCACCATGTCGGTACTGGGAGTTGAACTCAGGATCTCTGGAAGAGCAGTCAGTGCTCTTACCTGCTGAGCCATCTTACCAGCCCCTGGAAAGCAGTTGTTAATGATCAGAGGCCAAAGTTAAAACAGGAAGTAAATGGTATTGAAATAGAAGACCAGGTGGATACAGGAGCTGATGTAACTATCATTTCACAAACATTCTGGAATTTGGAATGACCGTTTCAAAAGGTTTGTGCCCAGTTTTTAGGAATTGGAAAGTTATCTCAGATAAAACAAAGTGTGCAATAGGTTAAATATATGGGGTTGGAAGGTATAAATGGAAAGTTAGGGCCTGATGTGGCTGACATACCCATAAATTCATGGGGAATGGATCTTTTACAACAGTGGGGTGGTCAGATTAATATTCCTGCAATCCCAGAGATAGCACATGATGCAATAAGTGGTGAAGTGGTAGATGCTCCTGGGAAAAGTATTGATATATGTCATCAAATATAACCGCAGGCTGTGCCAGTTGTCCAAACACAGGACAAGCAGTTGTAGAAAGATCTAATCACATTTTAAAGAAAAGGCTTATAAAACAAAAACAAAACAAAACAAACAGAGATAGAATCAAAAGTGCTTGGCTAACTTCAAATTTTCTGAATGTTAATGTAAAAGGAACAACAGCAGCCAAGAGACACTGGGTTATAGAAAAAACTGTGGCGTTAAATCAGCCTATATACTATAAGGATGTGTTAACATCAGAAAGGAATCAAGCGGAAGTTTTGTGTTGGAGACTTGGGTTTGTTCGTATTTTTTATAGGAAATGACAAGCTATGGGCACCATCAAAACTGATAAAAAGAATTGAGGAGAAGAGGTCTGCTGAAAACTTTTACCACTGACCCAAAAAGCACTTATTTCATCGAAAATGTCCCTGTTTATAGTTTCCTGCTTCACACAGCACAGTTAATGGCTTCAAATAGAAGTAAGGAAATGTAGTGACATTTTTGAAAATTCTGGAATTTTTCTTACTTTAAAAAACACAGGCAGTGGTGGCGCACGCCTTTAATCCCAGCACTCGGGAGGCAGAGACAGGCGGATTTCTGAGTTCAAGGCCAGCCTGGTCTACAGAGTGAGTTCCAGGACAGCCAGGGCTATACAGAGAAACCCTGTCTCGAAAAACCAAACCAAACCGAACCAAACCAAAACAAAAAAACCACAGAAATATTATAAGAATGTTGTTTTGTTTTAATCCCAGGTGTGGGAATATGGGGGCTGCTTTGAACTGTCCGCAGCAGCTGACTATGATTTGTCTTGTGCTCTAGCAGAAGCATGGTTTTGCCAGCTGCTAATTTCTCTTTCTCCTCAAACCTAGTTTTTTCCTATCTAGTTTTAGGGGAGTGAAACTGAGGGTAGAGGTGAGGTAAAAGGTCAGAAAAAGAACCCACAAATAGCAAAGACTGGCCACATAAGATATTCTAAAAGCAGGCTGGAGAGATGGCTCAGCAGTTAAGAGCATTGGCTGTTCTTCCAAAGGTCATGAGTTCAATTCCCAGCAACCACATGGTGGCTCACAACCATCTGTAATTGGATCTAATGCCCTCTTCTGGTGTGTCTGAAGACAGTGACAGTGTACTTATATATACATAAAATAAATAAATAAAACTTTAAAAAAAGATATTCTAAAAGCCTTTCAGATTGTTTGTACTATACCCAGATCTCCTATAAGTTAACTGTCATCTAGACTCTGAAATCCCACTAATGAACTTTATTTTAATTTATTTATATGGGTTTCACTACATAGCCCTGGCTGTCCTGGAACTCACTATATAGATCAGGCTGAACTTGAGCTCACAGAGATCCTCCTGCCTCTGTCTCAAGTGGCATGCACCACCATGCCATACCCAGCTATGAATTTTATTTTTAATGAAAAATTCTTTATGTATGGCTTTTTTGTCTACATGTATGTCTGTATACAATGTGGGTGGGTGTCCAGTGTCCTCAGAGGACAGATGAGAGTGAATGAGCTGTTTTGTTTTGTTTAAGATGGTCTCATGCAGTGCAGGCTGGCCTTGAATTCTCTTTGTAGCTAACCCTTGAGAAACTGCCTCTAACTCCCAGCTCATAGGATTGTAATAGAAAATATTTAATATCTCAGCCCGGGATTTCTACCCGGCCTTTGGTTATTGAGTTCCCAGATGAAAAACACACTCACAGCCTTTCTATTTACAATATGCCTTAAGCAGCACAATAGTAGGGCGGCTGGCCACCCTCCGTGCTGTCAGAATCTACTTTCCTATTGATAACCCCGAGTTATTACTTCCTATTTTATATGTTCCATCTAGGCTGCTCTTAACTTCTATTGGACAGCCCTCGGGGTCATGTTTTTATGGCTTAGCTAACCCATGGCGATTTCTCCACTCCTGTAAGGATCATTGCCTATGCCACAACACCTTAGGCAGTTAGCTTACTTATTTGTTTTGTTTTTGGAGATGGGGCCTCTCACAGCCCAGGCTACCTTCAAACACACTAGGTGGCCAAAGATGACCTTGATGATCCTCTTGCCTCTACCTCAAAAGTGCTGAGATTACAGCCATGCGCTTTGGTGCCTGGATCTTTAAGGTGCTGGAAACAGAACCCAACATGCTAGACTCCACCATCTGAGCTACACGAACCCAATTGACTCTATTTAAATTGCTTATTATTACTGAAAGATTTATTTCTACCTTGATATGCATGAATGCTTGCCTTTGTGTATGTGTGTGCACTGCATGTATGTGTGAGCACCACATGTGTGCATTGCATACCCAGGAGGCCATAAGAGGGTGTTGGATCCCTTGGAACCGGAGTTAGTAGATGGTCGTGAGCTGCCATGTTGGTGCTGGGAATTGAACATGGGTTCTCTGGAAGAAAAGCCAGAGTTCTTACCTGCTGACAATCTCTCCAGCCCCCACATCATTACTATTATTGTGTGCACACATGTGAGCGAGGGCTCCAGTGCCACAGTAATCAAGGTCAGAGAACAATGCTGTTTATTTGGTTCTCACCTTCCACCTATATATGGCTTCCAGAATCAAACTCAGGTCTCCAGGTTTACTTAGCCAGGGACCTCATCTACAGAGTCATCTCACTGCCTCTCAGCTAGCTTTTTATTTATTTGTTTGTTTTACATTTGTGTGTGTGTGTGTGTGTGTGTGTGTGTGTGTGTGTGTGCATGTTTGTACTATGTGGGCATATGTGTATGTGTGTGCTTGCATGTACGAGAGTGCAGGCCCAAGGTTGATGTTCAAATCCTCCTCTAACTCTCTTCCACCTTATTCACTGAGGGAGGGTCCTTCAATCAAACTCAGAGCTCTGTAATGTGGTTAGTCTGGATAGCCAGTTTGCTCTGGGATCCCCAGTGAGACTGGAATTATAAGCAGACTGGTACCTGACATTTACCTGGGTTCCTGGGACCCAAACTCTGGTCCTCTTGCTTGCAAGTAATTTTATTCCTGGGCTATTTCCCTAGCTTCTGGTGCTCTCCTTCTCTTTAAGAAATCGAAACTTTAGGGCTGGAGAAATGGCTCAGAGACCTTTGGCTGCTCTTCCAAAGGTCATGAGTTCAATTCCCAGCAACCACATGGTGGCTCACAACCATCTGTAATGGGATTGGATGCCCTCTTCTGGTGTGTCTGAAGACAGTGACAGTGTACTCATATATACATAAAATAAATAAATAAATCTTTAAAGAAACAACAACAACAAAGACCATACCAAAAAACAAACAAGAAAACAAAAAAACCTGGAACTTCATTTTAACTCAATAAGAAACGCTCACAGTCAGGCTGTGGGGGCTTGCATCTGTCACCCCAGCTACTAGGAAAGCTAAGGAAAAAGCATGCCCTGAAGCCAGGTGTTAGCCAACTTGAGTCACACAGTGAGACCCCATTTCAGAAAAGTACACATGAAAAAATATTTAAACCCCAAACCTCAGATTTTGATGTCCGACAATGTTCTCTCAACAACAATGAAATGAGCCAGTTACCTGAAGGAACCAACGGAGAGTATTTGTTGATGATGATAACATTCTGTTCTTTCTGTTGAAATTCAAATCCTGGAATGTTTACTTGTCCACATCACATAGGCTTGTAAGCTTCTTAAACATTTCTGATAGAATGTAGTGCTATGAATGAATATGTTTATTTAATACAGTATAACAAAACGTGTTGACATTAGAAAGAGCTGCATAACTCACAGTAAACAGACTGTCCCTGGTTGTTATAAAGTCAGGCATAAATGGGTATGGTGGCACACCCCTTTAATCTTAGCAGTCAGAGGGCAGAGGCAAGTGGATCTCTGAAGGTTCAAAGCAAGCCTGATTTATAAACTAAGTTTCCAGTCAGTAAGGGAACTTAGTAACATAGTACTACACAGTCCTACAAGGGTTACACAGTAACCTGTTTGTAATGTGTTTTAAAATAAACACATTTTTAAAAGATGGTAGTTAGACAAATAGGCTAGAACTTACCAACTGAAACTCATTGATGGGCTAGTGAGATGGTTTACTGTTTAAGAACTCTGGCTGCTATTCCAGAGAGTCCATGTTCAATTCTCGACACCCATATGGCAGTTCACAACCATCTCATAACTCCAGTTCCAAGGGATCCAACACCCTCTTATGGCCTCCTGGGTATGCAATGCACACATGTGGTGCTCACACATACATGCAGTGCACACACATACACACAGGCAAACACTCATACATATTAAGGCAGAAATAAATCTTTAAATAATAATAAGCAATTTAAATAGAGTTAGTTGAGTGTGTGTAGCTCAGATGGTGGAGTCTAGCATGCTGGGTTCTGTCTCCAGCACCTTAAAGATCCAGGCACCATGGCACATGGCTGTAATCTCAGCACTTTTGAGGTAGAGGCAGGAGGATCATCAAGGTCATCTTTGGCCACCTAGTGTGTTTGAAGGTAGCCTGGGCTGTGAGAGGCCCCATCTCCAAAAACAAAACAAATAAGTAAGCTAACTGCCTAAGGTGTGGTGGCATAGGTGATGACATCATGAGCTGGGAGTCAGAGACAGGTTCTCAGGAGTTAGCTACAAAGAGAATTTAAGGCCAGCCTGGACTGCACAAGTCTGTCTTAAAACAAAGCAAAGCTGTTAGTTCAACTCCTACCTCAAACAATGACACCAGGGTGTTTCCTTGGGACAGGCATGGTACTCGGGCAGGTGTGAGTTTTCCATACCATCTCATAAGGCCTTAAATAGATGTGTATTCAAGGACTGAGACTTAGTAAAATGTCAATCCTACTGCTTAGCTTCATTCTTAAATGATGCTGGCTTTTCAATGATCTCCAGCCGACTCAGTTGTCATTGCCTTGATCTGTATAAGGCACAGTTTAAAGCACTGTTGCTTGCACTAGTAGTGTCAGTGTTAACAAACGAAGAGGTTAGATAAAGCCTTGGTAATATCAGTAGCATAATTTTAACCTCACCTATTCTTAGGATGCTAAGTCCACGGCCCCGCCCCACAGAATCTCTGCCCAGCTTATTGTATCTCCTGTGCTCTGAGTGACATGGTGCTGGGTCTTACATATCTCACCTGGGACTTCGTTTCTCACTCCTGCACTCAACTGAGATTTGGGTTTTCTTGGTAGAGGCTTCTCTGGGGGATGACACTGATTTTGATGGATGGGCAGGATGTCAGAAGACAGAGACTGGGAACATATTCTTGGTGGAGGGAAGAACATCGGCAAAGTCTTAGAGAAAAGCACAGTTCGGCATAGTGGCTCCTGCCTATAATTCCATCACTCAGGAGGCTGAGACACGAAGAGTGTACAAGTTAAAGAGGAGTGAGTTCTACGAAGAAAGGAAGGCAAAAGTAAGAACAGGATGGAGTCAGAGAACAGAGGCTCTCAGATGCGAGCCTGGGACAGTAGGCACCACAGAGAGGTGCTGAGGTTGGAAGTAACAAATCCCAGAGAGATCCAGGGCTAGAGAAGAGAGGTCCTTCTCCAACAGGCTCCCAAAAGCTGTTCGGCTTCACAGCACTGTGTCCTTGAGGCCTGCTCAGTCACACAGAGGGACTTTTGCTTCTTGCCTGTGATTGGTAGAGTGTGGTTTCCTGCTCAGAGCTCAGCCAAGCATGTCTCCACAGGTTTCTAAGCTGATACTCAGCTTCTCTCTTCCTGTGGCTTTGTGGTGACAGTGAGTAACCCCATTCAGTTTGCTGTGCACCAGTGTGAGGGTGACCTTGGCAGGTGGCTACTGAGGAGAGCGATTGGTAATGGCTACAAGTTCATGTGCACCGTTAGGTGAGAGTTTCCTCTTTAAAAAATATTAACTGTTAATTTTTTTTTTGTTGTTATGTGTGTGGGTGTTTTCCTGCATGTATGTACCACATACATTCAGTGCCTGGGAAGCCAGAAGGGAATGTCAGACTCTCTGGAACCTGGAGTAAGCTGACATTTGGGTGTTGAGAATTGAACCTGGGTCCTCTGAAAGGGCAGTCAGTTCTCTTAACTGCTGAGCAGTCTCTCTAGCCCCTTTGATTGTTTCTTTGAGACTGGGTCTCACGAGATAGTCCTGGAACTCTCTATGTAGACCAGACTCAGAATTCTACCTGCCTCTGCCTCTAGAGTGCTGAAATTAAAGGTTTGCACCATTTCACTTGGTTATGGTTTTTTTGTTTGTTTTGTTTTGTTTTGTTTTGAGACAGGATCTCATTTAGGTCAGGGTGGCTTCAAACTCAGTATGTAGCTGAGGATAACCTTAAACTGTGAATCCTCCTGCTTCTGCTTCACAAATGCTGGGATTACAGGCTTGGGCCATCACAGAGGGTTTTTGTTTGTTTGTTTGTTTGTTTGCTCTAAAAGATTATTTATTTAGCTAGCTCTCTCTCTCTCTCTCTCTCTCTCTCTCTCTCTCTCTCTCATTTTTTGAGACAGGGTTTCTCTGTGTAGTCCTGGCTGTCCTGGAACTCACTCTGTAGACCAGGCTGGCCTCGAACTCAGAAATCTGCCTGCCTCTGTCTCCCAAGTGCTGGGATTAAAGGTGTGCGCCGCCACTGCCCGGCTTAGCACATCTCAAGAACATACATGTGTGCACGAAACCCCCTCGACTTCCAACCCCCACCTGAAAGCATGGACAGAGGTCAAAGGAGAACTTACAGTTGTTGGGTAGGCAGGGTTGTTTTGCTTCTGGTATATAGCATATTCCACACTAACGGACACTAGAGATGCTTGCCACACCCATTTTTTTGTATGTCACTAGTCTTCTCTCTCTCTCTCTCTCTCTCTCTCTCTCTCTCTCCTCTCTCTTCCCTCTCTCTTTCTTTCATTCTTGACATAGGGTCTCCTGCAGCCCATGGTGGCCTTGAACCTGTTATGAAGCTAAGGATGATTTTGAACTCCCAATTCTCCAGACTCTACCTCCTAAGCTCTACATTACAGGTGTGCACTGTGCCTGGTGTTGTATGGTGTTGTGTTGCTTTAGGCAGGTTCTCACTATGTAGCTGTGTAGTTCAATTCCTAGGCTCATCCTCTCTCCGGTTTGAGAGTCATCAGCATGTGCCACCACGCTTGCCAACTCTTCATCTTTGTTTTCATTTTCCCAAGATAGGGCTTCTCTGGATAGCCCTGGCTGTTCTGAAACTCTCTATGTAGACCAGAAACTCACACAGGTTCACCTCTGCCCCTGCCTCCTGAGTGCTGTGATTAAAGGTGTCAGGCAACTTTCATGACTTTAAAAAAGATTTATTGTTATGTATTTGGGTGTTTTGCCTACACTTAGTGTTTGCACTGTATGCATTCTATGCCCCAGGGGACCAGGATCGGGAGAGAGATCCCCTGGAAGATAGGTGTCAGCTGCCATGTGGGTGCTGGGAATGGAACTCAGGTCTTTGGGAAGAGCGGTAAGTGGTCTTCATCCCTGCCATCTCTCCAGCCCAGATCCTGGCTTAAAAAACAAATAAACAACTAATTTCTATTATTTTAATTATGTGTATGTGGGTAGGGGTGGGTATTGCACATGAATGCAATTGCCCATTGACGTCAGAGGTGTGTAATTCTCCTGGAGCTGGGGTTACAGACAGTTGTAAGCTGTTATATGTGGGTGCTGGGAATTGATCTCAGGTCCTCAGGAAGAGCAGTATATGCTCTTAACCACTGATACATCACTCCAGCCCCCAGTTCTTAACTTTTTAACCACAAAAGACCTGCTTGTTGCTGGCTATGAAGACTAGGCTCTAGTCTCATAAAAGCAGGCCTTGCAGGGCTAACCCTGACCCAGATCAGTCCTCCTTCAATGGCCTTGTCACCAACCTAGCTTGTCTCAGAGCTGCTGGGACCTACTTAGTTCCTGTTCAGGTTTGGATGAAGGGAGACAGCACCCACTCCTCTGCCAGACAGGCCCCACTCATCCTGATGTGTTCTTTGCTGTGTCCCCAAGCTGAGTACCTGGGTGGGGCTATTCCTGTGTTCATACTCTTGCTGAGTGACTGTATGGGTGGAGCCTCTGTTGCACGTGTTTGTGATCATGATCTGTGGTGGACTCTGCAATACAAAGATGCTTGCCAACTGAGTTCTTTGCCACTGACACTGAACTGTGTATAGTTTTCATTTGTACCTCCAGTAGAATGGTGTGTATTTGTGTGTGTGCCTTCTGTGTATCTCTGTAGGGTGTCAGAGTCACTGGAAAGGATAGATTGGGTTTTTGTTTGTTCTTGCTTTGTTTTTGAGACTTGGCCTGGAACTCACAGAGATCCATCTGCCTCTGCCTCCTGAGTGCTGGGATTAGAAGTGTGCATCTCCTCATTCAACTGGATCAGTGTTTTTATGTGAAGATTTGTTAGTGTGTGTCTTGGCTAAGCCCCAAAGGAGGCCAGCTGAGGAAACCTCAACCAGGAGGTCTGACGAAGAATAAACATGTCCTGACCTGCCTAAGGAAGCACCCCAAGCTCTCAAGGTCACCCCGGGTCAGTCAGAGTCTGTGGCTGGGAAAACAGGCCTAAGAACCAAAGCAACCTTACCCCACCTTCCATCCCCTGTTGGCTTCAGCCTGTACCCTGCCCTGGCTACCTCCATATGGCTGCGGGTGCTTTGTGTTGTGGCAGTTGGGCAGAGGCCAAGTTCAGCTTTTAGTGGGCCACCAAGGTAAAGCTGAGACTCCAAAGAGAATCAGCCCAATTGAGCCATGCCTGATGTTAATTTCAGCACATCCATCATTTATTTTAAAAATATTTATTGGAGGTAGGCTGGGAATATAGCAGTCTCCTTACCTAATTAGGGGCAAAGGGGCAAACTACTGTTGTGAATTTAATAGATGAAAGCAAAGAACCCCAGAAGTTGAGTGATTTACCCGGAGTACCAGGACAGCTGGTAGCAGGCCTGTCCTTCATCACAGCTCCCTCCTCCATCCTGCTTTTGATGCTCATCCCCTCTAAGTCAGAACCAGGAGATGGGCAGGTAGGGCTAGGCCAGCCTTCAGCTTAGTGTGATACAGAGTGGGTATATTAGCCCAGGTGAGATCCAGGTGCTCCAAGGGAAGTGAAATGGCTAAGGTGACACCATCTTATTTTGTGTGTGCCTAAACACTCCACACCCACCACCACCACGACCACCCCCACACCCCCTCCCCTTTTCCCCTCCTCCCTCCATATCCACCTTGGTAAGACTTTTGGGATGACAGTGACCCTGAACAAGGGTTGCCTGGGGCTGGCATGGAGATGGGAAAGTGGAAATGGGCGATGAGGAAGGAATGCCTGTCTCCTGATGGATGATTCATGTCCTGGGCCCCTGCTTCCTTCAGAACCCCTATGTTGCCATCTGTAAAGTGGGCAAAATGGCTGCCTCTCCTGGTGCTCAATGCTTATGGTCTGGTCAAGGCCCAGAGAAGACAGGGAGGGGAATGGGGAGGAGTGAGGTGGGCAAGGCATGCTAGGGGCTCTCAACTAGGCCCTGGAATTGGGCAGGGTGCAGGGAAGAGGAGGCGCAGATGTGCGCTTGTCTCACGCACCGCCGCATTTAGCCCCTGAGTCGGGACTGAAATGTTGCTGAGGGAGAAGAACCCTGAGACTTCAGGGCTGCAACGGCTCGGGCTCTCGTCAGTGGGGAGCTGGGAAGGGATGTTGTCACCATCTGCCTCGTGTCTGTCTGGGACTAAAATAATACTGGGGTGAGACTCGCCGCAGGCACAGGCCCAGCCGCAAGGTTCCCCAGAAAGGGGGGGCTTGCTGGAAACCTTGTGGGGAACAGTTGAAGGGAGGGGTGTCTGGGGTAGCCCTAGTCTCTCGCTTCCCCAGGGACCACAAAACCCATGGGGGTGTATGGGTGTAGACACATTCAGGAGGGATTGGCCTAGTGTGGGTGGGGGGCAGACGACCCCCCCCCCCAACACACACACTCCACGACCTGCCAGGGTCAGCTCGAGGGAGAAAAGCCTGTGCTGAGATCCCAGCTAAGCAGAAACAGCATTAGAACAAAGTCAGAGAGACAGACCAGTGCCTGATTCTGCTTTCACGAGCTTATCCAGAATTCTGAAACCAGGAAACAGCGAGAAGCTATTTTAATTTCCGCCGACGTCTAAGCTTCGGGTCTGTGGCTTGCTGTGGCTTTTATTTTGAATCCAATATGGAGGATGTTCGGTAATCTCGGGGATAAATCCTCTGAGGCTGAGTGCCTGTCTTTCTGGAATGCCAATCATGTACCACCTTCCTCTAACTGTTGGTACCCCTGGACTTGGGCCGATGACCCTTCAGGTCAGGGAACCTGATGTTTGGCCTTTGAGCAAAGCACCCACATTCTGATTGTTTAAGTGGCCATGATCAGTTACACATTTTTAGTTTGGATAGTGCGAACAGATCTATGAACTCAGTGGTTTACAGAGGCAGCCCAAACCATTCTACTGACATGGTACAGGGCGGTCAGTTCAGTGGTCAGTGCTTGAACACCTACTCTGTGCTAACTTCAGTGTGTAAGGTAGGAAATCCTATAAACATAACGGATCAACCACCTGGGTGTGGGGAGAGGAGATGGAGTTGGGAGTAACTTGGTAAGAGACCTCGGCTGTTGTCTTGAGGAGGTGGCAGATACCCAAGGCTGCAGAGGAGACATCAGCAAAGGAGAGTACCCAGGCAGGGAGGGTGTGTGCAGGTTGCTGTGAGACTAGATTGTCTCTCTCCTGGCAAGATTATCCATGCTACACTTTTATTTTTTAATTTAAAAATCATTTTATTTTATTTTTATTTTACGTATATGGGTGTTTCACCTGACTGTATGTGTACATATGTGTGGTACCTGCAGAGGCCAGCAGAGGGCACTGGGTCCCCTGGAACTGGAGTTACAACAAGTTGTGAACAGCTATGAGGGTGCTGGCAATTGTCCTGGGGTTCACTGAGAGAGCAGCCAGCGTTCTGAACTCCAGAGCCATCTCTTCAGCCCCAATACCACACTTTTAGCTATGGCCCCAAAGCCTCACAATAGAGAGACTGCATGTCAACCGTGTCATGAATACTGCTACAGTCAGCTTTTGCTACTGGGGTCTGCAGCTTCTGCAACCTTAAGCCTTTGTCTCCTCACCTGTAAAGTAATTCGAACCCTGATGAAGATGAAGAAAGAAGGCTTGAGCAGGAGATCCTGAGGAGTCTCATGAGCCTCCAAACTGGGAAGACTTCTCTTGCAGCCCTGGGAGGGATCTTTCTGTCCTAAACCCAGCCACCGACTTATCCCTGCAGCTGACAGGCCCTGCCACCAGAGCAGTGACTGCCCTGAATTATTCAGGAGCCTCTAGGCCTCTTCTACATCTCTTCCTGTCTCTCTGCCTACCAAACTGTCAGGGCAGGCCTCAGAGCCTCTGCCAGGGAGTTGCTGACCGTGGGGGGCCCAGAACTGCTGACTGCTCAGCTGGGGTTATGGCTGCAGGAGGATGGGCTGGTAGGAATGGAGCTGGGCGTGAAGGAGGGAGAGCATCCCTGTGAGCACAGCTGTGGGAATGTGGCTGTGCACATGAAGCAACTGTATCTATGGGAGAGTGACTCCTGAGAGGGTGAGGGTGATTTGTGAATGGCAGGGCATGCATGTGACAATGAGTGACGGCGAGTGATGGTGTGAGCATGGGGCAGATGGATAGATGAAGTGTGTCTGTGCCAAGTCCTGGAGTCCATGGCTCTGTGGGACTCCAATCACTGCCCAGGGTGTGTCTCATCTCCTGCTCAAGGAGCCCAAGAGAGACAATTCTGTTCCCTTTTCCTTCCTGGGCCTAGGAAGGCTGAGAGCCCAAAAGAGCATAAGGTAGGGGCTCTTCTCTAGGATTGAGGCCACGAGGCAGCTCCCAAGGCCTTAGGGACCTGGAAAGGGTGCTTTCTTTCTTTCTTTCTTTCTTTGTTTCTTCTTTCCTTTCTTTTTTAGAAGATTTATTTTATATATATGAGTACACCATTGCTCTCTTCAGACACCCCAGAAGAGTGCATCAGATCCTATTACAGATGGTTATGAGCCACCGTGTAGTTGCTGGGAATTGAACTCAGGACCTCTGGAAGAACAGTCAGTGCTCTTAACTGCTGAGCCATCTCTCCAGCCCGAGAGGGTGTTTTCTATAGGCAGAAGGAGATAAAAAATTCCTATCTACTAGATGTTTCTCTACACACTTCTGCAGTAGGTGTGCACAGGTGGAGTTGCTGGGGCTTGTGGGTAGCATTACAGAACTGAGGGCCCAAGTGTTCGGGGGTTAATGGAGGACTGTGTTTGGTGTGCATGTTGAGGTCTGTGTGTTGTTCTGAAGCCTTGTGAGGCTGAGTTAGCCTTTGTGTCTGTGAGGTGGTGTTTATAGGAACTGTACATACAACGGTGAGTACCTGCTTGCACAAGTGTGGGTGCAGCTCGTAAGAGTGTGTTTGTGTGGAAACATGCTGTTTGTGTGAGAGAAGTGGGGGGGGGGAGATGGGGACCTACAGAATAACAAAGCCTTATCTTTCCTCAGGTCCTGCTTGACGAATCCTAACGTCTCTGCCTGCGTTTTGGGATCACTACTGAGCCTGATCATCTGGCTTTAGCTAACAGAACCTCAGAGCCCATCGAGGGGCAGAGCCACAGGTTGGGAATGGGTGCTGAGAATAGGAGAGACTTTATTATGGGGGACAGTTACAGAGGCAGCCCTAGAGATGTGCTCCTGCAGCTCCCCCACTTGGAATCTCCTCCCTCACTGAGCCTGCTTCCTGATCAGAACAATGGGCCCGTACCTGCAGTCCTACCTGCTAAGCATCCCGTGAGCCTTCCTGGCTCTGTGCTCTGGGAAACAGACATGAAGGCCCGTGTGCTGGTCTGCCTAGAGACTGAGGAAGAGTTACGATTGACTCATTCTTCCTTGCCTGGACCAAGAGCTCTGACTTGTCTTCCTACACTCCTCCCATTGGAGGGATGCATACCCATCAAACAGGGTGAGCTCACAGGTCATCCATCCATCGCACTGAATTCTGGGTGGGTCACTCCCAACCTCCAGCCCACAATCAGAAACAGGAGCAGTGTCTATCCAGACCAGCTCAGCTCTGACTTCATTTTCTTCCTGTCTACACTAAGGGTATTCTTGGGTAGGAGGACCAAGTATCCTTGCTGTCTGGTCCTTGGAGTTAAATCAGTCCCTCCAGTGCTCCCCTTCACCCATCTGTAGAGCTGTGGCCTGGGCAGCTGTCCGGCTAAGCCGGTTAGCAACACAAGACAGATGGCAAGGGATTATCTCAGCTTCTCACAGTGCCACTCTGGCAGAGGCAGTGGGTGAGGGGAAGACTCTCACACCCTCCCTGTGTACACAGATACTCTCTCACTCTCTCGTGTTCTCTCTCTCTCTCTCTCTCTCACACACACACACACACACACACATACACACACACACACAGTTTCCTATTTTCTCTCTCTCTCTCTCTCTCTCTCTCGTTTTTCAAGACAGGGTTTATCTGTATAGCCCTGGCTGTCCTGGAACTCACTTTGTAGACCAGGCTGGCCTCGAACTCAGAAATCTGCCTGCCTCTGCCTCCCGAGAGCTGGGATTAAAGGTGTGCGCCACCACTGTCCTGCTCAGTTTCCTATTCTCTATCCATTACCATCCCTGCTTTTCATGAGATGGGCAGGGAGGCAGGAAAAGGGAGGGGATTATGTGAGTTTGTGAGAACCGAGGGATTTGGTGATCTTGCTGCCCAACTCAGCTTCCAGGCTATAGGCTGAACCAGCTGGGCCTCCCAGGCTCCTTTTGGACCAATCCGCTGCTTCTAGGGGTCCTTTGCAGCTGATTCCACTGAGAATGGTAGGTTCAGGAGAACGCAGTCTTAGAGAGGGCCCAGGGCCCAGAGATGGGTTGAGATGTGTCTAGAATCACACAGCAGGTTGGGTCATTAGGAGGTTGAGCTTTGGAGGATAGAAGGTAATGGAATCCTTAGGTGTTTGATCACTGGTCCATAGGATTGAAAACAAGGTGTGTTTACCACAGTAGACTAGACCCCATGTCAGATGTATCACGGGGATATGCACACAGGGACCACAGGAACAACCATCACATATGCTGTCAGGCTTTGGTGAAGTGGAGTCCCACTTGAGCTTGGGTGGGGTAGGGTACTACAAGAGTCAGTTTACCCACCTACACCCCAGTTCAAATGGTTGAGGGTGTTTCTTCGGCCTTAGTCACAGAACCAAGTCTCTCACAGACTGCTCTTCAACCCCAGAGTCTTGAGTCATCTAGGCCCCTGGCAGAGGGGTATGGGTCCTAAAGATGGGTGAGATTTGGGGAAGGCACCCTGCCCCCTTTCCTCAGCATGGGTGAAAGGGCCAACTCCCTGAGTAAGGGGAGAGTGGGAAGGTCCTGATAGAAATTGATTCTCCATGCTTAGCTGCCAATATCCCAGTTTCTCCCTCTCCACAAGAGTGACTCAGGGTCTGCTGAACAGTTTGCCCTGGATGCAGAAGAAGTATGTTGATCAAGACTCCCTTGTATAGGCTCCAAAGGCTTTAGTCTGTCACTGGGCCCCATGGATTCATTCATGTCTGCCTGACCGGCTTGTAGGGGAAACATGATCTCCAGGTCGGACTGGCCTGGGGATAAGCTAAAGAACAACCCCACCTACCTCTGAAAGGATAGTATTTGCAAGCTTGCGGTGTTCCTGTAGCAAACAAGAGGATTACTCATCGGGTCAGCCCCTTTAATGACATCAGATGGCTTTTAACAGCCTGTCAGAACCAAGCCCCTCTTCTCAACACGTCTGTTTCTCCTCAGCCCCCATTTGGAGGAGGAAGCGAGCACATTAAAGAACGCTGGGTGCAACCTGTCTCCTGGGTTATGGCCAAGCTGTACCTCTTTGTTCCTTTGGCTCTCAAGTTAGTTATCCATGTCTGTGGGTTGACCCGCCTCCCTTCAGTGCATGGCTGTAGTTCTCCGGGGGAGGGGGGGCACTCTACGTGAAATTTGGAGGGGTGTGTCAGAGTTTCCCTCCTTCCTCATGGGTGGGACTTAATGTTTTTCTTAAGATTTCAAAGTAACATTCTAAAGAGGCACCATGAGAACCAATCCGAGAGTCCATGTAAATAACGGCCTGCTGATTGGCTGTCTCCTTCACGCCCTTTACAAAACTTCAACTTCATCAACTCCACGAAGATTTTTTTTTTCTCTCCCTTTTGGCCTTCCATGTCCTGAAGGAGTCTGGGCCTGGGGTCACCCAGGGCATGCCCTCCCTAAGACTGCCTGGCCTGCGTAGTGGACTCGTACAGGGACCTGCAGGAGCCAGTGCTCCGCTCTGACCCTGGCCCTCCCTGGTTCATTCTAGCACCGGTGAGGCGTCCTGAAAAACAAGCCCTTCCTTCTTTGTAGGACCGCCGCACAGCGGGCTGCAGGCCGCGGGTTTCGAGCTAGGCTGGGAAGGATCGATATCTGCCCGCTGGACTGATGTGCGGACGAGGCAGCTCGACTGGGCGGGCTCTGCAGCAGAGCGACAGCTGCGCAGCGTTCCCCCACCCCCACCCCCGCACTCCAGGGGAAACCGAGGCGGGGAAATGACGCGGAGATCTAGGGCGCGGCCACGGGCATGGCACTCCCAGGCTCTGGACCTCAGCCCTCAGGGTAGGGTGGGAGTAGCCCAGCGTCCTGCCCAGCTTCCCAGCCCCTGTATGTCCCCACCCTCCAGGGTGGCCCGCACTTCGAGGCCGGTGTAGCTTGCACCTCTGTTCGTAATTAGTCCCCTTGCTCCATCCTTCCCCTTCCTCCCACTTCAATTGTGTGTTTCGGTCTAGCTCCGAGGTTCGTCCATCCTTTCTCTCTGTGGGTGTCTCTGTGTCTAACCCTCCATCTCTATTCCTCTGCCTGTCTAGGTCCCTCGGTCTACGCTTTGGTCTCTCCTCGCCTCTCGCACATTTTCGCTTTCTTTGTCTGGCATCCTCTCCCTCCTTTCAGTCCCCCTCCGCACACACACCTCACAGCCCTGTTTACGACATCCCCAGGGCTGGCAGGTGGGCGGGGCTGCAGCAAAGAGGGGGTGAGAGAGGGAGACGCAGCCTCCCCCCCCCCCCAGCTGTTAACCTTCACGCTTCAGGCCTCTGCGGATGGCAGGGGAGGGGGAAAGCCCAGCTGCCAGCTTGGTGGAGGTGACTGGGCGGGCGCTGGGGGTACCCCTCCCTCTGGCTCGTCTCTCAGGAGCTCTGGGGCCGGAAGAAAGGTGATGGAGGGCTCCCTCGGTCAAGGGAGGCCCCAGGAGGATGGGTGGGGGACCCCCGGGAGCCCACCGTTGGTCGGACCGGTACCCAAGGTTGTGTGTGTGTGTGGTGGTGGTGGTGGGGGGCCACTCTGTGCTGAGCCGGCCCTTGCCCGTAGCCTGGCCGGACGTGGGGGCCGGCGTGAGAATCCCGCCCATCTGTGAGCCGGCCTCACGCCGTCAGACCCAATTTATCTCGCCGCCAAAGTTTCACAGCCATCTGCTCGAGTGGAACGGCTTCCAGCGCTGGCCCCACCGGGCCCCCCAGCCAGCGCGGGGATGTTTTCCAATACGACGGCATCGCGACTCCCCACCACCATATCCCAAAGCAAGGCGGTGGGGGAAGGCGGCAGAGCGCGCAGCGCGGGGCTGGCAGGCAGCCCTCTAACGCGAGCGAGCCGACCCTGAATTTTAAGCGATTGATCAGGAAGCGCAGGCCGTTCCCATCACTTTAGAGCAGCCAAATGTGGAGGCGCAGGGATTTCAAGGGGCCGTGCGGAGGCGGTAATGAGGTCACCGTCACCGCGCCCGCCCGCAGGCAGGAGGAGGCGAAGGTCTGCGGACACAAATGCACACGCGCCTTTGAACACGTGTGAACACCCGTCTTTGAACACGCCCGCACCCTTGTCACGTGACCTCTGGGCCCCACCACACGCCGCAGCCCTGTCACGTGACCTCTGGGCCCCACTACTGACCCAGGCTCTGAGCTAATCACCCCTGGGGCCTGCTTGTTGGAGCACAAGCAGTCAGAGAGAATAAGCTAGAACCTTGCCTTGCCCCATCCATGAGTCTATCAGACGGTTGCCATCACAGGAGCCTCAGTTGTCATCTCCTGCCCTCTATGTGGTCACCTGTCCATCACACTTTTAAACAAGCCAGCAGTGGCAGTTGTGTGTCCAGGCCCCGGTAGGCAAACAGGTGTACACATCCCGATTGCACATCTGACAGTGGTGCTCCCACTGGTGTATTCCACTGCCTTCCCTTTATACATACAAGCATGCACATCCAGCACGTGCCCCCATACGTCCCTCCCCGAGGCGCACGCGTGTGTACACTCGCTCTCCAGGCCCGGAGGTCGCTGCTGTGTCCGTGCGGCTGGGTGCATCCACTGTGGGCCAGCAGCGCGGGTGCAGACTTCGAAGAGAACAAAGGCCGGGCGGGCGAGCAGGAGGGAGGGGTCTGAGCCCCCGGTCTCATCCTCCTTGGCGATGCTCGTCTGTCTCGGCTCCACGACCACCGCATCGAGCGGCTCTGATTGCCGAGTAAATCACCAGGCTGATCTGAATAATTATCGTCTCCTGAAGTGGGTGGGGGGTAAGGAATAAATAGAGGAGGGAACAGCCACCTGATTTCTCCCAGCCGGAGAGGGGGGTCTAGGTGGGAGTTGATGCCCCTGTGGGTTCTGGGAGCATGGACTGGGATGCAGTGTAGATGGGGCAGAGAGGTCCTCAGGGTTCTAGGGTAGGGAGTCCTACCCTAGAAGGGGCCGTTAGGCTCCGCCGCATTCTTCGCCCCAGTTAAGTCAGGTCCACTGGAGCTCTTCCCCTCCCGTGCTAGGCCTGGCATCTTACACCAGTAGCTCCCCACCCCCAACCCCCCAGCCCTGTAGGGCTTAGTTAAGCTTGTCTGCTCCCTGGAACACCCTCTCTCCAGCCCACACTCTTATTTTGTCAGGCTCTCTCATGGCTGAAGGGCAGTCTCTCTGCTTCCTGTGGGAATTCATCCCGACTGTCCAGCCCTCTCCCATCCTGCCCTCCCCCGTGGGCCAATGCTTGGTTCCACATTCTGTGATGGATGTCGGTGTGTTCTCCTGTCTCCTGGACTCCACAGCTGAATGGCAGCTTTGCTGTTGAAACAGGTTGTTTGTTGGTTTGTTGTTTTTAAAGAAAATGTTGGTAGTAATGACAGTAACAGCAGTTGCTGTTTCCACTTGAGCTTTACTGGGATGTGCTGGCCCTGGGTGGAAACATCACCTTCCAAATGTATTTCTTTGTATGTATGCATTCACGCATTGTGGTACAGATATGAAGGTTACAGAACAACTTGTAGGAGTCAGTTCTCTCACCATGTGCATTCTGGGAACCAAACTCTGTCAAGATTAGTGGCAAGTGCTTTTACCATTGACTATCTTACTGGCTTTTTTTTTTTTTTAAATTTTATTTTTTAAAGCGCATTATCTACTCCTTCCTGATTTCCTGCCTCTGCCTCCCAATACTAGACTCCCAAGTCATGAACTACCACACCCTGCCTGGGAACATCCTTTTTGAGCAAGTGTGGTGGCTTATATCTGTAATCTTAGCACTCAAGAATCTGAGACAGAAGGATTGCCATGAGTTTGAATCCTCCCTGGACTATGTAGTGAATTCTGAGTCAGCCTGGACTACACAGCAACACAGCAAGAAAATTTCTTTACAAAACAAAACAAAGGTGGGTGTGGTGGCGCATGCCTTTAGTCCTAGCACTGAGGAGTCAGAGGCAGGTAGATCTTGAGTTTGAGGCCAAGCCTAGTCTACAGTGTTCTAGGTCAGCCAGAGTTACACAGAAAAACCTTGTCTCAGAAACCAAACCCACAAACCAAACAAAAATCTCTCTATGGATCTTCTCTATTTTAGCAATGGGAAGCTGAGGCTTAGCAAGAGAGAACATGGCTACCTTTCCTCAGGAGGCAGTGCTAGCCACCTGCATATGTCTGCATTTGCCTGTGTCTTCACGGGCTGGAGGCCCTGCCCCCATTCCTGTCCCAGCCTGTTCCTCCCACTCCTCTTTTCCTAGCCTCAGGAGGGACACAGTCCATGCATTGTGATCTACCCCCACAAAGGGCATGACTTTTTTCCATAGCCCCAACATCAAAGGAGGGGCAGCTCCTCAGTTCCCTGCATCTCCTGACTGAAATGGTTCCAGATGTGAGGTGAGACCTTGCTGGAGAGCAGGGTGAAGATGGGCTTCGTTCTGGAGGCTGACCTGGAGAGAGGTCCAGGGTCCCCATGCCCACTTCCCTGAAAGCACTCCCTGTCTGGGAGCAGAACATGGTCACTGAGGGGATTGTGGTTAGTGAATAATTTCTGAAGAGACTGAGGAAGGAGAATCCCTTTCAGGCCTAAGTGTCTGGAACGGGAGAGATGGAGGCTATAGCTCTTGCTAAGTTTGCAATTTACCCTGAATGGAGGACAGACTTCTAGATCTGGGATGCAAGAGCCACAGTTCTTTCTAAAAAATATTAACGGTTTTTTTCTTTTCTTTCTTTTTTCTTTTTTTCTTTTTGAGACAGGTTTTCTCTGTGTAGCCCTGACTAGCCTGAAACTCATTATGTATACCAGGCTGGCCTGGAACTAACAGAGATCTTCCTGCCTCTGTGTCCCGAGTGCTGGGATTAAAGGTGTGCACCACCACTGCCCGGCCAGATCTTTTCTTTTTAATTGCTATGTGTGTCTGTCTGTGTGTAGGTATGTGTACATGCATGTGGGTACCTCGGAGGCCAGAAGAGGGAGTCAGATCCCTTCACATAGGAGTCACTGGCTGTTGTGAGCCACCTAGTGTGGGTGCTAGGAAAGAAACTCATGGCTTCTTTAAAAGGTCCTCTGGACAAAGCTCATAACTGCTGAGTCATCTCCAGCCTCTCTTTTTCTCAATTTTTTTCTAAGATTTATTTTATTTATCTACTTTTAAAATTTTATTGGGTCAGGTGTGGTGCTGAACGCCTTTATAACTTAAAAAAATTATGTTCATTGGTGTTTTGCCTGCATGTATATTTGTGTGACAACATTAGAAGCCTTGGAACTTAAGTTCAGACAGTTGTAAGCTGACATGTACGTGCTGGGAATTGAACCCGAGACCTCTGAAAGAGCAGTCATCTCTCCAATCCCTAGGGAATACCTTTAATCCCAGAACTTCATAGGCAGAGGTAGGCAGATCTCTGAGTTTGAGGCTAACCTGATCTACTGAGCCAGTTCCAGGTAAGCCAGGACTACATAGAGAAAATGTCTTTCAAAGTAAACAAACAAAATATTTTACTCATTTTTATGTCAACGGGTATTGGGGTTCTTTTTTTTTTGGTTTTTCGAGACAGGGTTTCTCTGTGTAGCCCTGGCTGTCCTGGAACTCACTCTGTAAACCAGGCTGGCCTCGAACTCAGAAATCCACCTGGATAGGCACGATTCCCCATGGACAACATCTGGATAGGCAAGGTTCCCCCATGGACAACATCTGGATAGGCAGGGTTCCCCCATGGATGACAGCTGGATAGGCAGGGTTCCCCATGGACAACATCTGGATAGGCAAGGTTCCCCCATGGATGACAGCTGGATAGGCAGGGTTCCCACATGGACAACATCTGGATAGGGAGGGTTCCCACATGGACAACATCTGGATAGGGAGGGTTCCCACATAGACAATATCTGGATAGGCAGGGTTCCCCATGGACAACATCAGGATAAGCAGGGTTCCCCATGATAGGCAGAGTTCCCACATGGACTACATTTGGATAGGCAGGGTTCCTACATGGACACCATCTGCATAGGCATTATTCATTAAGAACCAGTTAGGGGTCCCTGACTCAGTTTCCCCATTGCAATAATATTCCTTTAAGGAGAGGGAGGAGGTGGATATGAACTACTTAGTCCTTGGTCTTTTTTGCACAGCCTCAAGAACCCAACTTTGAGCTGGAGAGATGGCTCAGCCATTAAGAGCACTTACTGTTTTTACAGGAGATCTGAGCTTGGTTCATAGCACCCACATCAGGTGTCTCACAAGCACTTAAAACTCCAACTCCAGGAGATAAAAATCTCTCTCCTGGATATGCTTGGCAGGTGCAAGCATATTCATACACACATTTATATAAATAAGAATGGAGCTGGAGGGCTGGAGAGATGGCTCAACAGTTAGGAGCACTGACTGCTCTTCCAGAGGTCCTGAGTTCAAATCCCAGCAACCACTTGGTGGTTCACAACTATCTGTAATGAGATCCGATGCCCTCTTCTG
Source organism: Rhynchomys soricoides (assembly GCA_019843965.1). Taxonomy (NCBI): domain Eukaryota; kingdom Metazoa; phylum Chordata; class Mammalia; order Rodentia; family Muridae; genus Rhynchomys; species Rhynchomys soricoides. The sequence goes on along the minus strand of JADRCH010000105.1, from coordinate 1,564,029 downwards.
GTGTCTCTGAAGAGACTGACAGTGTACTCATATACATAAAATAAAATCTAAAAAAAAAAAAAAAAAGAATGGAGCTAAAGAAATTGTTCAGTGGTCACAAGCACTTGCTGCTCTTGGAGAGGACCTGGGCTCATTTTTCAGGACCTACATGGCTGTTTACAACTGGGTGGTGGTGCACGATGCCTTTAATCCCAGCACTTGGGAGGCAGAGGCAGGCGGATTTCTGAGTTCAAGGCCAGCCTGGTTTACAGAGTGAGTTCCAGGACAGCCAGGGCTACACAGAGAAACCCTGTCTCGAAAAAACAAAACAAAACAAAAAAAACCCAAAACCAAAAAAACAAAACAGTCTTTTTTTTCTATGACTAGGGTAGAGATGGGACAATTGGGACACAACATAGGTCCAGAGGGACATTCATGTGTCTGAGTTGTGTGAAGTCTACGCAGGGTCCATCCTGGATTAAAGAAAACCTGATCCTCAAGTTTCTCTGTGGACCAGGGCAGCATTTCCTTCTTGGGAGGGGAGCAGAGGCTGCCATTATCCTTGGGGTGGTTCACAGGCCCCCAGTGCCTCTACTGGTAGATTCTTCCAACAACTAAATATTTCTTCGATACCTACAATGTGTTAGGTGAACACAGGAACTTGAGGAGCACATCCACTCACATATCATACTCCAACAGTGTTCCCCAGGAATCTGAGAGAGTGGTAATGAGTGTGACAAGTTCTTTGGGATTAGACAAACCCATGTTGAGACTCTGTCTCTACTAATTATTAGCTGAGAACAAGCAAGTGAACCTCAGTCCCCATATCTGCAAATATCCAGCCTCTCCCTACTCAGAGGACAGAGTCTCAGAAGGGCCTATAAACTGCTCCGACTCCCACTTGGGAAGGCGGAGTTCCTCTGTCATAGTCTTTCCCTGTCAGCCTTCGTTGGCTATTATTATTATTATTATTCCCAGAATTTCACCTATCTCTTTTCATTTTTGCCTCCCTCTAAATTCAGAGCTCCCCTCTTCCGAGAATAGCTTGTCCCTCCATTCCTTACATCCCGTTTCGTGTTTAACGTACTAGCCAGGTGTGGTAGCCCATACCGTTCATCCTAGGACTATGGAGGCAGAAGCAGGCACATCTCCAAGAATTTGAGGCCAGCCTTGGTGGGTTCCAAGGATACACATACATACTACATAGTGATACTCATACTACATAGTGAGTTCCAGGATAGCCAGGGCTATCTAGAGAGACCCTGTTTCAAACAGACAAACAAACAGCCCCCCAAATCAACTTACTACCTGGCACAGAGGCAGGCCCATGTATTCAAGTCTCAAACATACATACTTTATATTTGAGTGCCCATAAGCAGGAGTCATGTATAGAGGCAAATTGGAAGAAATGACAGCCTACAGGCTCATACTCATATGCACACAGGCACAATGACAGGTAACTATCCTATAGATACATATACACACAGAGCAGTTAGGTCCATCAGTACACTAATGACCCACCCCAGCCGGGCAGTGGTGGCACATGCCTTTAACCCCAGCACTCAAGAGGCAGAGGCAGGTGGATTTCTGAGTTCAAGGCCAGCCTGGTCTACAGAGTGAGTTCCAGGACAGTCAGGGCTATACAGGGAAACCCTGTCTCTAAAAAAACACAAAACAAACAAACAAAAAACCCAAAAAAACAAAACAAAAAAAAGACCCACCCCATGACAATCACATAGGACATGAAAGCATATAGCACATGCAGGAATCCACGTGCATATATACACCACCCTACACAAGTATTGAACAGACAGATGCAAGCCAGTAAATATTCATGCCAACACATAGACAAGGACACACAAGCTTATTTGCACAGTAGGGACACACACAATCTCACACACACACAGGCACACACTAGCATTGCCCCCACCCCCCTCGGGGAGCTGGCTGCCCGCCAAGCATCGTTTTCTGCTGGGTGTGCACAACCTTTCACAGGCTCTAATTGAGTCCAGGGTGATTTATAACTCGGCAGCGGCCCTGCCTGCGTGGGCTGCTCCCTCCCTCTATAGCCTTGGCCAGAGTCTTGGGCCATGCCACTCCCTACTAACAGGGTCACATATATAAGTCCCTTGGAGGGAGCCTTTCTCATTTTTTCCCACCAGACCCTTTTTTCATTCTCAACTTCCTCCAGAAGTTATGGCTCAATCCACCCACACCACTACCACCATCAAACCCAGTGTCACACAGTCCAGCCATTTGAAGACCAATCACACAGCCTTTCTAACCCGCCTGGCTAGGAATAAGCAGGACTCCAGAACCCTGTGCTGCCTCAGCTGCCGAAGAGAAATTGGATTTAGACATGAGAGGGGGCTTCACCAGCGAGCAGGGAATGGAGTGTGGGCTTTGGTTGACAGGGCCTGGATTTGAGGGGGAAAGTCTTCTAAGAACTTCATTTCCTGCCCTCCATCCTTTTGGGGAACTGAGAGCAGATTGTGACCTCCTCTCTCAGCTGTCCCCATGGCTAGTGTGACTGGGCTTGTGATTAACTGAATTAATTAGGTCCTAAGTTTAGGCTCATAAAGTCTCTTTATCCACCTGAAGAATGGCAGGGAGACTGATGTCCTCTCTCTCTGTCTCTTTCTCTCTCTCTGTCTCTCTCTCTCCATATCACCCGATATTTCACTTCTGATTCCAACATGGGCAAATATTATTAGCCACGGCTCCAGAGCTCAGTAGAGAGAAAATCCTCTCAGCTGAAGCCTCCCGTGTTAGGTGCTGCTGTGGTTAATCCATTTGCCAGTGAAGGTAACCAATGCTCAGGAAGGCAAATCCTTGCCAAAGGGCAAACATCTGGTTTAAGGCGGTGCTGGGAGCTCAGTACAGTGTGTATGCTTGTCCCCTCAGCACTCTCAAGCCTGGAGTAGGAGGGTCTTGAGTCAGATGCCAATGTGCACACAATGAGACATTGGGGTAAAACTGACTTCTGTAGTGTGGGCAGGAGGACCAGAGGAAGTTCAAGGTTATTCTTGATTACAAATCACATTTTAGGACAGCTTGAACTATGTGAAACTGTCTCAACAACAACAGCAACCCAAACAACAACAACAACAACAACAACAACAACAACAACAGAGGTTAAAGAGAGGACTCAGCAGTTAAGAGCTCTGCCTGCTCTTCCAGAGAGACCCAGGTTCAATTTTTTAAAAAAAGATTTATTTTATATATATATACTGTAGCTGTCTTCAGACACACCAGAAGAGGGCATCAGATCCCATTACAGATGGTTGTGAGCTACCATGTGGTTGCTGAGAATTGCACTCAGGACCTGTGGAAGAGCAGTCGGTGCTCTTAACCACTGAGCCATCTCTCCAGCCACCCCTTTTTTTTCCAGGTTCAATTTTTAGCACCCACAGGGCAGCTCAAGTCTGTTTGTAACTCCATTCTCAGTGGATCTGATACTCTCTTCTGGCCTCTGAGGGCACTGTACACGAGAAGGACACAGACATACATATAAGCAAAGCATTCATCCACATCAAATAAAATGAAAATAAAAGTGCAGAGGGGCTGGAGAGATGGCTTGTCAGTTAGGGCTGCGTGTGCTGCTCTAGCAGAGAACCAGAGTTCAGTTCCCGGTGCACACAATGCTTTGGGCAGCTCAGCCTGTTGGGCCTGCTCTAGGAGATTCAATGCCTTCTTCTGATCTCCCTGGGTACTCAATACACACACACACACACACACACACACACACACACACACAAGTGTATTTATTTATTGAGACAGGATCTTACTATGTAGCCTTGGCTGTACTGGAACTCACTATGAGAGCAAGCTGGCCTCGAACTCAGAGTCTGATTCTACAACAGAGCTCATCCTGCCTACTCAGGGACCCCGCTGCATTTTGAAGCCAGGCCAAGTTCTCATCTCAGAACATCTAGAACACAGCATGAGGGACTCAGGGACCGTTTTTGAGGGACCAAGATGTGTATGGCCATGAGTATGCTTATATGCGCACATTCTCTCTCTCTCTCTCTCTCTCTCTCTCTCTCTCTCTCTCTCTGTGTGTGTGTGTGTGTGTAGTGGGCTGAACTGAGCCTGACAGAGTCCATTCATGTGATGATATTAATCAACGTTTCCTACCTGCTTGTGAGTCTCAGACAATACCCATGGAGGGGAAATAGAATCCCATTTTACAGATGAGTAAAACTGAGATTCCAACAATTTAAGTCACGTTCGAAGTCTCACAGATTAAAGAAGCTCTCCTCATTGCCAAATGCAGAGGGTAGAGAGCCTTTTCTGTGTTCTGTGGCCCAGGGACAATGCGGCCCAGGGATGCTTCTTCCTCTCTGTAGTGTTGTGGGCCACACTTGGACCTATGTGAAGTTGTGAAATGGGTGGTCTTGAAGGTATACTGAGAGTCTCAGACACTAGGAGAGTATGTCACTATGTGTGTCCCAGGCAGAGTGTTTGTATGTGGATATCTCTGTGCATTTGTGCTTGTTTCTGTACATGGCTCCACATTTGTGCTCATTTGCAGATTTCAATATGTCTGTCCCTGCATGACCTGTATAACATCGTATGTCTCTGCCCTGCTTCTGGGAGTGTCTCCATGTTAGCATCTATGCTTGGTTGGGGTTGTGTACACTTTGGAAGCCTTTAGGTGTGTGGCATGTGGCCTGTGTATTTGAGAAACTGTAACTTCCCTAATATGTAACTGTTTAGTCACAGTGACTAGATACACGGGGTATGCCTGAAAGAGGACCTGGATTGGGCTGGGTATAAACATTAAGGAGATAAAAAAAACCCAAACAAGCAACAACCAAAACAAAAATTCTCAGTAATGAGGGGGAAAATCATATTTAATTTTCTATTAAAACAAAACAACACAGAGAGCAGGGTTTGGTGGCAAACGCCTGTAATTCCAGAATTTGGGAAGTGGAGGTTGGAGGAACGAGTTCGAAGCCAACCTTGGGATGCTTGAGATCTAGTATCAAAAAGAACAGAAAAGAAACATGGTGTGTGTAGGATTTATAATCAGTGAGAAAAACCCATAAGGCAAAACCAGTTGCAGGACGCTGGCTGCCTGCGCGCCAGGTCTGCCGCAGGCTCCCACCCCGCCAGGTGAGCCTCCCCCGCTCCGGTCACGCTGCGCTACGCTGAGCCGCGGTAATTTCCGAGTCGGCGACCGCTTTGTGTGCACCGGTCGTGGTCCTGGGGGCGGGGATGGAGGGCGGGCTCTCCCTCCCCCCTCTTGCTTTTTATTGGGTCATTAACAACGGCCCGGACTGCCGCTGCGTACCCCCCTCTTTCATGTCTGCCGCGCCTCCCGCCATTATCTCCCTCCGCCGCGCGCCGTAATTCGATGCCAATCAGGTTTGCGGCTCGGAGGCCGCGGGATCAAAGCCGGGCCGCGGCGGGCGCTGGCGGGAGTGCGGGGGGGGGGCGGGCAATGCTTCCCAGCTCCGGGCACCAGCCGAGCGTCCCGCTCCAGCCCGGGAGGGGCTCAGACAACCGCGAGGGGTGACTGGACGGCGTGGTCTTGCGGGAGCCTAGGGACGGCCGGAGGGAGTGGCCTGGAGGGCGTTGCCTTGCAAGGTTTTGATAACAAACGTGAAGATAGCCAGAAACGGCATTTTAGGCCGAGGCGCCAGCTTGGTCAAAAGGCTAGGAGGCAGAATCTGGCGGACTGTAGTTCAGAAACCGGGAAGAACTGGCTGTTTAGGTGTTTGGGCTGTGTTGGACTGGCAGGAAGCCATGAAGGGTTCTGGAAGGGCGTGGGGATTAGAATCTCAGTTGGTTTTCAAGATAGTTCATCTAGTGAGGTCCATTGACTTAGTTTCCCCTGGAAGAGAGTGAAGCCTTCAGATCCTGGAACCTCAGAGGTTAGCCAGGTTCATGAACATGATAAAAAGAAAAGAAAAACAACAATGGGAATGGTGACCCATGCCTATGATAACAACACACCTATGGCTAAGGCTCAGCTGTGAGAGGCCCCCCAGGGCTACATGACACCAGGCTTAAGCTCGATGGTGAAGAGTGTGGGTATCATTTATCAAAGTTCTACCCACAGATCCACGTCATATGAGAAATCAGAAGCAAAGATACAAAGTTGACCTGCCCAGAAATTCAGAGCTTGGGCGGGACTCGAACCAGACCACTTCCCTCTCACACTCCTCTGGGTTTAGGGAGGTGTGAAGGTTTTGAAGCCACTTGTGTGGGGGGACCCTGTTCCTTCATAGATTAGGCTTAGTGGGGAGCAAGACTGGAATCATCTCCCCAGGCTCTCTGCCACCCCCGCTGTTTCTAGACTTTGTCTTTGGACGCTATCACCAGATCAGTGTGCTGCTCATCTGTAAAATGGGGAGAGAGGGTTTCAGCTGGCCCCAAATGCAGCACAGGGGTCTTAAAGGTTAAATGCGATTTTTAGAGTCTAGATGGAAGTGTTTGTCCCTGTCAGCCAGACTCTGAGGGCAGTATTTATCAGAGGCAGTCCCCAGAAAGGATGGAGATAGCCTTTCCCCTCCAGGAGAATGCCAACATTGAGGTCTAATTATTTGGAAGAGGGATGTTCCCCACTCCCTCTTTGAAAATAGATGTTCTCTCTCAAATAATGCTGGGACTTCAGAACTCTAAACATCTCAGACCCAAGAATCTCTGAGCAGCTACAGTATGCATAATACATTGTTTCTATTTGGTATCTAACAGCCTCTGGGCTTTGAGGACAGGGCTGCCCGCTAGGGGTCCCACCTCTCTCTCTCCCCTGCTCTGCCTTCAGTTGAGAGCTCTGGCAAGTGTGGTGATGAATTAGGGAATAGAGATGGTGCTCCAGGGTCTGCTGTCCCCCACATAGTTCCCAGAGGACCCACTGACCATTGGCTGGGTGGGGTTTCAAGGGACAGAATTGGCGAATGTAGAAGGCTTGCCCGGAGCGCTAGATGTGGTAGGGGAGGTCTGGAGAGAGAGCATGGCTGCTGTACAGGGTGATCTATGAGCTCAGAGCACCTTCTCTTCTGCGGGATTAAATGAGTTGGGCCGAGAAGCATGTATAGAAGTTCGCTGGCTGGGGAAAGAAAACACAGTTCAGGATGTTTGCTGGAGGCCCAAAGAGAAGTGTACAGCTAGCGTTTCTGGCTGTAGGGAGGATTAGCAGGGGGCAGGGTAGCTAAACCCCCTATACCACAAAAGGACAGTGCCTCAAAGGAGATTGTGGGTAATCCTGAATGTGCTGGGAAGTCAGGACAGGAGATCACCCTGCTTCAGCCTCATTTGCAGGGGAGCAGGCCAGACTTCTGTCTCTAGGTATTTCTTTACTCAGGGAACAAGGGTAGGCAGAGGTTGAAGTGAGGGGGAGGTTGGAGCCACAGTCTTTGTGCAGATGGAGAGGGCAATGGCCGAGCTGAGTTAGGCTGCCTAACTGAGGTATCAGATGAGAAGGAGCCACTGGCGACATGGTCCTGGGCTTTGTCAGCATCTTGTTGGGAGGCATTCTTGCTTTTGGGGCTCAGATGAGATGTTCTCCCTCCAAAGATCCCTTCTGACCGCTGGGGGGCTCTGCTGTGCCCAGCCTCAGGCTTGCCAGGTTTTGCCTGCCCACGCAGGGGCCTCCTCAGTCCAGCCTGCGCCTGCTCTGCTCGCATTTCATGCTCCAGGTGGCACAGTCTACAGAGAGGAGGGAGGACAGGCAAAATTCTCTGCCCTGCTCAGGACTGGCTCTGTGTCGACAATCTTTATGAAGAAGATCCGTTGCCCCCAATTCTCCATCCCTCCTAGAGAGTCTCTGCCTGCTGAAGCTGGGTGTCTGTGTGTTGGAAGCGGGGGTTGGGGGGGGGGAGCGCGACTGACTGCATTGCACACCGCAGATCGCAGCTGCCTCTGGACGCTGAAAAATCCAATTTTCTTCCTAATTGCCACCGCCCGCGCGCTCTCCCCTCACAGCCTACTTGTGCTTGCTGAAGCTTCCCCCCACCTTTCCCCCACTCCTGCCTCCCGCTGCCTACCCCACGGCGGACGCCGCCCCCCCTCGCGGTCACCCGTGTCGGGACGCACCATATATCATGTCTGCAGCCGGGAGGGGCTGGGGAACGGGCCGGCCCCCGCCCTGGGCTCCCTGACGAAATCGTCCTTTTCCAAGGCGGATGACAGGTTGTGGGAACAACAGCTTGAATTACGGAAAGAAGTTTCCCCACTGAGTTAATCTGCAGTGGCTGGAGGTGACCTTCTGGAGACGGCGATTAATCACGGGCCGTGGCGGGCGCCGCGCCACGTCGGGCCCTTTGGGGGAATACTAATTCCACTACAAGATAAATCATAATTTGACAATAATCATCTGCCCTAATCACTCCAATTCTTCCGTTTAATTATTTGTATACACCGTGTTTCTTCAGCGAGGACCCTGTGTGCCCATGGCTGGGGAGAGAACGGCAGTGTGGGCACAGACCCCTCTTGGACCCCTAAGCTTGTCTCTTCTGTTGGTGTCCCCAAGGATGCCCTACTCAGATCTGATAGGGAGATGGTGGAGGTTAGAGTTTCCATAAGCAAGTCTTGGTAAACTGAGGCTCAGAAAGAGGCTTAGTCTGAGGTCACACAGCAAAACTCTGGGGAGCCAGGCTAAAGATCAAGGCTTCTGCTATGCAGCTCTGCCCTGGGACACGTTGCCCACGGCTCCCTTCTGCTGTTATGTTCGCTGATGTTCTGTCTTTAATATCCTACCATGCTGGTTTTCCTCTCAACCAGCCAGCGTGGACAGGTCTGTTGACTGCTTCCATGCCCACTACTTAAACCTGGTTCTGGCTGTTCAATCAGTATGAGAATCAGAAACTAGGAGCGTCTAAGCAGGCATTGCCAGTACCTGCCTACTGGGTACTGTGAGACCTCTGCCAACTGGTGCAACCTCTCCCATTTCATAGCCTTTACCTGTAGTGGGATGGATTTCCTCTTTCACAGGGGAGGGAGGGGAGGCCTGGACAGATCACCTCGGCCTGCTTTCACTCTGTTAAGTCACCTCAGTGGCTAACCTACCTGCACTGCCTCCCCCCCCCCAGCCCCCAGTGTGTCTGCTGGTGCTGCTGTCAGCCCATGGTCAGCCTGGCCAATGAAACTGCTGTGTGCCATGGCCCTAGGAAAGGCAGACTCAGCAGCCACAGGATCTGACTCCCAGGAGCAGACATCAGAATAACAGGAATTTTGTCACGGGCTACCTCATGGTAAGAGGTAGCACAAGGCTCTGCTGGACTCAATGTGGCACCCTTGATAGGGTCCATAATTGTCCTCTGTGACACTATGTAGGGGTGGCTCCCTCAAACAGGAGCTCAGAGCTTGGCTGGGTGTGTGAGGAGATGCTACAGCTATAGAGGACAAGGTGGGAATGTGGAAATACGGATCTAGGCAGTGGCTGCTCATTCCCAGCAGCAGAGGCCTGGGATCAGCTCTGAGACAGAAGACAGAACAAGAAAACCAGCTTCGTGGGGTGGTGCATACCCATAATGCCTCTAAGGAAGGAGGCTCTCTGTAAGTGTGAGACCAGCATGGGCTGCATAGTGAAACCTATCACAAAAAACAAAACAGGACATCCCAGTGGTTAAGACTGGCTATTCTTCCAGAGAACCCAAGTCTAATTCCCAGTACCCACAGGGTGACTCACAACAATTTAACTCTAGGTCTATCCTCCTGAAGATTCGGAGGATAGATTGCCCTCTTTTGGTCCTTTTGGGCACTGCATGCATGCGGTGCACTGGGGGAACACTCATACATATAAATTAAAAATAAATTTAAAATCTCAAAAAAAAATATTTTGAGCTATTGAGCTTGGCACGGTGGAGCATGTATTTAATCCCAGAACTCTGAAAGCAGAGACAGGCAGATCTCTTGAGTTTGAAGCCAGCCTGGTCTACAAAGCTGTACAGAGAAACTCTGTCTCAAACCCCTCCTCCATTTTAAAAACAAACAGACAAACAAACAAACAACAAGCAGGAGGGCAGGATGTAGCTCAGTTGGGAGCGTGCTGCTCTAAGTATGCACAAAGCCCAGGATTTGATCTCTAGCATGACACACACCTGGCGTAGTGACATCCCCCCCAAAGTCCTGAGTTCTCACACCTCTTAAGAGTGAGATGTGATGTCCACCCCATTTGCAGATGGGGAAACTGAGTCTTGTTAATTACAGAGTTGGCATCTGTACTTAACTCTCTGCTGTATTTAGTCCTTCTAGTAATCACTTTACCAATATTGTCAAATTTCAGAGACTCTGGGCATGGCTGAGCAGGTCTGTCTACCTCTCAGGCTTTTAATCTTCCTGGTGAAGGATCTTGGGCAGTGGTGCAACTGTGAAAAGGAAAGTGCCTGTAAGTCCTCCTTGTGGTCTAATTTCCATCTTTTCTGCTGTTTCCCCCCTCCCCACACTACCAATGGACATAGAACCACTCTCTCTGTCCTTGACTAAATATCTGTGCCTCCATCTCGGCTCCTTAGTGACTCTTGTCTGGAGCAGGGCCATGGTGTGGCAGTGTCTGGGAACTCAGTGGCCTCTCTCTGATGCTGTTTCCTGACAATCCGAGGGCAGATGAAGTGGCAGGTGGCCAGGGGACTGTGTGAGCTGGGTTTTGGTCAGGCACCCTGGGTGGACCTCAGCCCTCACTCCTCAGAGCCTGCTTTCAGGCCAGTTTTTCCAAAATACCAGGGTTCTGGGAGGTGGCTTTGCAATAGTCACCTAGAGCTGATGATCTGAGCAAGGCCATGTGACCTTTTCCAGGCTTGGTTTCCATCTCTACAAACCAAGGGTAATAATAATAATAATGGCTGGTAGTAAACACTCAGTGATTGTTACTTGTCATTAGTAGCAGTATCAGACTGCATGTGGAGATTACAGAGAGGCAATAGTCACCCTTCTGCTCAAGAAGGGAGGGGCATATGCCTGGCAGATAGCTTCCCTCTATTCCAAAAGGTCCGGGCCCCTCCCAGCCAGCCCCACTCTGTCCTGTCAGGGGGATTGCAAGGTTGGAGGCTGGGTAAGAGGTGACAGACCTGAGAAGGGAGGCAAAGATGGCTGAGCGGGGAGAGTCGGCCTGAGGGAGTTGTAGCTGAGTCGCAGGAGAGGGAGACAGGCTGCAGAGCTATAAATACCTCCCAGGTAACAGGACCCGTAAATGAAGGGAGGGAATTAGTCACATTCCGAGGCGCCTGGGAGAGAGGACGAGGACAGGGAGCAATGACCTGAATCCACGGAAGGGAAAAAATTAGGCTAACCTTGGGAGGAGGGATGCTAGGGCCCCTGAATGCTGTCTTTTTCAGAGGGGTGCCCTGGGTAGGGTCTGCTGGACAGAGGCAGACAGGACTCATCCCGGCAGGAAAGGGCTGCCAGGGACTCTGTTCTGCTGTCTTAAAGGGATGAGAGACATTGCCCCCGTCTCTGATTCCCTAGATCCATTCTCTTTGGAAGTCTTTATAGTGGTCTAACCTAGTTATTTCCACATGTCCTTCTAGAGGATGTTTCTAGGTGTTGCCCTCACCTTCTCTGAGACCCGGCACTCCCTTGGATCCCTCCACCTTGTACTTGAAGCCCTGGGGTGAGTCCCTATGTTCCTGAGTTAGACAGAAGGGTGTTTGCTTGGGAGAACAAGAAGGCCGTATATTTCCTTCCTTTCTCATTGAAATTGGCTGGGGAGGATAGGCCACGGCTCGCTCTCTAGTCTCCTAGTCCCCTTCCTGCTTTGCCCCTTCCAGGTGGTTGCCAGAGCAACAGCCAGCGCATGCCCTCCCGTGCTCACATACTCCCAGCTCTGCTAGCAATGGAGTCTAGTTTCCTTGGCCTGGGTAACAGGGGCCCGCCCCACCTCACTCGAGGCCCCCGCAGCATGGAGATCTAATCCGAAGCCTTGCAAATGCTAGGTCAACGCCCTACCACTGAGCTACACTCTCAGCCCTTCAGGCTTGGCTTCCTAACTACATCTCTCCTTGCTCTCCCTAACTTGCAGCCAGTTAGCTGAAATTCTTCACTGCTTTGCAAGAGCTGTGCTTTCAGTGCAGACTGCTTGTCTCTTGCTCGGCCTGGTTTTCCCTAAGGCCCAAGGCTGAGTCGGGTCCTTTTCAGTTATGCTCTGGAGAGACAGCGATGATAGTGCCCGGAAGTGGTTAAGGTTCAAATTAGAAGGCCTGTTCTGTGTCTGCTGTGTGGCCTCTGGAGAATAAATATGCCCCCTTGGGCCTTAGTTTCCTTATCTGTTAAAAAAAATAAGTGGGGTGGGGGTTTCTCACCGTGCTTTTCAATGGTCACACCGCTCCCCCCAAACCAAACCAAACCAAAAAACAAAAACAAACAAACAAAAAACCCTGCTCGACCCTTGCCCGAGATGGGTTTAGCACACAGTCGACTGTGGCCGCTGTTGGGGTCACAGTATTGATCGCAGTGTTTCTGTGTCTGCCTTCCCTGAGGGCTCTGAGATGGAGGCGGGGGCGGGCGCGGCGTCCCGGTGTGACTCGTCGCTGCAGCCGCAGTGGCCAGCTCGCGCTTGGCACTGAGACTGTCGGCAAATGTTTGCTGAATTAATGAGTGGGGGCTGCAGGGAGGGCTTGGGCTGCAGTTCCGCCTGGGCTGTTGCAGCTGGGGCGCGCATGTACATGTGTGTGCCCCTGGGAGCCGGAGTGAGGGGTGTCTTGGGGGGAGCCGTATTCGCGTCCCGGGGGTCTGGCGGCGCCGTGGGCAGCCTGGCGCGCCCGCTCCCTGGGGTCCCCGCCGAGCGCCTGCCTGGCTGCGGGACCCTGTTGCCAGGAGCAGTCAGGATGCGGCAGCGTCTCCATGGCAACGCGGCATCTCGAGCCTCGCGCCGTCCTCCCCCGGCGCCCCGCAGTGGGCAGGAGGCCGAGCCTGGCAGCCCCTCCCGGCCTAGCAGCCAGCAAGCTGGGCCAGGAGGCCAAAGCCTCGTGGGAGGGGCTGTGGAGGGGGCTCCTTATTTTCTGGGAATGAAAGGCTGACCTGCCTTACTTCCCTCTATGTCTGGGGGAAGTAGAAAAAGGAGGCTCTGTCCTCTGTTCATATGCAGCGCCCTTGCCCCCTTGCTATCCTCCCCCACCGCAACAAGGTAGGAAATCATGGACAGGTTCTGGTCAGGGCCAGAACCTCTTGAGGGCTAGATAGGATCTAAATTCTGACTGTGAAAATGGTACAGTGATACAGGCTGGAGGTTCTGTGGAGAGGGGCACTGAAACATAGTGGGAAGTACCATCCTGAACCAGTATTTGAGTGTAAGTTAAGTGACTGTACTAGCCATCCAGTGTCAAGCACGATCCCCGCTGCTCACAGATACTGTCCCCAGCAGATGTTAAGACCCTCTTTAGCTCTTAGCCATATCCCTAAACCCATTTAGTGCTTCCTACTGTGAATTTGGATCCCAGCTCTTACGCACTATCTCTGCAAGGTGTTACTCAGTATGCCCCTGGGTAACTACTAGGTGCCCCCTTCCTTCTTTGGCTCAGTGTCTCTTAACAGTCTGTAGAGATCATGCACTGCTCCCAATACCTATATCCCCCAGTGTTCTCTTATTAAGCTGTCCAATAACCTGAATACTCCGTGTAGTTCCCAGACCATTCCTGTGCTCACATCAAGTACTTAGCAATGACCGCTACAACTTCTTCAGTATATTCCCATTAGGCACTTCCTGGCCCACACCAGGTAAATTCTCTTTTGATTCTCTGTCCTCACTTCCATCCTCTAAGCCTGAGCACCGACAGGCCATAGAGCTCGCAAAGGCCAGGAGGGGGCGCGCGAACAGTCGCCCGGAGGTCACAGCGTAGGGTGCGGCCAGAGTGGAAGGCCAAGGGGCGAAGTGCCGTTGTACCGAGGCTGAATCCATGCCTAGGTTGGGGCTGCATCCCAGGGGTATTCTTCCCGAAGTAGCTGCACCTTCTACGCCGTGTCTTTTGCTGGCCCACCGAAGATGCCGTCGTGGTTTGAGCTCTGAGAGGGAACGCGCGCCCTCTGGTGGCATCGATGCAGAACTGCTCCCCAGGTTGCTGTGGAAGGGGCACCGTTGGGGTACCTACCTCTTCAAGCGCTTGAGCCTGTTTTCCAACTCCCAGCAGTCTTTGAAGGGTTAAGTGCATCGATCTCTCCTCTCATAAAATGAGATTTCCTCCACAAATGGCAGAAATTGACTTATATCTGTGCAGAACTACAGCAGGAGGGACCAGGTTAGGTTTCTGCAGACTGTTGTGTTTGGGTAAGTCAGTAAGATTGGAATGTGATCTTGTACCATCTCTGGCATCATTGATAGTGATTGAGTCCCTTGCAATGTCTCCCCCATCTGCTTTGCACGACAGGGTGATAGACAGCCAAGCCTGTGAAGTGTTCTCGGATCAGCAACAAAGATGGGACGGCAATGACGAAGGACCCTGGTCTGGGTTTGAGCCTGAGCAATCTAGTTCTCTCTCTCTCTCTCTCTCTCTCTCTCTCTCTCTCTCTCTCTCTCTCCCCTCCCTCCCTCTCTCCTTCTCCTTCCTTCTCTCTCTCTCTAAGACAGGGTTTCTACATGTAGCCCAGGCTGTTCTGGAACTCATTCTGTAGACTAGGCTGGCCCCCAACTCAGAGATCCAACTGCCTCTGCTTCTCAAGCACTGAGATTAAAGGTGTGCTACCATCACCCTTCTTCCTCCTCCTCCTCCTCCTCCTCTTCCTCCTCCTCCTCCTCCTCCTCCTCCTCCTCCTCCTTCTCCTCCTCTTCTCCCTGATATCTCTGTCTCTGTCTGTCTGTGTATGCCATGTGTGTATAGACGCCTGCAGAGTTCAGAAGAAAGCATCCAATTCCCTGCAATTCCAATCCCAGGAGGTTTTGGCACATCCTCTCTCTCTCTCTCTCTCTCTCTCTCTCTCTCTCTCTCTCTGTTCATTTGTTTTTGAGACTCTCACTGTGTAGCCCTGGCTGGCCAGAAATTTACTTTGTAGACTAGGCTGGCCTTGAACTCACAGAGATCCAACCACCAGCCTCTGCCTTCTGAGTAGCTCAGTTGGTAGAATGCTTGCCTGGCATGTATGGGGTCTTGGGTTCTACCCTCGGCACCACAAAAGCATGGCAGGGTGTTCAGAAGCTCAAGGTCGTCCATGTAACGAGTTCAAGACCATTTTGGGCTATGCAGGACCTTATCTCAACAACAAAATTAATAAAATAAAACGAGTTAAATAAGGACAAAACCTTCCCCTGTTCCCCAGGTTGATTGTAAGGGTAAAACAGAGGAGGAGGAGAGGGAGGAGGAGGGAGAGGAAGGGAGGAGGAGGGCAGGGGAGGAGCTTGGGGGTAACAACAGCAGTGGTGGAGGTCAATCATTCGATAGCTGCCATGGGACATGGTTGAGCATTTAAGACCCAAGAAGTAGTATTGCTCCCTCAAAACCCTTCCTACTTTGGGGATTTCCCTTCACTTTTATATAATAAATCTACGTTCTCTCTGCACCCGTGAACGAGATATGATTATACCAGATGGACTTGGCAGAGAGCGTGATTCAGAGGGTCTGTTCTCAGCAAGGGTTTGCAGCCAGGTCTTCAGGGTAAGCTTTAGGGGCCTTCATCCCTACTAGGGTTGGGGACACAGGGAGAGGGGCGAGAGTGCTGTTCTGGGTTTTCATGGTGCCTTTGGCCTGGATCAGATCCCCTTACCCCCAGGTAGGGCAAGGGTGCTGGGTGACAAAAAGTGTGTGTCCTAGTGTGAACAATTGGACCTGGGGGCCTTGCCTAAAAGCTAGGATGGCTCCTGCAAGAGCAGGAAGGAAGGGAGGTGGAGGGACAGGAGAGGAAGGAAGGATGGGGCAGGCTCCAGCTGGGAGCGAGTTCTCCACTAGCCAAGAAAAGAGGCCATCTGGACTGGACTGGCTCAAAGGGCAATGGGATGATCACCCTGGCTGGGGTTTGCCTGTCAGCGTGTGTGTGTGTGTGTGTGTGTGTGTGTGTGTGTGTGTGTGTGTGTTGGCAGGGAGGGAACAAGAAAAGAGGATATGGGATTTTTTCCTTCTTTTGAGGCTCTATGACAGTGACATCAGGAAGGGGAAGTGACACTTGGGCCTGGAACAGGGCGTGGCCTGCTCCTCTTTGTCCCTGTTTCCCAACCTGCCTGACTGCAGCTTACAGAGTCCAGACTGCACATTGCCTGTGGTCTCCACATATGCTCAGCAGCCCTTACTGATGGCATACTGTGTGTTGTGTTAGGCTTAGGAACCTGATGGAGCTAGTCTCTGTATACACAAGGGTCGTTAGTGAGGGAGGAAAATGAATCACTAGGCTGTGAATCTGGAGAAGCAGTAGGCCTGTGGCAGCCCAGGGCAGCTGCCTGACCCAGTCTAGAGGTGAAGGAATGCTTCCTGGGAGAGGTAATATTGATGCTGAGATGAAAAGGGACAGATAAACATTTGGCAGGACCAAGGGTGGGGTAGTTGGAGGTTCTAAAAAGGGTGGTTTCAGAGTACAAGACTGAGGGGCTGCAGGCTTATGGTATCAGCTGCACTGGTGTATAGCAATACGAGGTGGAACGTGAGGAGGCTGGGCCTGTAGCTCTGCATTTCCTCCAGAGAGCAAGGAAGAACAGAAGACTCCAGGCAAGTGGCAAGCTCAGAGTGGCATAAGGCTGAATGGAAGCCCCGAATATCCTCCATTCAGGTCTCACTGCTAGAGTCCTTCAGTGTCTCTCCAGGGGATGGCCAGATTGGAGCACTTAGAGACTCCAGGTTCAGCCATTGCACCCCTGACTCTGGAAAGGCTACTAAGTCACGCGGCTCCCACTCCAGACCTCTCTGACAACAGAGGATTGTAGTGGCTTCTCATCTGTCTCTTCATCCAGCATGTCCCCAGCGCTTTGGTGATATGCTGTCACTCTGGGGGCCCCACCTCCTCTCTGGACCTGGATGGGCTCATGAGCCAGCCAGCCTGTACATTTTGGACTTAAAACCCTGGTGGTGAGGACAGGGTTTGTGACTTGATTTGGGCCAGTCAGAACACTGGCGTGGAGTGATGATGCATGCTGGGAAACTTCATCGATGCAGGTCACACAGAGCCCAGCTAAGAAGGGTTGGCATGGCTGAATGTTCTCCTGCCTTCTTATTGTGTTGCGTTGCGTTGCCTTGCGTTGCGTTGAATGCATTGCACGGAAGGTTCTCATGTATCTCAGGTTAACCTTGAACTTGATATGAAGCTGGGGATGATCTTGAACTTCTGATCTTCCTGCATCTACCTCTTGGGTATTGGAATTACAGGTGTGAGCCTCAGCCTCTCCCCATTTATGTGATGCTGGCAGTTACACTCCGGGCTTTGTGCATAGGAGGCAAACTCCCTATGCACTGAGCCACATCCCCAGCTTATTTGATCTTATGCTTCGCAGAAGTGGAAACTGAGCTTGGGGCTTGCACATGCTAGGCAAGTGCTATACTACTGAGTGGTATCCCAGCCTTCTGAAAAAAAAATGTTTTTGAGACAGGTTTCTCTGGGTGGCCCTGGCTGTCCTGGAACTCACTCTGTAGATCAGCCTAGTCTCAAACTCACAGAGATCCCTCTGCCTATGCCTCCCAAGTGCTGGGATTAAAGACATGTGCTACTACTACCTTGCAAGGTTATTTATTTGTATTTTGCGTGCATGCTCTTGCACATATGTATGCAGGTGTGCCCACCGCTAAGGCCATTTATTATGTTTATTTTCTGTGTATGGTGTTTTGTCTGCATGTATGTATGTCTCACAACACATGTGTGCCTGGGGCCTGTGGAAATCAGAAGGTCACCTAAAACTGGAGTTATGAATGACTATGAGCTACCATGTGGGTGCTGAGAATTGAACCTGGGTCTTCTGGAAAATTAGCAAGTGCTCTTAAGCTCTGAGCTTCTGACCTCTGTGGGTACCAGGTGCACATATGTAAGTGCAGGCAGAACACTCACGCAAAATCTGACAAAACAAAATAAATATAAAATGTGTGTACATGTGTGCACTTGTGTGTGCATGTGTGTGTGAGTGGGTGTGCATGGGTGTGTATGTGTGTATGTGTGTATAAGTGCATGCATGTGTACATGTGCATATGCGTGTGTGTGTGTATGGGCACCTTGTGAAGGGCACTTCTCTCCACTCTTATGTGGGTCCTGGGGACTGAACTCAGGTCACCAGACTTGCAGTATAGGGTGACAAGGGCCTTTACCTACAGAGCCATCTTGCCAGACTCAGAGGATGATTTTTAACTCTGGATTCCTGTCTGAAGCTTCCCATTATTGGGAATATAGGCAGCGTTTGCCAGTGTTGATGTTTTGTTGTGGTGCATTGAGGGTGGAGCCCAGGACCTTGAGTGTGCTAGGCAAGCACTGTAGACAAGCACTGTAGACAAGCATTGTAGCTAACTCTGGGACTACATTCCCATGCACCTGCGCTGTCTGTCTGTCTGTCTGTCTGTCTGTCTGTCTGTCTCTCCCAGTGAACAGAGCCCTGTATCTTCATCTAGTGCTAGGTTCTTCTATGTACTTGGCCTAGGGGAAGGACCCATCTCCATCTCTACTTTAGGGTAGGGAGCTGTGATGTGGGTGCAGGGACCTATGGCTTCCCTTGCTCTTTCAGTTGCCCAACTTGTGGTTCCCAGAGCCCAGGATAGGAACAGACCTGCCTTTTCTCTGTACCCATTTCCCCTCAGCCTCTCCAGGGGTTGCTTCTCTCTAGCTGGACCATAGTTCAGGGCCGTGGCTGGGCAGTACAGGGCAGCTAGGAGAGGCCAGTCTCATCAGACTTGAAGATGCTGCTGCTTCTGATATTGAGGGCATCTTCATGGACCACCAGGTTGCTACTCAGGGGATTTCTGCTTGTCTCTCTTTGAGACCAGTGACCACAGAGCAAGGCTTGATGGGAAGCCTGAGAAACAGTAGGGATAGAGCTAAGGAAGATGGCTCTCTTCTCTCCCTGAACCCAACTGCAGGCAGGTGGGTTAGAAATGTGTGTTTCCATCTTGGCTTACATCTGGGGACAATGAGAAGAAGGATCAGTAGCCACAGCAGTTAGGAACTTTAGAGAATGGGGAACAGGGAGGCTAGGCCTGAGAGAAAAGCCACTTCAGATGGGGTCTTTGAAGGCAGCAAGGAGATGGCTAAGGTTACCTCCCTCACTCTTGGACAGATTCAAATCACAGATGTGTAGAAAATAAAGTTCCCCTCTACAGCCTAGGGTAATAGATTCTCACCTAGGGGTGGGGCCTCAGGAGCCCTCTCCCACCCCTCCTGGAATGTTGACAGGCAGGCTCCATCTTGTGCAGATGTTATGCAAAATATCCTCATTTGCTTGTTTGCTCAGGGTTTTTTTCTCCTTGGTCCAGACTATGAGCTTCTGTCTGGGCCCTCATCTGCCCCATGTTTTCAGTGACTGGTCCCATACAGTGGGAGCCTCAGAGCAACCTGGCTCTGCTCTCATGGAGTTCATATTGTAGCCAGGGTTGAACAAGTAAACCAATCTGTTGCTCTTGTTGCCTGTTGCTCTGAAGCTCAAGTAGACTTCAAACCAATGATCCTCTTGCCTAAGCACCCCCAAGTGATGGGTTTATAGGCATGGATCACCTATGAGCCCCTCCTGGTCTACAGATCAAGTTCAAGGACAGCCAGGGCTACACAGAGGAGCCCTCCTGCAAAGTGTGTTTTTGTGTTCATTTCTCTTTATTCATCTAATTTTTTTCAGTTGGCCGCCCATATGTGCATGGATGTAAAGTCATCTCCTGCTGCAGGGCAGCTTCTCAGGGTCTCACCTCCGAAGAAGAATGATTTTCCTTCTAGTGGTGATCAAAATGCCCTTAGCTCCTCAGTTAGAGTGGGGCTTTGAGAACTCCTCCCCCATCCTCTCTGGGGTTTTGATTGGTGTGACTTTGTGCAGGGCTTGTGCACGTAAATAAAGCTGCTGTGAGCTCATGAGTGGAACAGTCCTGTTTGGTCCAGAAGACAGCGTTTCCCAGCACTCACCACACCTTCTATCCCTCACAGCCTCCACCCTCTGTCCCTCACAGCCTCCACCTTCTGTCCCTCACATCCCCCACCCTCTGTCCCTCACAGCCTCCACCCTCTGTCCCTCACATCCCCCACCCTCTGTCCCTCACAGCCTCCACCTTCTGTCCCTCACAGCCTCCACCCTCTGTCCCTCACAGCCTCCATCCTCTGTCCCTCACAGCCTCCACCCTCTGTCCCTCACAGCCTCCATTTTGCCTCTTTTTTCTTTGTTCCCTGAGCCTTACTGTAACGAATTGGCCCACTTACCTGGTTGTGGTGTACACACCTTTAGCCCTAGCCCTTGGGAAGCAATGGCAGGTGGATTTCTTTGAGTTTGAGACTAGCCTGGTCTACATAAAGTTCCAGGACAGCCAAATCTAAATAATGAGACCATATCTTTAAAAAAGTCCCATTTATGGATGAGCAATCACAGTTGAGTCTCTGCATTTGACATGGCAGAAAGAAGCTTTGCAAAGGCTGGGAACAGTCCAGATCTACAGCTCTAGCATATTTAGAAGGCGGCTTGATAGACAGTGGCTGAGAGACGGCTGAGGTTTGATGAGGCTGCTCTTCCAGAGGAACCTAGTTCACTTCCGGGTATGTACAGGGCAGCTCCAAACCATTTGTAAGTACAATTCCAGGAGATCAGTTGCCCTCTTCTGGATTCCTTTGGTACTAGGGCACAAGTGGTGAGCATGCACACACACACACACACACACACACACACACACACACACACACATTGCCTTTTTAGAAGATAGAAGCTTCTATCTATCTATCTATCTATCTATCTCTTTTTGGCTTTTTGAGACATAGTTTCTCCTTGTAACTCTGACAGTCCTGGAATTCACTCTATAGACCAGGTTGGCCTGGAACCGTAATTAAGATCCGCCTGCCTCTAATTAAAGGAGTAAAGATGTGTACCATCACTACCTGGCCCCAAACATGATGATTTAACAAAATAACAATTATGTGTTCTACCCTAGAGTCTATGACCTCCTCAGCCACTGGCATTTCACCAAGTTTACGGCACTCGGCATGAACTCCGTCCAGTGGAGCAAGTCTCAAATCCAATCTGAAAGCAGTTGGTTACCTTGTAACATCCATGTCACTGTTGCATCCGTGGGCACTTCTTGTGTGGCAAGTCTGTACTATGGCAGGTAGGGTGCAGATCATCGATGTCCCCCACCCTGAGCAGCCTTCACCTCACCTTCTGGTGCATGAAACCTGGTCAGTAGGGAGACAGCTCCCTAGCTCTGTTTTGGTTTTAGTTTAAATTAAAGTGGTGTGTGTGTGTGTGTGTGTGTGTGTGTGTGTGTGTGTGTGTGGTGTTAAAGGCTAAGCTCAGAGCTTTGCACATGCTACACAAGTGCTCTACCATAGAGGTACATCCTTATCAATTTCGTTTGAACAGGGTCTTGTGTAGCCCAGGCTGGCCCTGGACCCCTCATGTAAATGAGGCTGATGTTGAAGCTTTAGGGTTACAGACACACCCTACCCACACCTTATGCTTCCAGCTTTAAGTGAATATAGGGATCTGAGTTCAGAACCTCACACTTGTACTTGTGCCTTACCCACCGAGCCATCCCTCCAGCCCTCAGAATTGGGACTCATCTGCTGGGAGACAATGTTTCCTCATCTCTCTTCTGAACTCATTGTGCATTCTCATGGCAGTACCCACTCCTGCCAGCCTTTCTGCAAGGAGCCCTGTGAGGGAAGCTGGGACTTGAGACCTTTGCAGAGACTTCCTTAATACTGCAGTGAGCTCAGGTGTATCCATCACCATGGTAACCACATCCAGGTTTCTTCCTGGCCATCCAGCTTTATCTAGGCTGCCTGCTTGTGCCCTGCCACCTTTGCTGAATCTCTTTGAGCATCGGGCCTGAGTCCCAGGGACTGTAAGTCAGGCTCCTGGAAAGTGTGAGCAACTTCCCTTCCCCAAGTATGAGACTGACACTTTGGCTAGCCTTGGAGCAAAAGTTTCAGTGGAGATCAGTGTCCAGAGGGTCGGACATGGAGAGGATGGGTGTTGTCTAGGACAGGGCAGTAAGGCCCTGTCCATTTTTATCCTGAAAGAGTTAGATGACTCTAGAAAAGGGAGGTAGAGGCACCAGGGGCCTAACCTGTTCCAGGTAGCACATCCTGGCCAAGTCCTCTGCCACCAAGATTACAAATGGCATCAGAGTGCCCTTGCTACTTTTTGTCTGATCAAGAAGGCTGACATTTCACCTTGAGCTGCTATGGTTTTAGTGTGTGTGTGTGTGTGGTGTGTGAGTGTGTGTGTGTATGTTTGTGTGTGTGTGTGTGTGTGTGGTGTGTATGTGTATGGGTGTGTGGGTGTGTGTGGGTGTATGTGTATGTGGGTCTGGTGTGTGTGTGTGTTGCTAGTGCCATATACATCTGTGGCAATCAGAGGGTAACTTCCATGGGATAGGTTCTCTCTGGCCTTTAAATGAGTCCAAGGCTTGAGCCCAGGTCAGCAGGCTCTGTGGCCAGCGCCTTTACCTTCCCAGCCAGCTTGCTGCCTGCTCCAATCCCCTCTGTTTATTTATTGAGTAGATCAGGTTGGCCCATGGGTATACCTGTGAAGGGTTTTCCTTTCCTTTCCTTTCCTTTCCTTTCCTTTCCTTTCCTTTCCTTTCCTTTCCTTTCCTTTCCTTTCCTTTCCTTCCTTCCTTCCTTCCTTCCTTCCTTCCTTCCTTCCTTCTTGTCTTTCTTGTTTCTTCTTCTTTTTTTTTGTTTTTGAAGACAGGGTTTCTTTGTGTATCTCTGACTGTCCTGGAACTAGCTCAGAGATCTGAACTCACAGAGATCCTCTGCCTTTGCCTCTCAAGTGCTGGGTTCAAAGGTGTGAGCCACCACTGCCTGACCCAGCCGCATCTTTTAAAAAGGTTTTTGTTCTTGTGTGTTTTTTGTTTTGTTTTGATTTGATTTTTTTGGTTGGTTTTTTGTTGTTTGTTTGCTTGTTTTTTCTCCGCGCCTCTTTCTGGAACCTCAGACGCTCTTGGTCCATTCTTCTGAACAACCTAGAAATCTCCCTGTAAGCCTCCTGGTGGTTCAGTGATGCTTGCATACCTGACTGTAATGGATAGCTCACTGCCTTGACTATCAGCTTGTTTTGTTAAGGGGCAGGTTTGAGGGAGACTGTAGTGGTTTCAGTTGTCAACTTGATGGGATTTAGGATTACCTAGGAGACCAGACTGCAGGTAAGCCTGTGAAGGATTATCTAGAGTAGGTTAATTGAATTGTATTAATTGAGGTAATTGAGGTGCTGTGTACAGCTCTGCTCTTTGTGTTGGACCTGGACTGGGTGAAGAGGAGAAATCCAGCTATCCAGCCGTCTGTACATCCCAACTGGTTGTCCTAGGTTCCCACTGCCACACCCTTATTGCCATGACAGACTGTACCATTCATCAGAATGAACCCCTTTCTCTTAAGATGATTAAGCAGGTATTTATCAGAGCAATGGGAGAAATAGCTGACGAAGACCAAACCAGCTTTCCTGTGCTGCCCAATGACACTCGTGGTTCACTCACCCCATGGAGCACAGAACAAGTGGCCTCTGTCTGTCCCACATAGGTCCTCGATGGTCCCCCAGTGTTCTTTGTCCCGGTCCTTGTTCCAGCTTCCTTCCTAGCTCTGACTGTTTCTGCTCCTCATGAACAATCTTTCCAGGCCCTCATCTCCTGAGCTGCTGTCCCCTGGGTGTGCTGTGGTTATGATAGGCCCCTTCTGGAAGTGACCATTTTTCCAACACATAAGAAAATATGTGTTGGTTACAGTAAAATTATAAATACACAAAAGGACAAAATGTCCCCAATCCCACTACCGAAATTGATCCTTGAGGCCTCTTTCCCCAAACTGATGCCAGCCAATGTGTTAATGTGAGAGGCTAGACCAAGATTAGCTGCAGTTGGTGAGGGTGCCCTCTCATGGTAGACATCTCCAGTAGATATAGTAGATGGGGGAGTTTGTTTCTGAAAGCCCTTGGGTGCATGACAGGCCTCCTCGGGAACACAGGTGTGGGGCCAGGAGAATGAACTCCCAATACAAGGAAAATCTCCTTCCCCAGTGACAATGCCAGCGATGAGGAGGGCATTTTCCAGGACAGTGCCTACCCCTTTGTGTCCCCAACCTCTCTACTCTCATGCCTCCTTCCTCCTCTTAGAACCTGGGAGCAAGACACCCAAGTTCCCAGGGCAGGACCCTTTGCAGCATGGAGGGAGGGAAGGCTTCAGTTCTGGTCCTCCAAAGGCCCCACAAGATCTGGTTCTTTCCCCAGCACACCTGTCACCTCACAGTCAGGCACAATGAGTCTCTAGTCGCGGAAAAGTGATCCCAGGCACCTGGTGTTTCTTCTCCTCCTTTCTCCTGTCCTGTTTTTTCCATTTTAGCTCCTTTCTTCCTCTCCTCCTCCTCTTCTTCTTCTTCCTCTTCCTCCTCCTCTTCCTCCTCCTCCTCCTCCTCCTCCTCCTCCTCCTCCTCCCCCTCATCTTCTTCCTCCTCCTTCTTTAAAGGATCTTGCTTGTTATTATGTAGCTCTGGCTTTGAATTCACAGCAATTCTCCTGTCTCAACTTCTGAGTGTTGGCAAGCACTACCATGCTCAACTTTTCCCATTGTTATTGTATATGAGACAAGGTAATCCAGGCTAGCCTCTAAATCACTATGTAGCCTAGGATGACCTTACACTTTCTAATGATCTTCCAGCTTCCACTTACTATTTTTGTTTTGTTTGAGACAGGGTTTCTTTGTGTAGCCCTGGCTGTTCTGGAACTTGATCTGTAGACCTGGCTGGCCTTGAACTCAGAGTTCTGCCTGCCTCTGCCCCCACAAGTGCTGGGACCAAAGCTATGCACAACCAAGCCTGGCCAAATTCCACCTCTTCAGTGCTGAGGTTACAGGCATGCCCCACCACGCCTGCTTTTATTTTTTACTTTTCTCTTTATGTGTGTGTGTGCATGCTTATGTGTTCACATTTGTGTGTGTGTGTGTGTGTGTGTGTGTGTGTGTGTGCATCATTCTAGAGGACAGCATCAGCTCTTGTTCCTCAGGTCTGCCTTTCTTTCTTTCTTTCTTTCTTTCTCTGAGACAGAGACTCTTACTGGCGAGGAACTTGCCAGAAAGGATAGACTGGCTGACCAATGAGCCCAGGATTCTCCTATTTCTAAGTGCTGTGGCCACCATGTGACCACCATGTCTCAGCAGTTTTAAAAAATTATTATTTATTTAATGTGTATGAGTACACTGTAGCTGTCTTCAGACACACCAGAAGAGGGTGCCAGATCCCATTACTGATGGTTGTGAGCCACCATGTGGTTGCTGGGAATTGAACTCAGGACCTCTGGAAGAGCAGCTAGAGTTCTTAACCACTGAGCCATCTCTCCAGCTTCAGCATTTTTTATTTTTAAAAAGGCTTGCTTATTAGTTTTAATTTTACCCCATTTATTTATTGTGTATGCATGTCTACATGTGTCATAGGTCATAGTGGTTGAACTTAGGTCCTCAGGCTTGACAGCAAATACCCTTATCTCCTAAGCCATCCTAAGCCATAGGCCTTTGGGGGAAAAATTCTCTCTCTCTCTCTCTCTCTCTCTCTTTCTCTGTGTGTGTGTTTAAGAGAGAGAGAGAGAGAGAGAGAGAGAGAGAGAGAGAGAGATTTGTTTGCAGGTATCTGTGGAGGTTGGAAGAAGGTGGCCAATATCCCAGAGTTGGAGTTTAGGCAGTTGTGAGATACTTAACGTGGTGCCTCTGGAAGAGCGGGATCATTCCTAACTGCTGAGCCATATCTCCAGTCCTCATAACCCAGCTTTTTGTTTTGCTTTGTTTTGTTTTGTTTTTTGAGAATCTTAGTCTCACTATGTACTATGTAACTCTGGTTGTCCTGGAACTCACTCTGTAGACCTGGCTGGCTTTGAACTCATAGAGATCTTCCTCCTTATTGCTGGGATTAAAGGCGTGCACCACTATACCTGACTTCATCTCAGATTCTTAATTCATTATTTTACTTTTAGGTGTGTGCATGCATGTGTACTCTGTGCACATGAGTGAAGGAGCCAGGGGAGGCCAGAGGCACTGGGTCCCCCTGGAGCTGGAATTACAAGGAATCTCCAGCTGTCTGACATCGGTGCTGGGAACCAAACACTAGTCCTCTTGAAGAGCAGCACTCTAACTGCCAAGCCACCTCTCCAGCCCCATCTTTCTGCTTTTTTCTTTTTTAAAAAAGATTTATTTAATGGGTGCTCTCTCTGTATGTTCACCTCCATGCCACAAGAGGGCACCAGATCACATTATAGATGTTTTCGAGCCACCACGTGGTTGCTGGGAGTTGAACTCAGGACCTTTGGAAGAGCAGCCAGTGCTCTTAACCTCTGAGTCATCTCTCCACCTTCCTGCTTTTAATGTGGATCTTACTTGCTAAACCATCGTACTGGCCTTTGGACAATGGCTTGTGGACAATGTTTTTTTCCTTGAGTACTTGCAAACAGTTGCTGAGTCACAGGTCAGCATATGTTTGATTTTATAAGACAACTTCTTCACAACGTGCTTGCACATTTTGTCCTATTTTGTTTTTAAACTTTTATTATTATTGTGCATGTGTGCATGATGCGTTGTGTGGGCGTGCCTGCCATGGTGAGCACCTGAAGGTCAGAGGATAATGTCATGGAATTGGCTCTCTCCTTCCACCTTTATGTGGACTCTGGGAATCAAAATCAGATGTCAGGCCTGCATCGTGGGGTAGCAGGCCCTTGTGCCTGCTGAGTCATCTCCTGGGCCCTGATTGTACAGCTTATGTTCCCACTAACAGAAGATGGTCATTCCCAGCTCAAAGCACCTCAGCTCCCAGAACCACTCTTTGTGGATACCCTGGTGTGACCCAAAGGTCACAGTGACTGGTTTGGCTGCAGCTGTCCTGGCAATAGACTGGACCCTCAGGCTGCTTCTCAAGGGCAGGTACGCAGCTGGCTTTCCTTGACCCCAACCTTGTATGATTGCTTTGTAGGAACCTGTCAACTTTTCTACTTGTCATTCAATCTTGTGGGTATCGAGTTAACCCTTCAACTGTCATGACAGCCAGGACAGCAGCACATCCCAAACGCACCCCTTTCTGCAGTCGCTGATACCACATCCATCTCAGAGACGAGGAAATGGAAGCACAGAGAGGTTAAATAACTTGCCTAGGTCAACCAGGAAACGGCGGAGCTAGAATTAAAATCTACGAAGCTTGGGGCTGGGAAGAGAGGTCACTTATAAAAGTGCTTGTTTGATGCCCGGAACCAGCGTTAACATAAGACAAGCATGGTGCTGAGTGCCTCTAGCTCTAGTCTGTAATCCTAGCACTGGGAGGCACAGGCAGGTGTGTCCCTAGCAGCCAGCTTAGCCTAACCTACCTACAGAGTTCCAGGCCAATGAGACACCTTGTCTCAAACAAGAAGGTGAAAAGTGTCCTTGAGGAATGACACTGGAGACTGCCCTCTGCCCTCCACACACACCTGCACACATGTACATATACACCCGCACACACATGAAGAACTTGGAGAGTTTGACCCAAGCACCCTGGTTCAGCCCTCACTTTTTTTGTCTAGAATTTGGTTTCTGATACCACCCTTTACTTTCTGGGCACTGAAAACCCCAAAATCTTCATGACATTCTTGTTGTTGTTAATCCAGGAGCAGTGGCTCATGCCTGTAGCTCCCCAGCACCTAGGACACTCAGGCAGGGGAGTCTCAAGTTGGAGGTCAGCCCGGGGTACGTGGTAAGACCCTGCCTTAAAGACAAGACCAGACAAAGCACAAGCAAAAATGCCCGAGCTTGGTGGCACATTTCTAAAGCCTTGTTCTATTTGTGTGTAATCTTTGGCACAGGTCACCGAGAGCTGCAAGACCCTGGCAGTGGGGCAGCTGTGGGTTCTGGCTGTGGCCTCTGCACAGCATTCACTAGCAGTGACCTAGAGATCTCCATGGAGATGGTGAATCATGTCATGGCTGTTGGTCCTGATTTACCCACTGAGGGGCCCCCAAAACCAAAGAGAACAGAAGGGGGGTAAGATGCCTGAGCCCACTGGGCTCCCAGCAGCCTGTACAACCTCTGTGTTCAGTTTCCAGAACACAGTAAGATAATAAACATTTGTTAGCTATTTTTTTTTTTTAAAAAAAGTATATGATTTTGCTTAGTTTTTATTGTGCCTCTATGTGCATTTGTTGGGGATAGTGGATATATATCCACGTACATATGCATGAAAACACACATAAATGTCATGAGGATGTTAGTTCAGATTCTTAGCATCCAGGGGAACAGCTGGGCGTAGGGACACATGTCTACATCCCAGCTCTGGGAGGTAAATTTCTGGGATTTGCTGGCCAGTCTACCTGAATTGCAAGCTCTAGTCAAGTGAGCCCCCCCCACCCCCCAAATTCAAGATTATCTTTGACTACATAGTGAGTTTGAAGCCAGTCTTGGATGTACAAGACCCCGAGACCCCTTTTCAAAGAAAAAGAAACCCTCAGTCCCATGATATACATTCAAAGGACAACTCAGTCCCATGAACTGCACTCTTACAACTGTTACAGGATCTACTTCCAGAACTTTTGTTTTTAAGATTTACTTACTGTTTTTGAGACAAGGTTTCTCTGTGTAGCCTAGGCTGTCCTGGAACTCACTCTGTAGACCAGGCTGGCCTCAAACTCAGGAATCTGCCTGCGTTTGCTTCCCAAGTGCTGGGATTGAGGGCATGCTCCACCATGATGGCTCCATAGTTCTTCCTTGAGTTTTGTAGACCATCTTGTTGGTGCCTCTGTTGGTGGGTATTTCTGTTATTCCCTGTTATGGTGGTGGTTAGTAGGGTTTCCCCTTCTTGGCTGTTACAGGTGGCCATAGGGCTTGTTAATTAGGCCTTTATAACTAAGATCTCTCTTACCAGGCTCTCCATGTGACTAAACCCCATAACTATTTACCAATCCTGGTTTCTCGTGACTTCCTGCTGTGGACTCAGTGGTCTGCTTCCTCTTTAGCTGCACACTTATCAGACCCATTCTCACTTCTCCCACCTCGATTTCTGGTCCTCTGATCCATTCCTCCTTCATTAGAGATCTTATTCTCTCTCTCTCTCTCTCTCTCTTAGTTTTTTTTTTTTTTTTTTTTTTTTTTTGAGACAGGGTTTCTCTGTGTAGCCCTGGCTGTCCTGGAACTGACTCTGTAGACCAGGCTGACCTCGAACTCAGAAATCCGCCTGCCTCTGCCTCTCAAGTGGCATGCGCCACCACTGCCCAGCGAGGTCTTATTCTCTTGTCCCAAGTGCTTATTTGTAGCTGACTCTTTGGGGGGGGGGAGGATAGTTAATTTAATTCATAATTTAAATTTAATAAAATTTAATAAAAATATAATTTACACAACTCCCCCTTCTACTAAGGAATGCTGAGGGCAGAGAAAGAATTTTTCCCCAGGATGAGCCCCCAGATGGTTGTCTGACACCAAGTGGTCAGACCTGAAATCATATACAACATCAAATACACTGAGCATCGAAATACGTCTTTAGGCATTTGTAACTATGTGTAACAATAACAAAGGAAAAGAAGCCATGATTTCAAGAGGGAGGGTGTCTATGAGGGGACTAAGGGAGGAAAGGGAAGGGGGAAGATGGGTGGCCGACTTAGCCACTCTTGTCCCTCCTAGCTGGTTCCCACTGTCTTTGTGACTTACCTCCAATCTCGTTCTCAGCACAGAAACTAGAGCACTCCTTAAAACACGCGGAATCGAGCCTGTCTGCCCCTAACCTTTGGTCGTGCCTTATGTCACTAAGTGCCGAAGGCCTCACATGGTCAGGAGGGTGCACATCATTTGCTTCTGTTGTTCTCACCCCCACCCCTCAATCAAACCTTGCATCCTTCATTGCTGGGCCATGACCTGCCCTTGCCCACCTCAGGGCCTTAGCTCTGGTTCTAATTCCTCCTTGGACCTCTCCTGGGTCAGAACAACAAAGCCTCTCTCTCTCTCTCTCTCTCTCTCTCTCTCTCTCTCTCTCTCTCTTTCTCTCTCTCTTTATTACAAGGCACTTTCAAAGTACCCTAGTAACATTCTATTTAAAGTGGTGACCCCAGCTTCTTTCCTACTTAGTGACACCATGCAGTAAGTGGCTTGCACAGACTCCTCAACCTTACATGCTTTAGCTGGGTGCTGCCACCTGATCCACGGTTGGGCAGCTCCCAGCCTGATCTCACTTCCCATGCTGGCTTGGGCAGAATGCATCAGTCTGACTTGCACTTATTCCACGACAGGGTCCTTCAGTCTGCGAGGGTTCCACTCTTGCCTGGGGTCTGCTTTGATGGCCTCAGAGCTCCCAGAGCAGAGCTAGGGAAGGTCTGTGCCCATGCCTGCCTCTCTTGGGCCCTTGTAAAGGAGTGCCTGTCATGCCTTAGCCCCTCTCACTTGGTTCAACCCATAGTCACCCACCCCTTACCTTGCAGGCCCTCCCTGTCCCCTATCCTGCTCCTTGGCCTTCTCCTTCTCCCATTCTGCCACCGAGTCACACCCTAGGCCTTCTGACCTGCTTTCTGCTTTTTGTCAACACAGTTGATAGCATTAGAAACATCCATAGCTAGTCATCCATCATTGCTTCTTCTCTTCCCACCTTCTTTCGGAAGAAGAGCAAGAAGTTTGGTTTGTTTGTTTGTTTGTTTTTGAGACAGGGTCTTACTTTGTGTTTGACTGATGTGGAACTCACTACGCAGACCAGGTTAGCTTCGAACTCACAGAGACCTGCCTGTTCCTCCCTCCTGAGCACCCATTGTATTCTAATGCTTTGATCAGGAATATGCGTGTGAACGATGAATTCCCCAATTGGCTCTTAATCGATCAATAATGATGCTAGCTGAATGGAAGAGGCAGGGCTTCCAGGAGATGCAGAAGAAGAAGGAGATTCGCCATGCTTCAGAGGGAGAGAGAGCCACTAGCCATGTGAGATCTTGGGAGGAGTGGCCATTGGCTGCTTCCCCAACTGGGCCTGGGGTAGCAGGCAGGAGATTAGAACAACTAAGCTGAGGGCAGTTTAGAGATGTCGAGCTGGGAGTGAAGGTAAGGGTTCGTTAGCGGTGGGAGGCTTAGAAATGCCCGGCCATTGAGCTAAAAAGCATATTAAAAATAAACGTGTGTGTACGTGTCTTTTATCTGCAGATCCAAGGAAACCTGGGTGGGGGCTGGTAGCATGGTCTGCCCAGAGCTTAAAGCGGGGGTAGTAGAATCTCCATGCATATGGCATTAAAGACACGTGTCATCAATTTTCTTCTTCCTTCTCCTCCTTCTCTTCCATCTTCTCCTCCTCTTCCTCCTCCTCTCCATCCTCCCCCCTTCTCCCTTTCTCTTGGTTTTTCTTTCTTGACAGGGTTTCTCTGTGTAGCCCTGGCTGTCCTAGAACTCACTGTAGACCAGGCTGGCCTCAGACTCAGAGATCTGCCTGCCTCTGCAGGCTGGGATTAAAGGCGAGCACCTTCTGGCTAGGGAGTTTCTTAT
This sequence comes from Rhynchomys soricoides, assembly GCA_019843965.1. Lineage (NCBI taxonomy): Eukaryota > Metazoa > Chordata > Mammalia > Rodentia > Muridae > Rhynchomys > Rhynchomys soricoides. The sequence goes on along the minus strand of JADRCH010000105.1, from coordinate 1,532,584 downwards.
CACCCACACCCCATTTCTGTCTTCAGGATCTCATGTAGCATAGGCTAGTCTCTAACGAGCTATGCATCTGAACTTCTGATCCTTCTGCCTCTCCCTCCTGAGTACTGGATTGCAGGTGAGAGTCAGCATGCTTGGTTTTATGCTGTGCTGGAGTTCAGATCCAACTCTACTGTTGACTGAGCTACTAGTACATCCTTAGCCCCAGGAAGGGTGGAGATTTTTTGTCGGCTTTGTTTCTTGATACGGAGCATCTGCCATTAGGATCAATATAAATTTATTAAGCAGGCGAGGGAATGGAGAATGTATAATAATTTGGTCTCTTCAGTCTTAGAGCCCAATGTCTAGTATGGCAGTTTGGTGACCATTTGAATGGCCTCTCTTGGTGGCTCTAGGCATTTGTCTCCAGATTTTCCCGGGGACATGGTTCCTTCCACCATCATTACCTGTGATGGAGGAGCCTGCCTTGTAAGGAAGCCATGCAGGAGTCTGGGGCTACATCAGGGGAGAGCCTGCAGTACCAGACTCAATTCCTGATTCCAAGTCACTCCTTCCCTCCAGTTCAGAACTCAGTGATTGGTTCAGGGCAGGACATAGTTCACCATTGTTTGTGACAATGAATTCTGCCACGTTTGCTCAGGAACTGTAAGGTGTCTTTCCTCAGAACTAGACAGGTCAGCACTGCCTCAGCTACCAGGACCCTGATGGAGGAGGCTGCCTTGTAAGGAAGTCATGTGGGAGTCTGGGGCTACATCAGGGGAGAGCCCGAAGTGTAAGGATTAGATATCTCTAAGGGTTTAGGCAGGGGAGAGGGGCTAGCACATGGTGGATGTTTCATCTCCAAAGCCCAAGGGAGGTGAGAGTGCAGATAGACCTTCCTTAGCTATGCCCTGGGGAGCTCTCAGGCCAACAGAGTAGCCTTGGGCAGGGGTGAGCATGCATCTTAATACTGTTATAGCGTAGTCGCAAGTCAAGCCGGGATATATTCTGCCCGAGCTAGCATGGGAAGTGGGATCAGACTGGGAGCTCCCCAACCCCAGTTCAGGAGCCAGCACCCAGGAAGAGAGGCCTGTGCAAGTCACTTAACTGTCAGTAATATGGTTGAGGCTCTGTGGCTTAGATTGTATCATGAGATGGGTCCCACCCCAGAACGCCCAAAAGAAAACAAAAGGAAACAGGACTGTCAGCAGGCAACGGTGTCCTCAAAGGTGATGTGGGATGAATAATGTTCACCTCGTTTGGAGAAAGTGAAATGGGCTGACCAGTGTGGATGACTTGGTAGGCGTGGCACATACCTGCAGTCTCAGCACTTAGAAGACTTTGAGGACAGCGTCGGGTACGTAGCTAGTTCGAGGCTAGCCTGTGTTATATGGAAGCCTACCTCACATTCTCGTCTCTTGAAAGAACTTGGCAGGGGCCCTGTGCAAGGGCAAAGTAAAAGTTAGCGTCTGTTATCTTACCTGCTCTCTGGGGTCGGGCTTCTGCCAGGTGGGACAGTTGCAGTTTCTGTGTCTACCAGCAGGTGGCGGCCCAACCCCAAAAGAGCACTTCTTGATCAATAATTCCTTTTTGGGGGGGGGGGGCGCAGGGAAGATTGGGCAGGACGGATCAGGGCGGTGACATTCCTACTTTCCCTGATGCATCAAGACTTGGGACGAAGTGCAGACGGAAGAGGCGTCCTCGGTCACTATGCGACAGGAGAGTCTCCATTTCCATCCATATTTGCGAAAGAGCATGGTCTTTGGGGATATGCTGGACGAAGTTGAGGAAATACTCAGGTTGGACTAGGTAAAGGACTTCCTGAAGGAGCGAGGATCTGGACTCCACGCTAGCGATAGACAGTTGTGGTTGGAGGTCTGGCGTAGCTGAGGCCAAGTAATGTCTCCTATGACTGTATCTGCTCTTCTAGAGAGAGAATGCCCGGCTGCCCTTCCCCGTGGACCCACAGTAAATGCTGGCTCGGTGACGTGATACACTGTAATTCAAGGTTATACCAGCAGAGGGCGGCAGGAAGCCATACGCTCCTGGCCCGCGCCCTCCAGCTCTCACTTGCTCTCCCGGGAACCCGCGGTCTGGACCAAGCCAGCCTGGGCAAGATCCAACTTGTCAGGTGTCCCTCCGCATTTGAGAAAGCTTGTCTTACTCTCTTCTTGGGAGCACTGGGGGAGAGGGGAGGTTCAGCCTCAAGCCAGAAGCTGCCTGGCTCACCCGAGGGCTCTCCCTGACGTCAAAAGTGAACGGTACCTGCCGGTTGCTGTAGTTCCAGCAGGTCTGGGGCCCGGATGAAGTGCTCCTTGAACCCCTTATTACTCAGGCCTCTATAGCTCCCAAGAAGCAGGGGGTTTCCAGCCCAACCCACCATCTCCAGTTCCTGCATTCTCCTGGACAGGCTCCCAGAGGCCCACAAAGGCCCTCAGATGGAGTTCTGGGCCATGCACCGCTGTGCCCTGGGCCCACGGCCTGCTGGCTCTAGGCACTACAAGTCCCTGGCCCTCCCTTGCAGGCCTTTGTCCACTGTCCTGGCTCCTGGCTGGCAGCACATTTGCCAAGGGAGGGGAAGGGCAAACCTGGATCTTCTGCGGCCTCCCTGCCCCATTTTGCTTTCCTAACTCTCACTTGCTGGTCCTCCCAGACAGGGGCTGTCCAGTGGGAAGGGTCTTTTCTCTCCCTCTACAGGTTTTAGGTAGTATTCTTATTTCAACTGTGAGGTTCCAAGGACTGTCCCCAACCTCTGCATCTGCCTGCCTAGGCCCCTGACATGATGCTTCTCTCTGACCCTGTGGTGTCGTTGGCTTATGCAGGGACTGGTCCTTGACCTTGTATTCATTCTTTGGTTCAGCACTGTTTAGTTCCTATTGTATGCTTTCTTGGCTCATGGTGGGTCTGGGGACTCAGAAAGAGAGACGGGACCTAACCAAGGAGCAGCTGTCCAAACAATATGGAGGTACAAGTTGTGATTGGTAAGCCACTGGAGCCTGGACGTGTGCCTCCCAGGTCTGGGGGAATCTCCTGAAAGACCTTCCCTGCAGCTGCTGAAGTAGCTCCCACTCAAGGGTCATGGCTCATCACATTCATGTTTTGTTTTTGCATGCTTGTTTTTGTTTGAAAACCCCTTTTAATATTCTCAGCTTTGTTCTTTATCTGCTCATGGGTTCATCATCTGAGTGCCTGGGGTGTCAGGAGCTAGCCCAGCTCTCGGGGGTACAGAAGTGAGAGAACACAATTCAAACTCATGGAGCCTATGGTCTAGGTGGTGTTGGGAGGACAGACGACCAGAGTGAGTAAGTGACTGGGCTATGAGCCCATATACTGTGGAAGGAAAGAAAGCAGGAGGAGCGGGAGGTAGAGGTGATGGATGGAAACCATCAGGGGCATGGTCAGCTGGAAGGAGAGCTGAGGGGCTGTGCAGGTCTCTGGGGAGGAGAGTTTTAGGAAGGAGACATATCACAGGCAAGGGCCCTGAGGGCAGATGTGCCTGGCACAAGAGAGGATGCTCATGTGCTTAGGGAAGAAGAGGCCAGAGAGGGTCTGGGAGAGAGACAGTGGAGGACTCTGGCGACCTTGTGAAGATGGCGTGCTGGTGGGACCAAGCCACAAGGAGACAATGGATGAATTTGAGCCAGAGAATGTGGGGCCTGTCCAATTCATAGCTCCCCTATTGCTGCTGTCCTTGAATGCTGGGGGTGTGGGGCAGAACTAGTTATGAGGCCACAGTCAGGGAATAGAAGGTGGCTGGGCTAGTATAGTGGCAACGGGACTGACCAGAAGTGGCCAACTTGGGACACAGGTGGACGGCTCAGACTTTATCTGGGGATTGGTTGTAGTGGAGAGGAAGGCAGAGATGGCTTCCAGGGTTTGACCTGGATGGAGGAGGAGGCCTGAGGACTCCACTGGGCTGAGCTAAGGCACAAACCTCAGTCAGTACTGGTAACTAGGTCAGACCTGGGAGTCATGTGCTATCACTCATTGCATTTAACTTGGCTTTGATGGTGCCTCAGAAAGCAGAGAATGGGAAGGCCAAGCACTTGAGTCAGAGAAAGCTGAAAGACCAGAAGGCTTGACTAAGGAAGTCCTGGAAGGAAAACATGGAGCCCAAGGACTGAGGGCTGTGTCAAACGCCACAGAGAATAAAGAAGTGTGTATGTTGGAGATGGGCTTGGCATCGCCACAAGGCCCAGGCTACAGTCAGTCTCCTTTGTGTGATTTGGGTGTGTCTGGATGTAGGCAGGCCTGCTTCATCTACTTCTCTGGCATATGTAGCCTTGTGCCAGGCTCATAGCATGGTGGGAAGAGAGGTGATGCTGGCTCCTTGAGGTGCCTGCAAGCTTTGATACACTTGTGTGACACCTGCCCTGGGCACCTGTGCTTGGCAGCTGTGTCTGTGATTCCGACGAATGGGGTGGTGGGTGGTGTGAGGGCAAAGGGGGAGGGCTGGACTAGACTCTGCTAATATGGAAGCCATCTTGACAGGGGCTAGAGTCACCTAGGAGACAAATCTCTGGGCATGGTGCTAAGGGAGTTTCTAGACTGGGTTTACCAAGGTGGGAAGACCCACCTTAAATGTGGATAACACCACTTCATGGGCTGGGGTCCTGAACTAAAGGGGGGGAAAGGAGAAAGAGAACTGAGTATCTAGTTCATCTTTCCGTTTCCTGACTGTTGCAGGATAACCAGCAGCCTCAGGCTCCAGTCATCATGCCTTCTCCGAGGCTGTGAGCCCAAATCACAACCCTTCCCTCCCCAAGTTGCTCTTTGATCACAGCAAGGAGAAAGTAACCCAGAGCATTCTTCAAGAGAGAGGAATTGGAGACTGCTGGCAGGGACAGCTTTCAAGAAGCTCCTGTGTCCTCTGGAGAGGAATGGGGACAGGGGCTGGAGAACTGGCAGGAACTGGGGGGTGGGTGAGTGGGTAGAAGGAGACTTGCCAGGCAGAGAGCAAGCCTTGAAAGCAAGGTGAGTTCATAAGGCTGGGCATGTCCAAAGGAGAGGCTGGACAGGCCACCTGGCGTCTTTATCTGCACAGGGCTGCAGAGGGCTGGGCTACAGGAAGAGTGCTGCTTATGGTGAAACTTACAGAACACTCTGGGATTGCCTGGAGAATCCTCTGGAGCATAGCAGCCCCTACCCAGGCCATGTTCTTCCTCTGGAAGAGAGAGGAATGGTTGTTGTAAGGCCTCACCTGACTCCTGGGACCCCCTCAGGTAAGGTGGGTGGAGGAAGAGGGGCTCAAATTGCTGCCTCTCATTTTGTGTTGGAGGATGGGGAAGCTTGGTGCATTGGGCTGTTGCATAGGGCACTGTCCTGTGACCTTTCAAAGCACAGGAGTAGCAGACTCAGGGTAGATGCTAGCTATGCCTCAGCATGTGCCCCTCCCTCCAAGCCATTCTTCCCTGCTCTGTGTATAGGAGCTGCGAGTACATGTGAGCAAGGCAAACTTAATCTTACAGGTCTCAGGGAGACAAAAAGTAAAGAGCCACTTCTATGAAGGCCTCATGCATGCTTGGATGCTAGACAAGCACTCTAACCACTGGGCTACATCTCCAGTTCCAGCAAGCCATGGCCCATTGAGGGCACACAAACACACAGTTCTTCAGCTCCTTCTGTCTCCACCTGGCCCCACGAGTCAAGGTTTGCTACCACCTGCACGGGGCAGATAAAGTTAGAGTCTAGAAAGGTGGTCCAGCTAAGACCAGGCAGGGTGAGCAGTGAGGAATGGCTGGAGCCACTACCTCCTTCTGAGCCCCAGCCATGGGCACCTTCCTCACCTACAGAACAGGCACGGAGTCTTCCTCTCTGCTCCTCAAGAAGGTCTGAGGTTCCTGCATGCAGAGGGCAGTATCCATCTCCTGAAATCTGTGGCAAATGAGGTCTACTCTTGGAGCATCAGTGTTTTTAATCTGTAAAATGGGCTGTAGGGTCATTTTGAGTCAAATAAGACACAAAGAAGGTATTAGAGGTGACTGTGGCAGTCTGTAGAAGTGTCATGGTGGTTGATGCAACCTCAGCTCCAGCTTGATGAAGGGATACCAATCAGATCTTAAGAGGACAGGGGAGTGAGCCAGGCATCTCTCAAGGGCTAGCAAATCCTCTCTTTGTCCCTGTAAGAATCCAAATGTGTGTGTGTGTGTGTGTGTGTGTGTGTGTGTGTAGGAGTGGAGAGAGAGAGAGAAGGAGAGAGGGAGAGGGAGAGAGGGAGAAGGAGAGAGGGGGAAGGAGAGAGAGGGAGGGGAGGGAGAGAGAGGGGAGGGAGGGTAGAGAAAGGGAGAGAAGGAGGGGGAAAGAAAGAGAGGGAAAGGGAGAGAGAGGGAGGAGGAGAGAAAGGGAGAGAGGGAGGGGGAGGGGAAGGGAGAGAGAGGGAGGGAGGAAGGGGGAGGGGGAGGAAGAGGGAGAGAGAGGGAGAAAGAGAGGGAGGGACACACACACACACACACACACAACAGAGACAGAGATATCAGGGATTGCTTTATGGTAGAAGTGGTATTAAAAACACGGGTTTGAGAATTGACAGAGCTCCCTGGCCACTGCAGGCACAGGGTAGAACACTTGGAGAGAAGAGAAGGTTTTTGGTTTGGTGAACAGAACCTGGAAGCCAGGGCAGGGGGAGGGCGGTGCAAAGCGGTTCTGTGGTTGCCCTTGATCTTCAGCTTTCCCCAGGACTGGGCCTTCTAACCCTTTCCTCCTCCTCTCATCCCGGGTGTCCTCAGCACAGGGTCTGGAGCCCTGTACTGTCTCTCTGTGAAGTAGGGTCTCTGTAGATTTACAGTCAAAAAGTCCTTAATGTATGCAGTCCAGGTTGGGTTGGTCAAACTTCCTCCAGGAAGCTGAAGTGGGAGGGGAGGGGGCCCGAGGGGCAACGTGAGGGGGATGGGGTGGAGAGGGGAGCGTGGGCAGCCTGCTAGGTCACGGTCAGCTAGAGGAGTGGGCAAAGGCAGGTGCTTGGAAAGATGGCTTCTGTATCCCAGAGTGCTGTCAGTCCTCACCCCTGCCTAGAGAGGCCGATCCTCACCTCCACCTGCCGCAGGGCCTCTCTTTTGTCTCCTTTCTTTTACCTCTTCCAGCTCTGTCCTCAACTCCCCTTGTCACTCCAAGTCTGTCTGCACCTTTGGGTGCCTACCTCCCACTGTGACTCAGTACTTTGCCCTCTAAACTCCAGGGTGAGCTCTCCCAGGATGAGAATGGGGATTCTGGGGTGAGGGCAAGGCCCGTCCCTCCTTCACTTGGAGAATGGCCTGGTCCATCAGGGACTGGGACAGTTGGGACAGTGGACTGGCTCTCCGGAGGGACAGTGGTTAGGTCTGCCAGAGGTTCGAGGACAGAGGCAGGGCTGGGCTAGGAGGGGGGCGGAACCTCGTGGAACTCCCCTCCCCCACTTTCTTAAAGGATTCAGCTTATGCTGGAGCCTGTGGCCGTGTTCTGGTGGGTGGGCGCCCCGCATAAGGTTGGGCGCTTGCGGCCAGGCGCCGCGGGTGGGCCCTTCTGGTGGCCACGGTCCCCTCCGGGCTGCGCGCGCGCCGGCAGTCTCCCCCGCCCCCCTCCCGCCCTTCTCGTCCTTCCCGCTCCTCCCTCCCTCCTTCGCTGCTCTGTTCCCTCCTCCTGCAGTCCGTCCCCTCCTTCTCTGCCCAGCCTCTCCACAGCCGAGGCTCCAACACCTGAGGGGACAGAAGCGAACGCGGGTAGCTCCAACAGGCGGCGGCACGAGACCGCGGGTCCAGGGGTGGCCTCCGCATGGCTCCACCGTGAGAGGGGACCCAGCGGCTGGGACACGAGCGGTGAGTAGGGCGGCCGGCCAACTGTGTCCCCCAAGGCCTTCAGGCTCACGGACCCCGCCCCTCTTCTCAGGAGGCCAGCTAGACACTGGGAGGGTGTTCAGGGTTGGGAGAGGAACACAGGCTGGGTGGCGGGAGCCGCCCTCCGCCCTTTTTGCCCGCTAGGGTCTGCTAACAAAGCTACATTTCGAGATCAATTCCATGGTGGCTGGAGCATCTAAAGGATGCGGTTGTCATGGAGATGGGGCAGAGAGAGGAAGCCCAAGATGGTCAGGACTGGGCCAGGGAGTGGGGGCGCCGCCAAAAGCCCCAGACCCGCCTGTAGGGAGGACGGGGCTGCCGGCCCAATTGTCTCCAGGGCTCTGCCTCCCGGTCCCCTCCCCCTTTTGTATAATCAGTGTCAATGTGTGCGGGGTACTAGTGTCAGTTTGGTGGTCTGTGGTTGGGATGTTGTGTGCTGGGGCCTGCTAGAGCTACCTCCACAACGGAACATCTTTGAGGATTTATTTCTCTTTCCAGTTTCCCAACTTTGACAGGCAGGCCTGGAGCCCAGGCCTCTCTCTGTCTCTGCAAGAGCAGGGGTTCGAATGGGGGCGTGGCAGGCAGTAGGCAAGGCAAGGCCTCACAGAAGCAGCCTTGATTGGAGGGGTCCTTGGAACCGGGTGCTGGGGCTGGGTGGGGCAGGGAATCCAGATGTGGGGATCACCCTATCCAGCTGGCTCTTTTCTAGACTCTTGTCCCTGGAGGATCTGGGACTCTCTGAAATAAGATCCAGGGCATTGTTTCTACATAAGACCTTGGGCCCACTGCCCAGTGCCCACCCCTTTGTCTTAGGTCCATCTTGCGGGGCCCAGATAGAGATCTGGGGAGCAGATACAACTATTCCTGTGCAAGAGGGCACAAGAGTCCTGGCAGCTCCGGACAAGTCTGGCTGAGGTGACTGAGACTGGGTGGCTTGCTCTGGTTTGGCTGGTGCAGGAGAGTGGGCCTGGGGTAATATTAGGATTTTCCTAGGTCTCCTCCAGAGTCAGAAGATAAGAGCTGCTTTGTGAATTCAGCTTGAAGGATAGTAGGCAAGGAACATGGGGACCACCTCCAAGCCCTCCCCCACTCCCAGACAGATGCCTTCCTCCCAAGGAAGCTAGAAGTTCTGTGGCCTGGGATCTATGAATCAAGACAATGGGCCAGCTATTCTTCTCATCCACTCGGGGATCTGGAGGAAAGAATTATTCCCTCAAAGCCCTTTCTCCTGCTGCATGGTGCCAGGCAGTGGGTTTTGAGTGGGGCTCCTACAGTGTTTGGTCCTGGTGGAAACAGGAGACCTATAGGCACAGCCTGAGCCCCCAGGGGGTTCCCACACATTGGGGTGAGAAAGCTGAGGGATGACAGCATTTCTAGAAGGCTTCTTCCACTGGTGTCTCTCTGCAGGACTGAGGTCTCAGTGCTCAGGTGATTTGTCCCTGGAACTCTGAAGTGCCCGGCACCAGACTTAGAGTGTTCGGGCTTGCCCGGTCTGCTCATTACCAGGGAGAGGACACACATCCTAAGAAGATCTAGGGTCATTCCTCAGGGGGGAGAGAAAAGCTAGCTGGAATGATTTCCTACTCTCCCCAAGACTGAGACAGGGCCCGGGGATGCCACATTGCCTTGCTTCAATTGATGGGGCGCAGCCGCTGTGTGGGGTACCCCAACACCTATGAGCTTTTGGAGGGAGACACCACTATTGCCCTCATTTTGATGGAGAGGCCCCTGGGCCCAGGGAACAATTGTCTGCTCCAGGTATCTTGTGGAGGTAGGTAGGACATGCATCTAGGCAGAACTTTATGTGACTCAGACCCGCGTCCCCAGCTGTGTGCACCCAGCCACTTCCTGGTCTCTGCTGGAACTCCAGCTTAGGACAGAGGTGGCCTGAACACTTGCCTATCTGCACAGGAGTGACCTTGGAGGATACTGAAGTATTACACTGGAGTCTCCTGGGGAGGTGAGGTAAAGGCATTTTCCTTCTGGACAGCCTGCAGAGACCGAAGCTGCCTCTCTTAGCAGATGATGCTCTAGACCGCCTCTGCCAGATGGTCTTTTCCAGGAAAATCTGTTTTGAGAAGCATCTTGTGTCTGGGGTTCCATATTTAGCCTGGCTCCTTATACGGGAGGATATACTCAGACTGTCACCCCTCAGGGGATGTTTGGGGGTGCAGAGGGTCCTTGCCACAGCTTAGCCAAGGTTCTGCCCTGGCTGTGATAGGCCCTGCTGCTCTCTTTGGGGTCTGGCTATGTCCTGAGAGCCTGTTCTTCATTGAGCTTGGTTCACAGTGGAGTCAGGTCCATCGTGGGTCCTCCTGAGTTGTGCCTGTGCATTTGGGTGACTGGTATCAGGCCACAGCAAGGCCAAGGTCCAGCTTGCTTTAAGACTGCAGGCATCCTTTTCCTTGCCTCCTGCTCAGGAACCAGATTGCAGAGATGCTCTTTGGGTCTTTTCCTGCATCACTTTCCTTTTGCCTTATTCTATCTGGTCCCACCCACACCCTGTTCACCCAGAGACCCAGATTTGCCAGGGCTAACATCTAGCCATGCTTGCACCTCCCCTTCTCTCCCTCCTTTGAAAGCTGCAGGCTTTATAACACCTCACCTCAAACTTTATCAACACATAGTCCCGGAGTCAAGGATATTTTTTTTCCCTGCAACTATTATCTCACACCTGAGGAGTTCAGCAAGATTCAGTTTGGTCTTATATTTAGCCTGTGTCCAAGTTCTTCTAGCGGTTCTAGTAACAACTTCTGCAAATATCTGTTATGGGTGTTTGATTTGATTTGGTTTGTGAGGTGAGGCCTCCCTCTATAGCCATGGCTCTTCTGGATCTTGCCATGTGGAGCAGGGTGGCTTTGAACTCATAGAGATTGGTCTGCCTCTGCCTGCTGAGTACGGAGGTGTGTACCACCATACCTGACTACAAATCTTTTTTTGATTAAGGACCATACACTATATTTAGTTATTATATATTATATTTAGTCTTATTCTAGTTCTGGATTAATATTATTTTTCCCCTTCCATTTTAAGACAGGGTCTTATGCAGCCTGGGTTGACCTCAACTGTGTAGCACTGAGGATGCCCTTGAACTCCTGATCCTTGTGATTCCACATTCCTCCCCCCTTTTACTTTTTTTCTAGACAGGGCTTCTCTGTGTAATAGCACTGGCTGTCCGGAAACTCAATTTGTAGACCAGGTCACAGACTAGACCTCTTGAATGTACAGAGATCTGCCTGCCTCTGCCTCCTGAGTGCCTGACCTTTGATTCCACATTCTAAGTGTTGGGATTGCAAGCATGCTCCACCATGCTCAGCTAATAGCCTGACTTTTAAAAAGTTTTGTTTTCTTTTACTGTTTTATGACCTTATCAATTTTGGAGTTGTGCAGAGTCTCTCATGTTCTGGGTTTGTCTTCCTGCTTGCTCCTGATCGGACTCATGTTGGCATTTTTGGAAAGGTCCCTTAGGTGGTGTCCTGTCCAGTGTCACATCTGAAGGCACACTGTAAATAGATAATGTTATGTGAGGCCACTTGACTGAGGGTCCATTCTTCACTTGCTCTTGCTACATCCAGAACATCATCCAATTGAGCATCCCTGCAGCATCAAGGACTATCAAAAAAGATCAAACCTGTATCAGGCTAGAAGCTGGAGAGAGGACAACTAGCAGAGATGATTGCTCTCAGAGTTTCCCGCCTCTGGGTGGAGGCAGACACTGCTGTTGTGGGGAGATGGGAGGCCTGAGAAAGGAGTGAAGGGTGTGAGGAGTGTGGAAAGAAAATGGAGCGAGAAGGAAGGAGCAAGACGCCCAGGACACAGCCTGTGGAGAACGAGGGCTGAAGTTGGCTCTTTCCCCAGGGTACCAGGAATCCCTGAGAGATTTTACAGAGGTGAGTGAAATTGGTCATTTTGTGCACTAGAAGATTCTCTGAGGAGGAACAGGATCTGTTGGGCAGCTTGCTGGATGGATGCTTGTTTAGGAGTCTGTGTTGTGCTTCAGCACAAGACACCTAGAAACTTTGTAGTGCTCCCGATGCTGGGCTTCTCATGGGTTGTGTGGCTGGTTGGCCTACTGCTGCAGGGGTCTGGGGAAAGGGGTGTGCTAAGAGCCCAGACCCAGTTGGACAGCCTCAGTGTCTGGCTAGAAGCAGAGGATGAACAGGGAGCTGTTGCCTGTGGCTTTGGAAGTGTGTTGGTGGAGAGAGGACATGGTGCAGAGACTGACTGAGGTCCGAGAGGTCTTTGGGTTGGCGGACTGGATGAGAGGACACCACGTCTCACATGCGGAGCCTTTCTGAAGCTTCTTTTGTGGTGAGGGCAACCTGGAGCAGGAGTGGGTGGTGAGCTTCCAGGTACCAGCCGGAGTACTTGAACAGGTGAGGGGCCAACTTGTAGGCAGTTGCTCCTGCAGGGGTCAGGAGACCCCTCTCACTCCCAGAATCCAATTCTTCCCCTCATCCTACTTCATCAGACTCCATTAAAGTGCTTCCTGGTGAAATCAAGTGCTTGACTTCCTCTAGTCTGAGGGAAACCATGATCTGACCCCACAGCTCACAGTAATCCCAACTCACACATTCAAATGGGCCTGCATCTAAATGGGCCTGTCCCACACTCCCGTCATGGCCCAGAACCCACTGCCTCCTCTTCTGCTTGACACTTCTTCTTTGGCACTTGCCCAGTGTCTTAGCTTGGGTTTCAATTGCTGTGATGAAACACCATGATCAAAAAGCAAGTTGGGGAGAAAAAAGTTCATTTTGGTTTAAACTTCCATATTGCTGTTTATCATCGAAGGAAGATCAGGACAGAAACTCAAGCAGGGCTGGAATCTGGAGGCTGATGTAGATACCACAGAAGAGTGCTGCTAACTGGCATGCTCCTTACGGCTTGCTCAGCTTGCTTTCTTATAGAACCCAGGACCGCAAGCCCAGGGATGGCTTCACCTACAATATACTGGCCGTCCTATTAATTAACAATTAAGAAAATGCCTTACAGCCAGATCTTAAAGCTGCATTTTCTCAGTTGAGGCTCCCTCCTTTCTGTTGACTCTAGCTTGTGTCAAGTTGACACAAAAAACCTATTCAACCCATCTGGTCTCTGCTTGCCCACATCCTTTCAGCTGAAAGCCTTTGGGAAAACAGAAGTCTCGGCTTCCTCAAGCTTACCCATCCTCCTGTTCTGCACCTCTGCCCTGCCTTCCTCCTGCCATTGAGGGCCAGGGCCAGGTGTCTCTGTCCGGCATAAGGACCCTCGGTCTCATGGCTTGTCTCTTGCTTGAAGACACTGTTCAGCAGGTCCCTCCTCTGCACCGTAGTTCCTCTGTCTGTTAGGCCGCCTCATCTGGGAACGGCTTGCTGTTGCCTCTCCTTGTTGTCTCCACTCAGAGTCACCAGGTCACTCCTCTTTCTAGCAAAGGCTATCCAGGCTCCGCTTCCTCTCACACTCTCTCTGACTTTAGTCAGTCGTGTGCTCCCCTTTGCTTTTCTCAAGGTCACCAGTGACATCCATTCTTGGTACAGCAGAGACAGCTTCTCATTCCTGCCTGCAATGCCCCAAGCTCTATCTCCTTTCTTGGGATTCTTCTTGACTTCTAGGTCATGAATTTTCCTGTTTGCTTCCTATTTTGTGTGTTGGATGCTACTTTGGATGCTGGCTCCCTTGAAATGTGAGCCCTCCAGGACTCAATTCTTGCACAGCTACCTGGCCAGGACTTTACACTGGTTTCATCCAGTGCTGCAGCTTTAAGTGCCACCTATGCCTTGCTGGCCCCACATTCACTGTGTTCTCATGAACCCAGCCTCACCTTCCCCTGTAAGCTTCAGGTTTTTGCTCTAGATTTCAGTTTTTGTGTCTACCGGCTGCCTCTACTTCTCCAACGTGAAACACCATCTTCCTCCCAGACCTGTCCCACCAATCCCTTCCCTTCAGGGTGGCATTTCCATCCTTCTGGCTGCTCAGGGTCTTGACTCCCTTGCTTTTCTCCCATTGAGGCACAAGGCTTTACCAAGTCCCCTCTGGGTCAGGAAGGTGAGAAGAGGTATAATTCCTTACTTAGCCCTGGGTAACTTCCTCTGCAGCATTGTGCTGTTTTCTTTCTGGAGGTCACAACCTTTGTCTGATCCGAGCTGAAACAGAGCCAGGACTGGTCAGGGAAGTGGAAGGAGGGTGGAGGACTGGTAGGGGAGGCTTAAGACACAATGGGTAGTGAGGGTTTTGGGGAGGTGGGGAAAGCCACGTGGAAGGAGATTGGAAGGAGAGGGGTTCCCTTGGTGCCAGTGGGGAACATGAGCATCTGGAGTGAGTAGAAAGGTGCATCTTCTTGGCTGTCGAAGAAGACCAAGGGAGATGCCCAGACACTGCGCTCCCCAAATGGGCAGGCTTCCTCTATGTACCCTGTAGCGCAGAGCTGACTGGCAGGACCTGCACCCAGTCAGTCCCCTGTAGCTTCCAGGGTCTGACACAGCACATAGGTTATGGGTCATATATGAGATCTAGAAGCAGGGTGAGTCCCAGATAACCTTCTGAAGTTGGAGGGAGGTGGATCAGTGGTCATGTGTTCATGGACTGTCAGAACCTGGACAACCTGGTTCTTTGTGATTCTAGATAGTGAAGGTTTTACCCTGTAGGGAGGTCAGCTGGGAATCAAGTTCCTTGTTCCATGTGAATTGAGATTTGAAGGCAGACACTGTGAATTTCATTAATGTTAAGGTTTCTCCAAAGAAGCATGCTTATATATGCAAATGTTAAGCAAATGAGGGTGCCAGTTGTCTTGGGGCAGTGGGAGAGAAGAAAGCTAGGGGGTTTCAAGGAATGACCTTTGTGGAGTGACCCTGAAAGTCCCAGTGGGCACATACTGATGGATGCAAATGGGCACTCATTCCTGGGGTTGTGAAGAGGCTTCCTGGGCTTCCACAGCCCACAGGAGGCTGGCCTCCTAGCATACAGAATGGGCAGGGCTTTTTAACAGCAGCAAGTCATCAATCCCTGAAAGGGACAGGCACCCAGGGCTCAGATTTTTGGCTCTTACTTAACACCGGGTGTGTTTCATGTGCCTTTAGGAGCCTGGCCTGAGTGGGAGTGTTGGTGTGGCTAAGACTTAAATGTTGGCCTAAAGGTAGGGGTTCCTTCTCTATTCATCTCACTGGTCCCACAGGAGCTGGTCTTCAACTCCTCCCTTACACTGGGCCTCTGAAACCCCTGCCTTGGAACCTGCTCTGACAGTTGCCAGGGACAATGGTCTCCAAGGCTGAATGGAGTGTATGCTATGTGCTGCTCTTCTGAGCACCTGTCTTAGGGCATGGACAGCCAGCTAGTTCCCCAGCAGAACTAGGAAGGTTCCGGATGGAAGTAAACAAGGTGCTTTCCTGGATACAGTTCACCCCTCCCCCTCATTTCCTTTAGCAAGCCTGTGAGATAGGTGCTGTGAAATAGTCTCATTTTGTGGATGGTCCTGAGGTTTAGGAAAGCGAATGACCTTCCTGAGGTCACACAGCTGGTGGGGAGCAGAGATGTTTTGAGGCTCATGGGTAGTCATGTTCCCCATATTGCCCTGGGTTCCTCCTGCACTCGGAGAGTGGGATATTGATATATTTGACCAACCTGGAGCCTGTCCTTTGGGCCTTGTGGAGATGTGTGGTCTAAGGACACCACCAAGAAGTCCCCTTATAGTTGCCTACTGCCCATGCTGTAAGGGGCAGCGTAGACTCCTGTGGAGCTCTGGAAGTGCTCAGATCTGGGCCAGTGAGGGGAGAGGGCATGGCTGACCAAGGTCCATTTCCAGCATTTGCTAAATGCCAGCCAGCCTTTCACACTGATTGTTTGCCGTGTGTGTGTGTGTGTGTGTGTGTGTGTGTGTGTGTGTGTGCGCGCGCGCGCGCGCGCGCGCGCTAACAATGTGAGCTATAGAGCTCATTAGTGCAGGAGGACTTGTGGGGAGAAGGGCAGTGGGGTCAATGGGAGGGAGGGTGGGTCCCCGCGGCAGATAACAGGGTTACAAGTGAGAAATTCCCTCGTTCTTTGCTAGGGAACCCTGGTGAAGCTCTGTGGGCAGGCATCTGCAGAGGAAGGCTCTTGGGGACTGGACAGGTTAGGGTCCAAGCCGGCCTGGACCCAGCATTTCCAGGGCTCCACGGGAATTGATGGTGCCCCTTACAGCATGGGTCGTAGGTGACTTCCAGGGAAACCTGTGGATTGTCTGTTTGTGGGCTTTAGTGGTCTGGGAGCCTCCAAACAGCCTCTGAATGTTTTGCATATGTGAATGTTTTGATGGAGAGTCCATCAGGGGTGGGCTTGCAATCTCCATCAGGAACTGAGCAAGATCCTCCGCTTGGGAATGCTCTGAATCTGATGCATATGGGTAAGTGAGGCTCTCTAGAACACTGGAGGCAAACACAGAGTGTGACAGCTCCCAGCTCTGACCTCTGGGACAGCTATGGTCTTAACACCTCTACACCAACATTCTCAGATCTTTCTGCATTCCTGGCCCCAGAGGCTTAGATTCTACCTGCCCTGGGCAGTTCTTGGTACCCATCTTTGTTCTGCCTAATGCACTATTTCCATCAATTGGCCTGTACCACCCTCCACCAAGGCCTCTGCTGCCTCTGTGTAACTATGGTTGGTGAAGATGCCTGTCTTCTCCATTATCAACCCAGCCTGAAGTTCTGGGTTGTCCCTCTTCCTGTCCACAGATTCTCCATTGGTGGAAGGATTTCTACTGTGGGTGTCTAGTAATGTAGGTTGGTCTGTCCTTAACTTTGCCCTTAGGTTTTAAGGCTTCTCACTCCATCTTGACATCAGAGAAACTGTCTTCTTCCCTCTATGTGGTTGTATGGTCCCAAGTATGTGTGCACACGTGTATGAGCCCACAAATGTCTGATATGCCTGTATGAGCCCACAGTAAGCACACAGGTGTCTCACAGAGCAAACTAGCCTGGAGCCTGCTTGCAGGAAACACCTCTGGTCCTGGTCTGGTGTGTCCCACAGCAGGTCTGTCTTGTACCCCAGCAGGGAAAGGTTCATAGATTTGTCTATCCCTGTAGTAGCCTTGCTCCAAGCTTGCTTCTCAATATTTCCTTCCCTCTGCCAAACATAGGGACAGTAATAATCCAAATTACTCATCCAACAAATATTTATAAAGTATCCCTAGATGCTGGGCATAGCACAGACTCTGGACAGTTGTTTCCATGATAGGTCCCTGCCCTCACTGGACACGCCTCCTAGTATCAGGGCAGGTGGTCAGGAAATAAACAGGGGGTTTGGGAAGTTTCAGAAATGGCTGCCAGTGAAGTGCTTGATGATCGAGGTGGAGGACCCCACTTGGATCCCCAGCATTGATATAAAAGGCTGGGTGCAGTGACATGCTCCTGTAGCCCCAGTGCTGGGGAGGCAGAGACAGGAAGATCCCTGGGGCTCACTGGTCAGCTAGTCTAGCCAACTTGGTGAGCTTCAGGTTCTGTGAGAGACCCTGTCTCACAAAATAAAATGGTGAGTGATTGAGAGGACACCCCATGTTGACCTCTGACCTCCATACATACATGCCTGCACATGAACTGCATATATGTATGCACATTCAAGGAATACTCACACATATGCCCCAAACATTAATTAATCAAAAAAGAAGATTTCTGTTTTCCTTGACACTCTAAAAGCTCAGAGGGGTGTGACCAGAGGCAGAGCCTCTACTGGGGGTGGGGAGGCAGCTTTGGGGTTCAGCCTTGAATGGAAGAAAAGGCAATCACAGAATGATCCAGGGAAGCAACATTCTAGGCCAAGGGTACAGCTGGTGCAAAGGCCCTGAGGTGGGAATGAGCTTGGGGAGCAGAAAGAGGCCAGTGTGGCTGCAGGCGGGGCCTTTTTAGGCCATGCTAGGGAGACTGAATTCTCATTTAAGGGAGATGGGAATTGCTGGAGGGTTATGAGGAGAGAGACACAGGGCGTGGCTTGTTTTTGCAGTGCCTTCTGGCTGCCATGGGGGAAGTAGGGAAGGGAGCAGGGTTGTCTGAGGAGCAGTTGACACCTAGAAAGTGTGTGGCTCACCAGTCACTCCTGGCCTAAGGGTATGTCCATCTCCGCTGGTACTGAATGGAGGCCATTGAGAGCCCAAGGACATCCCAAGGGCTGTGTGTAGTGAAAGACTCCTAGAAAGGGGTTTGGATCAGGCTGAGACCAGCTACAGGGGATCGTGAATGCTGCCAGCCAGTCATTTGTCTCCTTGAGACAGATGCTCAGTGGCCCAACTCCTCTCTGCTCTGGCCAGCAGGGCTGGAGGCAGCAAGAGCCACTGCTTTGGGCTGACTCCCTTGGTTGAAGTTTTGGGGTCTTGATCTCTTGGGAGGCTTCAGCCTGCACTTTTAGTCTTTCCAGATGGAGACTGCCCCTGACCATGCAGTGGGATTTCAGACAAAGCCTTTCCTGGTTGTATGCCTCAGTCTCCCCTGGGCTGGAGACTTGAGTTCAGCTGATACTTGCCCTGGGGAGTGTGCTGTTCTGAGGATAGCCATCCCCTCAGCATCCATGACCCTAGTGTTACTCACCTGCTCTGGGGGAGGGAAGCAGAGGGAATACTTTATTCCACAGACGGCTTCACACAGACCAAGGAGGTGAGAGGGAGTCCCTGGTCACATCATGTGGAGAGCCATATGGCTGAGGACCTGGAACACTGTCACACACCTTTTGCCTTGAAACATCCCCTTTGTGAATCCCTCAAGGCTCAACTACTCAGGGCTCTATTGGCCCTCAGCCCAGGCAAGGACTCTGGGCCCCTTGCCTAGAGTAGAGCTCAATGCTGCCCCTTGTCTGTCTAGCCCCGAGAACTGAGGACACTGGCCAGTGCCCCGTACTGGCAGAAACTCAGTTCTGCTTGAAGCTTAAGGGGGACATGGCAGGGCAGGTAGGTCTGGGATAGCCCGAACCAGTTTCTAGAAGTTAGGGAATGCCAGAAGGGTCCCCCCATAAATCCTTGATTTGTCAATAGCTTTGGTCTTTAGATAGACACTTACACACTTAAGTAGCTTCAAGGAGATCAGGCAGAACCACTCTGTCAGGCTCCACTTCCGTGCCTGGGCACAAGAGCTCGAAATATCCTGGCAGGAGAGCAGGCTCAAGCCCTATGGTCCCAGTCAATGCCCTGCTGGCCTGTGGTAGTGAGATAGCTGAGTGACTAGAACTCAGGAAGCAGGCTGCAAGCCCCCACTCCTTCTCTTCCTTTCTAGGTTCCCCTTGAGGTCTCAGTTGAGGAGGTGACCTCCTGCCGCCTCTGGGTGTGCCACTGAGGGAACCAATAGAAATAGCAACTGCAGCAGCAGGGATGTAGGGCAGACCAGAAAGACTTCCTTACTCAGTGCTAAGCCCCGAGGGTTCCTGGTGTCCTAGCATCAGGGCCTGGTAGCTTAGAGCTTAGCTTGAAGGTGTTTTAAATCTGCGGGCCGTGTGTGTGTGTGTGTGTGTGTGTGTGTGTGTGTGTGTGTGTGTGTGTAACTATAAAATCTGAATTTAGTGAGGTTGTTAGAACTCTAGGTAGTCTATGTAGAGAGACCCTGTTTTAAAAAACAAAACAAAACAAAACAAAAAAACCAACCTGCCGGGTTGTGGTGGCACACGCCTTTAATCCCAGCACTTGGGAGACAGAGGCAGGCAGATTTCTGAGTTTGAGGCCAGCCTGGTCTACAGAGTGAGTTCCAGGACAACCAGGGCTACACAGAGAAACCCTGTCTCAAAAAACAAAACAAAAACAAAAACAAAACAAAACAAACAAAACAAAAACAAACAAAAAACCCCCCAAAACAAAAAAACAACAAAAAAAAAAAAAGAAAAAGAAAAGAAAGAAAACCTAAAAATAAACAAAACTTTAGGTAGTAATGATGGGCTGGGCTGGGGTTACTGATGTCTCTCTTTCCAACCATCTTCTACTCAGTGTTTGAACACACAGGGTTAAATGATTTTAATAGGTGTATGGCAGCTCCAGTTAAAGGCTCAGGAGTCCCCAGAGAGCAGAACCCACTTTCCTTTCTGGGCTCACATAGGTGCAAAGTCTTCCTGGAGTTTAAGTCTTTTTCCCGCATGTCTGAGTTGGTGGCCTGGGGCATGCCTGGCAGGTACAGGGGTTCATGTTCTCATCTCCACTCTGCAGCTTGTTCTGCTGGATCCCAGAAAGCTGGGCATTCTCTCTCTCCTCCTCCAGCCTCTCCTGAGCCCAGATAAACCTCTCAGGAAGAAAGTAAGGTGTTGGGGGCCACCTAGATTCACATAGTAGAGCATGGGAGTAACTCAAACCAGAAACAGGAAAAGCCCAGGCACCTGCCTCTGCAGTTTTCTAGAGTGTTGGGGAGCAGGGCTGGCTTGGGTCTCTGCCTGATGTCACTAAGGAGGGTAGCTTAGACTATAGGGGGCTGGGGCAGTGAGTGACGAGTAAGGCCACAGCCCATTGCACTTGTCTTCTGCCTCCCTAGCCAGGATGACTTGGACAGGAAGCCTGGAGATTTGGCAGAGCCCAGTGTGGCTCCTCCTGCTTCGATTTCCCCAGAGTGCTTCTCAGAGGTTTTTCTTGAGTTCTTCCTTGAGACTGGGTGAACTCCTGTGAGGGCCCTCATGAAGAAGGGAGCCCTGGACCCCTTCTTTATGGCATTGCCAGATGCTTGCGTTGCAGGGGCAGCTTTAGTCTGTGCAGCACTGCACCCGCCCAGCACCCTGGACAGCGGCCCACGCTGGGCCCCCTGTGGCTGACGGCTGTCTCCAGGCTTTACTCTGGCATGCCCGGAATGAAGCTGCACTTCGGTTAATTTCCTTGATTTCTGTTTTAGGGATCCCTTCAAAAGCAACTCCTGGGTCAGTTCCCTCTGCTAGTTACAAATTCGAGTTCCTCTCTATCGTGCAGACCAGGCTGAGAACGTGTGGAGAGGTACATGGCCGGCCAAGGCCAGCCTGAATTTTGTCTCCTTTTACTAGCAGGAATACAGAGGGGTCTTCAGGAACTTCTGGACACTTGCCCAGTTCCTCATTACCTGGGTTGTCCTCAAGGGACTTGGGTGAATTCTGAAGGACAGAACAGAGACCCAAGAAGTAATAAAGAAGGCAGGGGCTAGGGCACAAGGGAGCCAGGAGCCAGAAGACATCTGACAGGGGCTGGGCTGGCCACTGAAGCGAGAATATCACAACCTGAGCCCATTCTCCAACTGAAAATTACTAAAGATGTAATCGTGGCTATGGCCCTGCCCCTGACAAGCTGCCTCTCTACTGGTTTCATAAGGCTTTAGGCCTTCTGACTCTTGCCCTGTCTGACTGACTCTGTCTTTCTCTCTCCATCTTTTGTCAAGCAGCCCTAGGGGCTGGCAGGGACAGTTGGAAACAGTGACTGCCATGGATGAAGAAAGGCTCCCATGTGAGCTGCACAAGGAAGGGGGTGCTACCCAGGACCATGGCCAGGAGCCTGAGGAGGATCCTGGGGTCCAAAATGGAGCAGCTTCCAGCGAAGGCCTGAGCTGCCACATCAGCAGTCCAGGCAGCAAGAAGATGGGTACCTTAGAGGGCACCATGGAACCAGTGGGAGACCCAGATGTGGCCCTGCCTGACCTTAGCCTTTCTTTGACCAATGGTCTGGCTTTGGGACAAGATGGGAACATTCTGGAAGATTCCATAGAATCCAAGCCCTGGAATAGTGGACCAGCAGAGGAGGAGGATGCCCCTAGGAGTCTCTGTCCAGATGCAGAGGACCCTCAGCTGGGGTGAGTGTGTATCCTGGGACAGGGACTCACAATTTCTAGCTCTTTGATAATATACTGGGGGCTAGCCCCTTAGTCTCTCTAGAAGTCTGAGATTTCCTGTCCCCATTTTCAGCTTCTGAGTGTCAACAAAAGAGCCCTACAGGGGAAATCGGAGGCAAGCAGGCTTGCTATGCCCCCAGCCCTTGGCCCCCACAAACCACAATGAGCAATCTCTATGAGGGGCTGTAGTCCATCTCTACCAGCTAACAGTACAGCTTTGAGTTTACTCAAAATATCAAGATGTGACAGGTGGGTTATCTGGCCCATTTTCCCCAAGATGGCCCCAGGCAGGCAAGCTTTGTGTTCTTGCCCTTCCCAGGGAATTTTCCTGGGATTTTGATAAGTTGTACCAGGAACTTTGTGTCTATCCTACTTAGTGGAGTTACAGTCTGTTTTTCAGCTGAAGGTAGAGACTGGTCTTGGGGTACCACTGGACAAGGAGGAGGGCATGGGCAGGGAGATGTCTAAAGGCCATGGAGGGTGGGAAGAACATACACAGAAATCTTGAAGGGTGTAGCTGTAGGCCTGCTCACCTGAATGGGCAAGTACACAGGGGTGTGTAAATATGTATGGAGGTACATGTGTGTGTGTCCTGCCTTTACATTGGTATATGCACAGGGGTATGTGGATATGTATGGGGGAAAAGTGTGTGTTTGTGTGCATGTATGTGTGCCTAGCCTGCATATTGGAATTTGCACAGGAGGTATGTGAATATGAATGGGGCTCTCTCTCTCTCGCGCGCAATCGTGCGTGCGTGTGTGCGTGCATGTTTATCTGGCCAATACATTAATTAGTATATGCACAGGAGTGTGTGAGCTTTCATGGGGCATGTGTATGTGTGTTCAGCACCTAGCTAGAGACGGGTGGTGTAGCAGCTAGCCTTAGTGTCGGGGACATCTAAGTAGGATGGTGACTATGCCCTTGCATTCTATAGGCTGGATTGTCCTGGTGAACCAGATGTGCGGGATGGTTTCAGTGCCACTTTTGAGAAGATTCTGGAGTCGGAGCTACTGCGGGGCACCCAGTATAGCAGCCTGGACTCCTTAGATGTTTTGAGTCTCACTGACGAGAGTGACAGCTGTGTCAGCTTCGAGGCCCCTCTTACACCTCTCATCCAGCAGCGGGCTCGAGACAGCCCTGAGCCTGGGGCTGGGCTGGGCATTGGGGACATGGGGCCTGAAGGGGATCTGGGGGCAGCTGGTGGTGGTGATGGGGAGCTGGGCAGTCCCCTGCGGCGGCCTATCTCTAGCAGCCGCTCAGAGAATGTCCTGAGCCACCTGTCTCTCACATCGGTGCCCAATGGGTTCCATGAAGATGGACCTGGGGGCTCCGGAGGGGACGATGAGGATGATGAGGACACAGACAAGTTGCTGAACTCTGCCAGGTGAGGCGGGAGTGCGGTGGGGGAGGGTCTGGGGTCTGGGGAACAACAAGTGGGTGGGGGAACTGGGAGCCATAAGAGGCAGTGCTTTCTGGATGACAGCTTGTGCACGATCCACAAGCCCCCACAGGGCCCTCCTCTGCATGTGGATTTCCCACTCAGCTCTTCCATCTTACTAGCTCAGAGCAGGCCATATTTCTGGGCTGAGCACAGCCATGTCGGATTCATTTGAGCCACTCTCTGGAGGTCTGGCTCTATGCTGCCCTGCTGCGGTGGGGCCTGTTTCTCTGCTCTGGCTCCACAGCGGCTTTTCAGAGACCCGGGGTCCATTTTAGCCACACACACAGGGCGTCTGATTCCCTCCTTTTCATTTGCAGTGACACCAGCCTGCAGGATGGCCTGTCGGACTCGGACTCAGAGCTGAGCAGCTCTGAGGGGCTGGAGCCTGGCGGCACAGATCCACTGGCCAACGGGTGCCAGGGGGTCAGCGAAGCCGCTCGCCGGCTGGCCCGCCGCCTCTACCACCTTGAAGGCTTCCAGCGCTGTGACGTAGCCCGGCAGCTGGGCAAAAAGTAAGTGCATCTCCCCAGCTTCTATCCCAAGCAAAGCAGATCCTATGCCTTCCTCAGCAGGAAAGGGGTGTCAGTGACTTCTTTTAGGAGTGGCTGGTGCCAGGAGCTCCCACCAGGCCTTCAAGGACACCTCCTCCTGTCACTGTCCTCATTCTTGACCTCGCCCTAAATCTGTTTCCTTTCTGGGCTACTTGGGCGAAGGTGGTTGCTGTCAGGGAGGAGGTGGCGACAGGCGGCCCCTCAGGGCTGGAGCAGGATGGGGGATGTGGTTACAGTGTTATGAAGGGCAATAGAGAGCACAGAATTACCCAACTGAACCAGAGTTCTACTCCGTGGGACTAGGTGGAGAGGAGAAACTTTGAGGGATTTGGGGTAAATGTCTGGGCCCTGAAGGTCAAAAAAATGTGTCTTTCTTCACTAAACCTGTCTGTTGGGACCAGCTGAAAGGGCCAGACCCCTAAAAGCACAGGGCATAGCCTCCAAACTGCGTGTAAAGGACACTGCCCGTGTAGAAGTCCTGGGGAGGGTTGGTGACCTAGAGTGTGCATATGAGAAACGAGGATGACATATTCTGAGTATGTTTGAGCATAGCGTGGCCCCCGCATTGGCCTTTCTGTTCACGGGGACTCCGCCACCCCAGGAAGGCTTGGAGGTGGGCAGAGCTGGCCAGCCTCCCACGCCACTCACAAAGCTAAGGGAGCCAGATCAGACCTGGGTCAGGCTGAGATGAGGACTTTAGGTCTTAGGAGGCCTTCCTATCCCCTCTGACACTTCCTTGTACCTTGGGCAGTGGAGTGGGTTCCCCGGGGCCCTTCCTAAAAGTGACAACTCATAGACTCCTCTGGCAAGCTGAACATCTCCAGGTAGGTGGAACTTGAAAACAGCCTCCCATCCTTGGGAGCATGGGTTCTTGCCATGTTTCCATGGCGCCCTCTGCAGGCTCCCTCCAGTAATTGCTGCAGCTCGTCCCTCCCATCCAAAAATTGGGGTGTTGGGGGTGAGATGGGAAGGAAATTTCCAACTCCTCATCTCCAGCTCTCATCCCCTTCCTTTCTCTTCTTAGTTCCTGTAGATGGGTTCTTGCTCTTCTGTTTCTCCTTTAGAGACTTCTCTACCCATGCCTCCTGCAGCAGTATGGACACACTGGCCACTCCTTTCTACTTCAAGTTCTCATTATGAACCTTACACACACACACACACACACACACACACACACACACACACACGGCAGATGAACACCAAATTTTTCATATACTTATTATGCAACTTCAAAGTGTCTTGAGATATCACTATGTAGCCCAAGCTGGTCACCAAATCCCTTGCCTCAACTTCCCAAATGCTGGCATTACAGGTGTGCATCATTACACCCAGACCTCAGCTTCCATGTTCTTCCACCTTACCTCAGTGTTTCTCCCCATTTGTTGGAAGCATATTCAGACACGTTATTATTTGACTCATAGTGCTTTAGCCTATCTCTAGCTGGGAAGAATTTTTATGAAGTTCCATTTTAACATTTAACAATACTAAAAATTCCTCTTATCTCCCACATTTGGTGTGTTTCCCTTTCTCCGAGTCTCTAAAAAAAAACACTGATTTGGTCTGGTCTGGTGTTGCAGGCATGTTATCCCAGCTCCCTGGAGCCTGAGGCAGGAGGGTCACAAGCTCAAGGCTTGCATGGGCTACAGTGAGTTCAAGAACACTCTGGGAAACTTAGTGAGACTCTATCAGAAATATATAAGATAAAAAATAGGGCTTGGCTGTAGCTCAGCATAGAGCACTTGCCTTATGTGTGTGAGGCCCTGGGGTCAATCCTCCATACCTCTACCAGAAGAAGAAGGGGAGAAGGAGGAGAAAGAGGAGGAGGAGGAGGAAGAGGAGGAAGAGGAAGAAGAAGATGAAGAAGAAGAGGAGGAAGAAGAGGATGGAGAAGAGGAGGAGGAAGAAGAGGAGGAGGACACAAAAAGAAAAAGAAGGCCGGGCAGTGGTGGCGCACGCCTTTAATCCCAGCACTTGGGAGGCAGAGGCAGGCGGATTTCTGAGTTCGAGGCCAGCCTGGTCTACAGAGTGAGTTCCAGGACAGCCAGGTCTACACAGAGAAACCCTGTCTCAGAAAAAAAAAAAGGAAAGAAAGAAAGAAAAGAAAAGGAAGAAAATGTGTGTTCAAATCAGGTCTGGAATACTATTCACAGGATGTACCTGGCCCTCTGTTTCCCAAGTGCCATTTAATAGACAATCTCTCTCTCTTTCATTTCCCTTTTTCCTCTTGGTCCTCCTAGTCTCTGTGTGTTGTGCACACATGTACATCTGGATGTACGTGTGCATATGCATGTGGAGCCAGAGGTTGATCTTGCTCGTCTTACTCTATTACTGTATGTTTTGAATCGGGGTCTCTCACGGAATCTGGAGCTCACTGACTGGCTAGGCTGGCTGGCCAGCAAGCTGCTGGGATCCTCCTGTCTCTTCCTCCTTGGTGATGAGATTGCATGTCTACACCATCACGCTTGGCTTTTTATATATGGGCTAGGGATCAAAACTCAGATCTCCAGGCTTTCAAGGCAAGCATTTTAACACCACGACCATCTTCTCAAGCCTCCTCTCTTTTGAAGTGACATATATCAAATAAACAACCATTTTTCCCAAAGGATTCCCCACATTTGGATGTGAATGTGGTTTATGTCACATATCCCTCTAGCTCCCACGATCCTACCAATGGGAAGGAAAGCATGAGGCTTATTACTATCATTTTTTAAAAACTTCATGAAACACGCTCTTTCTTGGCCTCCAGGAGGGCACAGACCTGCCCTCTGAAGTCGCAAGGTCCTCTTCACTAGCTCTTTCCTTGGCCTAGATCCTTAATGGGGCTTTCAGAGCTCTGCCCTGGACTTGCACATTAGAAGAAAATATTTCTGTGTATGGATGTGTGTGTTGTGTGATCGTAGACTATGTATGTGCAGATGCCAGAGGAAGCCAGAAGAGGGCGACAGAGCGCCACTGTAGCTGGATTGCAGGCAGTTGTGAGATACCTGACATAGGTTCTGGGAACGAAACTCAAGCCTCTGGGAGAGCAGTGAGTGCTCTTACCCACTGAGTCATCGCTTCAACCCAGTCTGCCCTCAAGCTCAATAGGACCTTGAACTCCTGATCCTATGGATACTACCATGCTGGGATTGAATCCAGGACTTTGTGCACTCTGAGCTACATCCTCAGCCCATCTGTGTGTTTAAAACTTTTACTTACTTACTTTTGAGACAGGGTCTCATGTAGGCAGGCTAGTCTCAGGCTCCTGGTCCTTCTACCTCACAGTGCTGAAGTGACAGGTACACACTGCTACACCAAGCTCCCCAAACCTGGTTCTCAAAAGGGCACGGATCTCAAAACACCAAGCTGTCTCTTACAAGGTTACTCTCACAGGGATTCAGCCACCTCTGTCCTCATCCCAGGCTCTGACATCACCTTCTCAGTCATTTCCTTTCTGGTGACCTCAGGATCCTATGTTCTCATCTTGGCCCCCCTTTTCTGGACCTATTCTCTGTGGGTCTCCACTCTGCAGGTACGCCCCTGCCTCACCTCTGCTGCCCTCCCAGTGGCTTGATTTACGTTATGTCATCTTTGCTGGGAACACTTGCATCACCCCACCCTGCTCCCTTCCCTGAACAGGCTCTTGCTGAGATGGCTGAGACATCATCTCCTGATGCCACAGACCAAGGTTGATCTCTCTGAGCTGAGTGGCCAGAGGGGAGACAATCCAGGGTCTGGGTAGATCTGGGTGGTGGTTAAGTGTACTCTGGGGCCCATTTCCCCAGTACCTGATGTCCTGGGACTTGGGGGCTTGCTTCTAACTGACATCCCATTATACTTTCTTGGCAGCAATGAGTTCAGCAGACTGGTTGCTGGGGAGTACCTCAGTTTCTTCGACTTCTCAGGCCTCACTTTGGACAGAGCACTCAGGTCAGTGGGGCTGGGCTGGGACAGTGTCTATAGGTGGCTTGTTATTCTAGCTATCTATTTTTGCAATATAGAATATAATATCTGTATTCCAGCAAGTCTGTCAAGACTTTTTATACAACCTATTGCAAGTCATGACCCCTCTGGTAAAGCTGTGGGGGAACCTATGGGTAGCTATAGTCCAGCAACTCAATGATTGCCAGCTAATGTGATGGGTGAGGAGTACAGTTACAGCTGTACAGGAGGGAAAAGGAGACCAATGGTTTGCCTGTGTGGAGCACTTCCTGCTTGCCAGATACCAAAGGTTTTTATACTCATGGCCTATGTTTGTTTGTTTGTTTATTTTTGAGGCAGGATTTCTCGAAGTAGCTCTGATTGTCCTGGAGCTTGCTCTGTAGACCAGGCTGGCCTGGAACTCACAGACATCCTCCTGCTTCTGCCTCTTGAGTGCAGGGATTGAAGGCATGGGGCACTACCATCTGGCTATATCTGGCCCCGTTGATGGCAACGGGGACTTGATTGCAGCAATTTCAGTGTCTGAGTCTCAGGAGGGTCAGGCATGGGCCTTGGAAGCAGGAGGGGTGGGATGGGTAAATGGAGGCCAGCATCATCAGAAAGATGCTCGGTCAGGCCTGAGGAGGGAAGGGCAGCATGTCAGAGCTAAGGGTGATGTCTACAGATGCTAGGCCCTCCTGCTGGATCCCTGATGCCTCTTAATACTTTTTTTTTTTTTTTTCCGAGACAGGGTTTCTCTGTTTAATCCTGGCTATCCTGGAACTCACTCTGTAGACCAGGCTGGCCTCGAACTCAGAAATCCGCCTGCCTCTGCCTCCCGAGTGCTGGGATTAAAGGCGTTCACCACCACTGCCCGGCCACCTGGGGAAAAAGTGACTGTCACATGTCAGCCCGCTTCTGTCTAGTCCTCTCCATCCTGAGGTCGTGGGCCTGTGGACCTGTAGCTTAAGGCAGTGTGCTGCTGCACTGGTGGGGGATCTAATTGATCTACTCCAAGCCTTTGGATTGCATCAAAATGAGGGAGATCAGAAATATAGTGTTAAGTGGGACTGGATCACCATCATGGGTGCTGTGCTGAACACCTCATGTGTTGGGTCACTAGAGTGAAGTGTGACTGTCTAGAACCTGGAGACCCACAGAAGGCACTGGTGTGGGTATCATATCCCTGCCTGAGATCTTAGAATCCAAGGCTATCTTGGAGGGCCAGGGTTCTGCCTGGGTCTGCAGAGGATGTCTAGACCCTAGAATTATGGTATCACTAGCCTCATGGTATGTTTGTGTGTGGGGAATATGTCTTTTACTCCAGTTAGAAGACTGTATCAGGTACTCTGAGATTCACTCAACAACCTTGAATTACATTCTAGAACCTTCCTGAAGGCCTTCCCACTGATGGGGGAGACACAGGAACGAGAACGAGTCCTTACCCACTTCTCTCGACGGTACTGCCAGTGTAACCCAGACGACAGCACATCAGAAGGTACAGTGTTCCCTGGTCATCGTCCATGAAACTTGTCTAGCTGAGACCTAGTCTTCTTCCACCCTGGCCCAGATGCCACATTTGTCTTGCTTACTGGCAGGCCCAGGTGGGCCATATGCTCTGGCAAATAGTAGGTTCTCAATTAAGATAGAATGAATACAATCAGGGGTCATCACAGCATACTCATACCTGAAACCCCAGGGATTGGCAGGATGAAGGCGGGAGAACAATTTAAAGCTTGAGGTCAGCCTGAGCTACAGAGTGAGACACTGCCTCAAAAACCAAAACAGTTAAATGCCTAGGGATGGTGGGATGGCCTCCTGGGGAAGAGAGCCCAGATGTCTCACCTACGGTCATTCCGTTCCCAATGCTTGTACCTAGACTCAGGCCTGACTTTTTGTCGGGGAGGGGATATTCCATGCAGGTCTCTTGCAGAGGCAGGACGTGCCATATGGATGGACCTGAGTCTTAGGAACTGACAGACCCTATGTAGGGACATAGCTTGGAGTCCAGAGCCTTTCCTCGGTCTGAGGTTCAAGGTGAATGTCTGTAAGAGGCAGGCATCTGGGCTAGAGCATCACCCAAGCCTTGGCCCTGCAGTGCTTGGGAACAGAGGTCCACCTTTCTTTGTCCATACGGCCTCTAGCTGACTCTATGGGGAGGCGGGTGGGAGGCTCCGGGTAGGAATGAGTGGGTTCTCACAGTGAGAATACTATCATGTTCTATTTAGATGGGATCCACACACTCACCTGCGCCTTGATGCTGCTCAACACAGACCTGCATGGACATGTGAGTCGGGGTCTGTCAAGGTGACATATGTTCTCACTGGATCCCAGCCATTGAGGGCCAGCTCTGTAGCCAGCTCTGTAGCTCTTGCTGAAACTTCTGATCAGGGTTAGGCTTCTTTTTCCCCTAGCAGACCTGGGAGGTGGGCACCTTGCTTCTATATTTGACCCTGTCCTGTTTTTGTCCACTGGCTCTGGCTCCTTAGAGGAACAGTGAGAGCAGCTGAGGCACATGGAATTCTTCGTTTTGATTTTTGAGACATGATTTCTCTGTGTAGCCCTGGTTGTACTGGAACTTGCTCTGTAGACCAGGATGGCCTTGAATTCAGAGATCTGCCTGGCTCTGCCTCTCAAGTGCTGGGAATCCAGGCATGAGCTACTCCCCCCTCCCCTCCCAGTTGAGGCACTGGAATTTTAAGAAGTGGCAATTAGATGTGCCCTCAGGGCAGGATCATCTACTCTGTGGTAGTCTGTGCCTTGCTCCACCAAAGGCTACATGCTCTTCCATATCTCCTTTAAAAGCCCAGATGTGGCCTTCCTGCAATGTCATGCCCCAGACAACTGGTTGCTGCCAAATGACAGGTTATTCTTAAGGGGCCTCCTCCTCACCCCCTCTCCTGTCAGGCCAGTGAGTGGAAGAATGTGTGGGTGCCCAGGCCCCAGGCTGCCTCCAGGCTTCTCATGCTCACTAATTCCTTCTTCCTTCCTCTGTTGGCTACTGCTCTGGGCTCTCCTGCCCTCCCTGCCTCAGGTGGTAAGTGCTGTTGTCAGAGTGTGCATGCTGTATGCTTAGACCTGCCTCCTTCACCCGATGTCTCCTATCACAACATCTGACCTACCCAACTGCTCTCTGGCCATCACTCACTCAGGGCTGGTCAGAGCCCTCCTGGGAGGTGGGTACATTTCAGTGACTCAGTGACAGGTCAGTATGTCTGGTTCTAAGTAAAGCAGAAAGGTCCAGGAGATATGGGGTGTGAAAGACAAATCTGGAATAGACAAGCTTCTGGTCCATTTTTGCCTTCAGGGGGTAGCTGTGTGATCGTGGACAAGTCGCTGCCCCTCTCCGAGTCTTAGGTTTGACATCTTCTCGGGGCAGTGATGATTTCCTCCAATGACTTGGTGAGGACTGGGAGTGTCCTGACTCTGGCAAGGGTTTTGCTGTGAACAATACTTCCACAAACCCATGATAGGAACATTATACAGCAGTGGTGTCCATTGCTACTCTTAAAACTTGAGTGATGGACAATCTGTGGGTACAGCCTTGAGGCTGGTGGCATCTGGAGTGGCCGAGAGAGAGGAGGAGAATCCAAGGCTGGACTTGTGGGCATGGGAGGGGCACTGGCTGGGGGAGGGCTGAGGTCAAGGGGATCCAAACTATGACAACTTTAGCGGAACCTGAGTGTGGATGGAGAAGACATGCAAGACATGATGTGTATCCCCAGCCGGGCAGTGGTGGCGCACGTCTTTAATCCCAGCACTTGGGAGGCAGAGGCAGAGGCAGGTGGATTTCTGAGTTCGAGGCCAGCCCCTGTGAGCGGTAGTGGAGTGAGCACCCTCACAAGCCAGCCTTTCCCCAGGATTGCTTCCTCTGTTCGCAGCTGTGAACTTTAGCCACTTGAGAAGGAGTGTGGAAGTCACCCCTCCATGCTGTGCCCATTCTCAGTGGAGAGGCTCCCAACATGGCCCCTTAACTGAGCTCCCTTGAAGGAGTGTGGCTCAGTGAGCAGTGGGGAGAAACCTAGGTCAGGGTTCTCTGTGATTGCCCACAGCACAGCTGCATGGCCTCCAACAAAACTCTTAACTCACTAAGCTTCTATTTATTTCCCCGTCTCGTGACTTCCCCATGTCTGTAAGCCTTTTTAAAAATGATTTATTTATTTTGAAAAGTATATGCATTGGTGTTTTACCTGCATGTCTGTGTGAGGGTGTCAGATCCCCTGGAGCTGGAGTTACAGACAGTTGTGAGCCACCATGTGGGTGCTGGGACTTGAACTTGGGTCCTCTAGAAGAACAGCCAGTGCTCTTAACTGCCTAGCCATCTCTCTAGCCCCTTGCCTATGAGTCTTAACGCAGACAGCCCAGAGAGCACTTTGCTGCTCCCTGCTGGTTACAGTAACTGAGCTTGTCAGAGAGGAGTGAAGCTGCTTGTGGGCGGGTAGAGATTCCTGGAACAGATGCAGGGATCTGATACCTGGCTTTAAGACTTCCTTCCAGGTGAGTCATAAAACAAGCTAAGATTGTTCTTACTTCAGGGCCACGCCAGGCTTTCAGGAAAAGGCCAGCTGCCCTGGCTCAAAAGTGATGGCCAAGTGTTACTCTCTGAATAGCAGTCTGGGTAGCACCTAACCACAGCCAGCCTCTACTCTGGGCAAGGACATGGGCTTAGGGAGATGGCCATCCTAGCCTGAGAGAACCAGGGTCACAGCCATGAGGTGGGGCTGTGGTCAGACTAGCTGTGGCTAGTTTCTGCTAAGGGACAGAGGCTGTGGGAAAGAGAGCCCAGGGCCCAAGGGAGGTCCTGTTGATGAAAAGGAAAGTTGAGAGAAGACACTGGGCATTCAGGGTTCCCAGCCATATCCGGGTCCCCTGTCCCTGTACATGCCTTTTTGCCTGGCTGTCTATCAATATTTCTTTTAAAGCAAATAACTTCATTGGTATGTCTTCTTTTCTTTGTACCTTGGTGAGTCTTGCTTTTTGGCTCAGAGAGAGATGAACTTTAGTGAAGGGTTTGAGTAGACTTGGGGTGTATTCTCTAGAGTGACCATAATGTCCTTATATGCCAATGAGGCCAGGCATTCCATGTTGTGGAAATCTTGTATACACTCACTGATTGATTTCATTGTGGTAAAATACAGCAACAAGCCTTGACTATAACCACTTAAAAACGTGCAATGCAGAGGCACTGAGTGAGTGCATTCCCAGGGGTGTGCACCCAGCACTACTGACCCATTCCAGAATTTTTCATCACTCTCAAAATAAGCCTCAAACCCCCCCCCCCAGTTGCTTCTCCTCCCTACTCCCCAGCCCCTGTAATGCGGCTCTGCTTCCCACCCATATGAGCTGTCTGTTGTAGGCACTTCATGTGAGTGGAGTCAATCATACAGCATCTGACCTTCTGTGTCTGGTTTATTTCACTTGACGTAATGTGCTCAAGGATCCTTCATGTTGTAGCATGTGTCAGTACTTTATATTCTTGTTTGGGATAAACAGTGTCTCATTGCATGGACATGTCACATAGGACCTATATGGATATGCATGTAGACTTATGAAAATTTGTGTGTAAGTTTTAGTTTCTACACCTGTTCTCTCTCTCTCTCTCTCTCTCTCTCTCTCTCTCTCTCTCTCTCTCTCTTTCTCTCTCTTGAGACAGGCTTTCATTATGTTGCCCTGGCCTGGAACTTGCTATGTAGACCAGGCTATACTCAAACTCACTATGTAGATCAGTCTTAACTCAAATTTAGAAAGCTGTAAACTGCCTGTCTCCCAAGCATTGGGATTAGGGGCATGTGATACTATACTTACCTCAAGTATTTTTTACATTATTAAAAGGAAAAACATTTATTTTTCTGCACGTGTGTGTGTGTGTGTGTGTTGTGCACATGTGGAGGTCAGAGTTCAATTTGCGGGGGTTGGTTCTCCTCTTCCTCTATGTGGGTCTCCGAGGGATGGAAGGAAGATCAGCAGGTTTGGCAGCGAGGTTTGCCCACTTTATTTTATTTATTCTCTTATGCTATAGCGTGGGCTGGACACGAACTCGTAGCTCTCTTGACTCAACCTTTTAAAGTGCCAGGTTATAGGCATGCACCACCAGGCCTGGCTCCTTTGTCCAATTTAAATGACTGTTTTTGCATTCTGTTGGCGTTCCATATCCAGGCCACTAGACACTTTCAGCCACAGGAGCTTCAAATGTTTTCTTTCTTCCTATTGGTTATTCATTTATTCTCTTTCTCTCTTGATAGAGTCTTGTGATGTAGAACAGTTTTTAAAATTTGAATGACATCCAAATTTATCTTTTTTCTCTCTTTTTGTGTATCTGTAGATGTATCTATAGATGTGTGTGTGTGTGTGTGTGTGTGTGTGTGTGTGTGTGCGCGCGGCCGCATGCGCGCTATGTGTGGAGGAGGCCAGAGGTCAATCTGGAGTGTGATTCCTCTGGAGCCATCCATCTTTTTTTTCAAAGACAGGGTCTCACTGGGATGTGGGGCTCACTCATTATGTTAGGATAGCTGCCCAGGAAATCCTCCAGTCCCTTTTTCTCCAGTGCTGGGATTACAAGGTGCGCTACCACGACAGACTTCTTGTAGGGTGCTGGGGATCAAACATGGGTCCTCGTGCTTGCATGACAGGTGCATTATTATTGACTGCTCTCTCCCTATCCCTGATGTGTTCGTTCTCTCTCTCTCTCTCTCTCTCTCTTGGGTATCATAAATCAGAAACCATTACCAGTGTTGGGGAGGCACACACCTTTAATCTCAGCACACAGGGGACAGAGGTAGATGGATCTCTGGGAGTTTGAAGTCAGTGTGGTCTACATATTGAGTTCTAGGACAGCTAGGGTTACATAGTGAGACTGCAATAATCAAGCAAACAAACATAAAAAAGAAACCATTACCAGATCCAAGGTCATGAAGGTTTACCCCTATTTTCTTCTGAGAGTTTTAGCTCCTCTACCTAGTTTTGAATTTTTCTTTTTTTTTGTTTTCTTCTGCACTGAGGATTGGACTGAGGGTCTCAGGCGTGCTAGGCAAGCACCCATCCACCGAACCCAACTCAGGTTTTAATTCTCTTCTGAGTAATGAACACTGTACAATTCAGCTTGAGTCATTTGCATTTGGACATCTGGTCCCAGTATCATTTATGCAGAAGAGTGTACTCCCATTAAACAGTCTTGGCAGACTTGTTAAGAACTAGTTGACTGATAAGCATGGTGTTACAGGTACCAGCACCCAACAGTCAAGAGGCCGAGGTAGGCCGAACAGGAATTGCTATAGTGAGGCTATTGCACTGCATTATATCCTATGGCAAACAACAGCAACAACAATTGATTGGTTGCGAATGATAGGGTTGAGGCTAGGGAGCTCAGCTGGTAGAGCACTCGTCTGGCATGCATGAGGCCCTCTGTTCCATGCCCAGTGTTACACAAAACTGGATGTGGTCACATGCTCCTATGATCCCACCACTTAGAAGGTGGAGGCAGGAGGATCAGGAGTTTGAAGCCAGCCTAGGATACATGAAATCTTATCTCAGACAGAAAGTATAGGTTTACTTCCTGACTTCTGATTAGCTTCCAATCATTTGCAGCTCTGGTCTCACGTGAATACCCAGTGCTTCCTACTGTGGCTTTCTAGTAAGTTCTCAGAATGTTTAGTAGGTGAAGTCAGTTCTTTGCTCCAGACTGAGTGGGAGATCTCTTGCAAGTCCATACAAATGTAAGGGTCGGCTTTTGCATTTCTGAAGAGAGAGGGGGGTATAGAGATTTTGGTGGAGGTTACCTTGGGTATTCAATCTGGTTGGAGAGAATTACCATTTTAGCAATGCTAAGTCTTTCTAATCCACAAACAAAGGATGTCTTTTTGTGTATTTATACCTTCTTAATTCGTTTTAGAACTCATCTATAGTTTTGAGTATACAACCCTTTCATCTCCTTGGTGGAATTTTTTTTGAACCAGGATCTCATGCTATAGCTCAGAACCTGGAACTCACTATGTAGCTCAGAGTGTCTCAAGCTCACTGTGAGTCTCCTGCCTTAGCTTCCTGGGTGCTGGAATTATAGATGTGAGCCCCTGGGGCCCAATTTCCTTGGTTAAGTCTGTTGTTAAGCATTTTAATTTTTTGAGACAGGATCTCATGTATCCCAGGCTGGTATGGAAGTCAATATGTAGCCTGGGATGGTTTTGACCTCATGATCCTTCTATCTCTGCCTTCCTTGTGCTGGAATTCTAGCAGCAAGCTGCTATGCCTAGTTTATTTTATTCATGTGTGTGTGCACACACATGTGTATGGAGGTCAGAGGTGGACATTGGGTGCCATTTTTTCAGTCACTCTGCATCTTATTTTTTGAGACAGTATCTCTCACTGAATTTGGAGCTTACTGATTCACACAGGCTAGGCAGCAAGCCTCAGGGATCCTCCTGTCTTTGTCTCCCCTAGGGTTAGGATTATAGATGCACATTGCCATGCTGGCTTTCATGTGGGTGCTAGGGATTGAACTCAGATCTTCATGCTTGTAGGACAAGTACTTTACTGACTCAGCCATTTCTCCAACTCCTTCATTTTACTCTTATTGATACCATTTCATTTTCTAATTGTTCACAACTACTGTACACAAATACAACTTGGGCCAGAAAGATGGCTCAGTGGCTGAGGCCACTTGATGAACAAGCTTGGTGATCAGAGTTTGATCCCTGGAACCCATGTAATAGTGGAAGGAGAGAACCAGCTTTGCAAAGTTGCCCTCTGATTACCCCCACCTGTATATCATGCACTTACACACAATAACACACTCAAAACTTTTTTTAATTAAAAAAGTATTGAGTTTGACTGAAGCAACTCTAAAGGTGCCTGCTGCTGTGCCTGATGACCCAGTCTGATCTCTGAAACCGACAAGATGAAGGAGAGAATAACTCTTACAAGTTGTCCTCTGATCTTCAGAATATATGCCCGTACACACACACACACACACACACACACACACACACACACACACACGGTGTAATCTAAAAATTTTAAGTCCATTGCCAAATATTGATTACCTATTTTTAAGTTGTTGGTCAGTGGGTTCCCACCCATAGGCCCCCAAAACATTACAAGCTATTGCCATTGATCTTGGTTATCTTCCAGAACTTGATGGTAGACCCCTATTGCTGAAGACACCCATACTTAAGTTACAGAACATGGAGAAATCAAGCTGGTACTGACCTGGAAGCCTTATCCCTGTTGGCTAGGTGTCATAACACTGGAAGGTGCTATGCACACTATTGGGGGAGACAAGTAACCAACAATTTTACCCAACTGTGAACTCTGCAAACTACACTATCAACTTCCTGGAAAGATAGACTTACTGGTACAGCAGTGGCATAACCATTATGAGACTAACCAACTCCTGGTTGGTTATGGAAGAAACCTACACTTTCTGCTTGGACTTAAGGCCTGCTCCACAAGACAGAACACATGCCTGATTTCTTTAACTATGCCAAGAATCAATTGCTAGATAGGTCATAGGCCCTAGAGGAGAACCTACTGCTATTCTGTCACGTGGACATAGTATTAAAACTTCTCTCTAAGTGCTCACTTTTATATCCATGGATTAGATCATCTATCAGAGAAGTGACCAAGCCTACTCGGTCAACAGGTTCTCCAGCGCAGGAGCAAGGATTGAAACAGACAATTAGACAATACTTCAGCATGGCCTCAGTCAGTTCTGAGTCTGAAGGCAGGTTTACTTTTTCCCAATCCGCTTTTACACCATTTTAATTACGTGCAAGCAGTAAGGTCAGTTCTAGGTTGAGGAACAAGCAATGCAATAAACACAAATAGTCAAGGAACAAGCAAGGCAGTGAACAAAGTACAGTGATCACTGTTTCCTAAGATCACAGTTTCTAAAGGCTTGTCGGATGACCGGAGATATCTGAGTCCACTTCCTTGACCTAGCCCAATGTCTATTCATGCCTGAAGCCTACTTCTTTGTTCTACCCTAAAATCAGATTCCTGCCTGAACTTTCTTCCCTGTTCTAGCCTAAGATTAGATTCCTGCCTGAACTTCCCCCCTTGTCCTTGGCCTAATGTCATATTCCTGCTTGGAGCCTGTTTCTTTGTCCTTGGCCAAATGTCAGGTTCTTGCCAAGCAAGCAGCTCCAAAAGGCTCTCCACAGAGAAACTTCTTTTTGTTGTAGATGGTCACTCTTGCAGAGACCCACACATGGTCAATGTGCAGAGAATAAAAGATTGTGGAGTGCTAAGCCCTAAATTGGTCATCAATAATATATCCCTTAGGCTCAGGGATTACAATGGAAGAAGAGCTAGAAAGACTCTAAGAGCCAGAGGTACTAATTGCATTGAAATAGTGTTTTCTAGACATGAAGGGGCAGTTATACACAAGAACTCACAGCAGCTATGACTACATTCATAAGCTTGCATGACTATATATGATTGAGGCAGCCAAAAGCCCAGCATGAATGGGGAGGGGCTTGAGAAATTTCACCCTTAGACAAGGAGCTATTGGCAATTGATGCCTCAGAGACACAGCTCTTGAGAAGCTTCCCATGTTCCAGTGTGGCCCAACATCCATTCACATATACATGCAGCCATAAAGTGAACTCAGCAATAAAGAGCACATGAAATAGAAAGAGGAAATTGGTGGTGAGGATAGGGAAGCAGTTGGAGGGATGAGCATGGAGTAGATTTGATCAAAACATATTATTTGGATGTATGAAATTCTCACAATAAGAAGCCTACCCTGTTTATGTAGCCTTGGCTTGCCTAGAACCAGATGGTCTCAAAATCACTGAGAACTGCCTGCTTCCTCTTCCCAGTGCTGGGATTGAAAGCACTACCACACCTGTCTAACACAATGTTTTAAAAAATCTTGAAAAAATAAATACAACTGATTTTTATACATTGATCTTATATTTTGTAATGTCAATAAATGTATTCATCAGTTTTAATGATTTTTCTGGACCTCTAGCATTTTCTGCATATAAAATCAAGGCATCTGCAGCTAAAGATAAAGAACTCTCTTTAAAAAAAAAAAAACTTGGATTTTTATTTGTTTTTTTTTTTGCCTTATCATTCTGGCTAAGACTTTTCTTTCCTTGTTTTTTGGAGACAGGTCCTCTACATAATCCTGGCTGTCCTGAACTCACTATGTAGGCCTTGAACTCATAGAAATCCTTCTGCCTCTGTCTCCCAAATGCAGGGATTAAAGGCATATGTCACCATACCCAGCTAGCTAGAACTCTTAGTGTAATATTGTATGGAAATGTTTCTGATCTTAGGGGAAAAGCTTCCAGTCTTTTACCACTGAGTATGTCAGCTGTGGACTTTTCGTAAGCACCCTTCATCATTCAAAGATGGTCCATTCTACTCCTAGTTTGTTGAGTATTTTTCCATTTATTTATTTGGGAGGGGATGGTGGGCCGAATGTGTGGCGGACAGAGGACAGCTTTCAGGAGTCCGTATTCTTCTTCCATTCTGTGGATCTTAGGATTCCAACTCAGGTCGGCAGGTTTGGTGGCAGGCTTGGAGGTAAAGTGACTTTACCTATCTGATGAGCCATCTGGTAGGACTTATTATACGTATAGTTCTTTAAGATGCTGACGGGTACTATTTTGTTGAGGATTTTTGCATTTTTATCCTAAAGAATTACTTATCTGATGTTTTCTTTTCTTTTGCCAGGCATTGATTGTCCCACAATATGTGAGTGACACGAATTAGGATGGGTTAATTTGTTCTTTAAATATTCTTTAAAACTCATCAGTGAAGTTATTTGGTCTTTGCCTTTTGTGTGAGGTTTCTGATTCCTGATCTAATTCTTGTACTTGTTATAAGTCTATTTAGCTTTTCTATTTCTTCTTGAGTCAGTTTTCATAGCGTATTTCACTAAGAGTATGTCCACTTTATCCAGGTGATCTAACATTTTTGGCACCTACTTCTTTAGTATTCTTGCTTCTTTATTTACTTTTGTCTACTTGATCTTCTTATGAGTAAGTAGTGAATGAACATGAGGACATGACTGCTCTAAGCTGTGGTTGAGGAGAAGGTTTTATTGTGAGGGGAGGGAGAAGTGAACCAGAGGCAACTGGAAGGGTCCAGTCTGAACCTGGCCATGAGAAGAGATGGCTGGGGGGAGTGAGAAAGGAAGAGAAGAGAGGAGAGTGGGCAAGGGGATCAAGAAAGGAGGTGTGGACTAAGAGCCAAGATGGAGCCAGCCAGGAACCAAGATAGGAGGAGTAACAGAGCATTGGCCAAAATGGCTGGATTATATAGGAAAGAGAAGCTGGGGGAAGAGAAGCCCCAGGCCCTGCGCTGGAAAGGTTTGGGGTTGGCAGCAGGGTGAGAAGTGCGGAGAAGCTACAGGTACTAAGTAATTCTTGTTGTCTTAGCGAGGGTTTCCACTGCTGTGAAGAGAAGCCATGATCAAGGCAACTCTTATAAAGGACAACGTTTCATTGGAGCGGGCTTACAGGGTCAGAGGTTCCATTATCATTATGTCATGAAGCATGTCAGCATCCAGGCAGGCATGGGGCTGGAGTCGCTGAGAGAGGAAAAAGACTGGCTTCCAGGCAGCTAGGAGGAGGGTCTCAATACCCCCCCCCCCCCAAGTGACACACTTCCTGCAACAAGGCCACACTCCTAATAGTGCCATTCCCTGGGCCATGCATATTCAAACCACCACACTTGTCTCGGGTTTCATTGGAACCTGACAAATAGTACTAAGATCTACAACCAAAACGGTGAGTGTGTCGTCTTTTGAGTCTGTAGCGGGAAGTATTAAAAAGAAAGTAATGTAAGGCATGTTCCCGCACTACGCCCTGGTTCTCTCATCCCCGGTGGGCTGGCCGGCCATGCACTGGCGGGCAATGGCCAACCCGCTTTCATCTCGTGGAGCTCTGACTCAGTGCTCCACGATCTAGCTCACTAGGTTCCCACTGGCAGGTCGCTACTATGCCAGCCCCGTGCTTCTATACCCCCATGGCCTCTGTGGAGCACATCAGGCAAACCCACACTTTGCCGCTGTACCTTTCTCTCTGGAACCCAAACGAGCTGCCTCGTGAAGGAAAATGCAAAACAAACTTAGTTCAGAAACAATGCTAAGCTGGGCAGTGGTGGCGCATGCCTTTAATCCCAGCACTTGGGAGGCAGAGACAGGCGGATTTCTGAGTTTGAGGCCAGCCTGGTCTACAGAGTGAGTTCCAGGACGGCCAGGGCTATACAGAGAAACCCTGTATAGAAAAAAACAAAAAACAAAAAACAAAACAA
Source organism: Rhynchomys soricoides (assembly GCA_019843965.1). Classification (NCBI taxonomy): domain Eukaryota; kingdom Metazoa; phylum Chordata; class Mammalia; order Rodentia; family Muridae; genus Rhynchomys; species Rhynchomys soricoides. The sequence goes on along the minus strand of JADRCH010000105.1, from coordinate 1,491,894 downwards.
AACAACAACAACAAAACCCAGAAACAATGCTAACTCAATCTCTGGGCTCATCAACTAAAACTTAATCTTGTAAACCTTATCAAAGTCTGATTCCACTGGTGGCGAATCCTTGTGGATCTGCCATGATCCCAGGAGACTCTACTAGCTACATCTTACCTACGTGCTAGCCCCGTTCCAAAAGGGCTCTCACTCTTCCTACCTCCTCTCTTCCTCCCCCAACTTGGAAATCCCTCCTTACGGGCACAGTGATTGGCTCTTTTATTCATTAGGGGATTGGTTCACAAGAAGTCACAGGTGTAACTCACGCCTTCTCTGAAGCCCCTCCCAGGAGGGTAGAATTAGAAGAATTAGAATCAGCCCCAGGGCTATCCACAGCAGAGTTTATCAAGTCTTGTGTCATATATGCTGTTTGGTATACGGATTTATGATGATCGTGCTTCCTGCTGGTGTGATGCTTTCATCACTATGACAACATCACTCTCTTTCTCTTTCAAAGAGTCCCATCTCCGGCTCTGCCTTGTAGGCAGTAGTGGATTTGCACTGGAGATGCCTTGTTGTATGCTGTATCCTCTTCTAACTTTTGACTTCCAAGATATTTGTTCATTAGTATTTAGGGTGTGACTCCTGCATCTTATACTTCTCACATACTAGCTCTGATAACTTCCTTTTAACTTGAGCACTTAATGAGTTAGGACATGTTTTAACTTAAATATATCAAGTTAATCTTGGTGTTTTGGTTTATGCCTTTAATACTAGCACTCAAGAAGTTGAGGCAGGAGAATCACTTAGAATTTGAGGCCATCCTGGGCTACAGATTTTAAGTCCCTTTTTCAAAACAAAGCAATAAGTAAGTAAATAAACAAGCCAAGTTACTCTTTCTTTCTTTCTTTCTTTTTTCTTTTTCTTTTCTTTTCTTTTTTTTTTTTTGAGAGATGATTTTCTTTGTAGCTCTGGCTGTCCCAGAACTAGCTCTGTAGACAAGACTGGCCTTGAACTCACAGAGATCTGCCTGCTTCTGGCTCTGGAGTGTTGAGATTAAGTAGTGTCCGGCTACTATTTTTTTCTGTTCTATTCATCTGTTCTTACTTTTTTTTCCCTCCTTTTTTGTATAGTTTTGGATCATTTAGGTGTTTTTTAGATTTCTATTTTCCTCCTATGTTAGCTTCTTAGTTGTGTATTCTTTCAGAATTATTTTTAAAAAGTCTTTCGTTTGTGGTAATGGAAATTGAACACAGGTCCTTGCACATGCTAGGTGAGTGCACTACCCCTAAACTACATACCCAGCCCTCAACATTCTTTTTCTGGTTCTGGAGGTACATTTCTGACTTGTTAGGAGTGTGTTTATCACTTCTGGTGCCATATGGCAACCTAAGACAGCTAAGCTCTCTCAGCTTTCTGTCTTTTCAAGCTTCCTGCTTCTCCATGCTTCCTGCTTCTCATTTCCCTCTTCTTCCCACTTTCCACTTCTCCAAGCTTCCTGTTTTCTTTTCCCCTTGCTACCTATGTCTCCCTGCTTCTAAATTCCCTATGTCTCCTACTTGTCCACACTTCCTGTTTCCCCATGCTTCCTGCTTCTTCACACTTCCTGTTTCCCCATGCTTCCTGCTTCTTCACACTTCCTGTTTCCCCATGCTTCCTGCTTCTCCACACTTCGTGTTATCCCATGCTTCCTACTTGTCCACACTTTCTGTTTCCCCATGCTTCCTGTTTGTCCACACTTCCTGTTTCCCTGTGCTTTCTGCTTCTCCATGCTTTCATCTGGAATACTTTTCTTCCCGACTGAAAAATTCATTGCAGCATTTCTATTTTTCTGTTTCAGTTTTCATGTTGACATATGGCTGAGGTATTTCCCAGGACCCCTTGTTCTTGGTAGGCTTTGAATTCCAGTATTTGTTTTTAAGTTCAGTAGGGTAACTTGGTTCCTCAGCCATTGGGCCATACTTGGAGGAGGAAAGTTTCCCAGTGCAAGGCTCTCTCTATATTCCCTGACTGGCAGGAACTCAGCCTTGGTGTCAGCTTTGTATTTCTCTAGTGCTTTTAAACAGGTGTTTCACTAATATTTCAGTCAAAACTTCATTCCACTAATTTTTATTTAGATGTATGTGTATGTTCCTTTGTGCATGAATGTCACATGTGCATCTAAAAGCTAGAAGAAGGCATCAGTTCCTGATGGTGCAGTTACAGAAAGTTGTGAGTCACCCACTGTGGGTGCTGAAACCAAATTTAGGTTGTCAGGAAGAGGAGTAAGTGCTCTTAACCTCTGAACCATCTCTTCAGATCCCTAACAGTTGTTTTTTGTTTTTTTTTATTGGAAAAATATTCTTCACAACAAGGATATGTCATGATTAAGATATAAAGCCTTTGTTATTGCCGTTATTATTATTATTATTATTATTATTATTATTATTATTATTAGATAGAGTCTTATGTAGTCTAGGCTAGCCTCAAATTCACTGTACTACTTGTGATTCTCTGCCTCCACTTCTCAAGTGCTGGGATTACAGATATATACTGGTATGCCCAGTTTACGTGGGGCTATGGACCAAACCTAATGCTCCATAATAACTAAGCTGGCACTCTTTCAACTGAGCCCTGTCCCTGTCCATTACGTAGCTGTTTTTTGACTTTGTACTCTTAGTGGCTGAGAATATTCCGTGTGTGTGGAACTCAAAGACAATATTTCCTCATGTGTCTGTATTCTTTTATTACAAATACCCATGACATGGCTATGTGCTTATGTCTGTACGCAGGAAGCATATAAATAAAAATATAACACAGAAACAGACAAAAATATCAAGGCACACATAGGATCTTTTCTTTTTAAAGCTTTGGAAGAAGTTAAGAAAATTCTCATCAGCTATGTCTTAACTTACATTGCTTGGGCACAGTGGCATATATATCTATCCTTCCAATTCAGCTTCCAGTGCTGTGATAAAGATGATAACCAAAAGCAATCTGGGGAGAGAAGGGATTATTTGCATTACAGCCATCATCAGGGGACGCTAAGGCAGGAACTCAGGGTAGGAACTTGGGCACAGGAACTGAAGCAGAAGCTGTGGCAGAGTGTTTTTATTGGGTTGTTCAGCCTGCCTTTTTCTTTCCTTTTTGGGGGTAGGAGTTTTCTTTGTCAACTCTAGCTTGTGTCAAGTTGACAAAAAATGAACAGGCACATTTATAATCCCAACATTTAGAAGTCTGAGACAGAGAATCTCAAGTGTGAGACCAGCCTAGGCTATATGGGGAGACCCCAGTGTCTTGCAGAGATGCTTTCCACATTGTTTCTGTGGCATATGATGTTAGTAGAGGGTTTGTTAACGTAATGCCAGCGTCAAGAAGTATGGGACAGTGCACGTGGAACTCTGTCCTTGGAGAAACCCAGCACAATGAACATGTTCAAGTTCTGAAGTGGGGCAATACATGTGCTGGACTCTAATAGTCTTTTATTTATTTTAGAAAATACATATTCCTGTGTCATAGGATGCATGACTAACTAACTAAATAAATACACAAATAAAGATGAGGAAACATTGCCTAATTTTAGCAAGCCCCCACTCACAAAACCTCCCATTGGCAAAATGCCAGCTAAGGCCTCCTCCAGCAAGGCTCCTCCAAGGAGACGCTGAAAGAGTAAATGCCAGATGGTGGCTTGGGGTGCTTGAGCCCATCAACTAGTGAGTAGTTAACAAGAGACAGAATTTTGGGATACAGCCATCCCTCCCCAGATCTTTGCTTGTGTCAAAGAGAACCTAAGCAGGTTCTGTATCAACCCAGCTCAATACGGATCACTCATGGGTGCTGGTGGTGATTGATTTTTGATCACATCAGACCAAACTCTCCTTCACCCTCACTTGACCTACCTCTGGGAGGTCTTCCTGCCCCACTGTGTGCAGGCGAGAGTGTAAGGAGACTGTGGAAGAATATACAGAGTTTCTGCTCAGGAGCCAAGAGGCCTGGGTTCAAGTCCTGGTGCTCAGTGACCTTGGGGGTCATAGGAGGGGGTGAGAGCATGGACTCTGGTTTCAGACACTCCGGGCCCCTCCTCTTCCTTCACACACAGTGCTTCTCATCCTTTAGGCTTCTCACCTTGTGTCAAGGAGATGTGAGAATACATGTGAAGGTCAATGCCCAGAGCAGAGCAGGCACTTGGCCGACTCAGCTACTGTAATGCTTCACCTAACTTGGCCCCTACACTGAGTTTGAAGAGAGCCTTTCATGTCGTTTGTGGAGCAAATAGAATTTAGAATGCTAAAAAAAAAAGTTTTGTAAATTCTTGGAGATGAAGGAGTATCTAGACAGTTTTATTACTGCCTTCAGTGCTGCCTCATCCTGTCTGTAGGGGCAGGGCAGGGCAGGGCAGGGCAGGGCAGGGCAGGGCAGGGCGGGGCGGGGCAGGGCAGGGCAGGGTGTGTGGACCACCCCAGCCTTCGTCCCTACTCTCAGGCAGAACCATTTCTCCATGACAGAACATTGGCAAGAAGATGTCCTGCCAGCAATTCATTGCCAACTTGGACCAGCTGAATGATGGCCAAGACTTTGCCAAAGACCTTTTGAAGGTATTATCTGCTAAGGATTCTCAGGCTCCCTTGTCCTGCCCTACATGAGTGGTGTGAAAGCCTGCCCCACTAAATCTTAACATTCTAGATCCATAACTTTGGTACAGAGTTGGAGACTGCTTAGTTCCTCACCTGACTGTTGTGTATTCACCAAGAAAGATAGATGGTGAGGCTCTGAGCACTCTGAGTTTAGTCCTTCAATCACCACCATTTCAGGTAGTACCCATCATTACCAAATAATCACCGTCACTATCACCAATTGTTATGGCTGCCACCCATGACCACCTCCACCACCACCACCTCCACCATCTCCACCGCCGCCACCTCCACCACCACCTCCACCACCTCCACCACCACCTCCACCACTTCCACCACCACCACCTCCACCACCACCTCCACCACCTCCACCTCCACCACCACCACCTCCACCACCTCCACCTCCACCATCATCTCCACCTCCACCACCACCACCACCTCCACCACCTCCACCACTACAACCATAGGGAAAGGTCCATTCATTCTTCCATCACCAGCAATTAAATAAATTAGTTTTCCTTTGAGGCTTCCCAAGGTGAAGCTTTGGTCTTGTATTAAAAAGAACAGATTCTTTTGGGGGGTATTTATAGATGATGAGACTATTTTTAGATAGTCTTTTAATAGTCTATGGCTCTAGGAGGGGAGTTGAGTGGTAAATCTCAAGGAAGATATATATATATATAATTATTGTATGCCAGTTACAGAAACTTAAAAAAAAAAATCTCTGAGTTTGAGGCCAGCCTGGTCTACAGAGAGTTCCAGGATATCCAGGGCTACACAGAGAAACTTTGTCTTTAAAAACAGAACAAAACTACCAAGTCATTACCCTTCCACTCATCTCTCACTGTCTACTTAGCCTTTATCTACTTCCCCATCCATTCACACGGTTCCTTATGCATGGACACACCATCCGCCCAGTCATGTAACCACTTACCTACCACGTAACTACTCACCCACCCCTCACCTACAAGCTCTCGTGTAGCCCAGGATGGCCTTCAGCTCACTGTGTAGCTGAAGATAACCCTGAGTTTCTGATCCTCATGCCTCCACTTCCCATGTGCTGGGATTCCAGGCTTGTGTCACCATGCTGGTTTTAGGTGGCTCTGTGGATCAAATCCCAGCTTCACACACACTAGATACACACTCTACCAAATGAGCTTATGACGCAGCCCCAAACAGACTTTCATACACCAACCACTCATCCATTCTGGCATCTATCCATTTACTCCCCAACATCCCATCCATCCACCCGTCCTGTGTCACTCTGGACTTCGTATTGAAGACTCATTGGTGAGCAAGTTAGATATTACTGACCTTAGGAAGCTTACAACCTCCTGGCTAGACAGACAGTAATAACTGCATAACAAAACATCACCAATCCAGTACACCCACCTATCCACTCATTTATGCATCACATGACACCAAGCAAGTGTGAATGAAGCACCCACTTTACCCATTTAACTGGCCACGTTGCTGGAGAGATGTGGGGGTTTCTCTGACTCTCCACCTGAACTCCTTTCCCCCTTCCCTTTCTCCTTCCTGATTCAGACGCTTTACAACTCCATCAAGAATGAAAAGCTGGAATGGGCCATGTGAGTAGATCAAGGGTATGAGACTGGTTACCAGGAGAGGGAGTGGCTGGGCATGCAGACCACTCTCCATGGTGCTGATTTATCCTTGCCCAGGCCCCTGACAGACCCTACCTAGCTGGCCAACACCCTTATGGGTTCATTTTCTGACTTGAGTACAAGTGTGCAATGTTTACATTGCTGTAGAATAGATTCAGTCATGATTTTAGTTCTGGGCCTGTCGGTGACCGGTTTTTCTGTCCTGAGGATATTGCCAATCAATGACGGCTTTTTCCCTTTTGGGAAGTAGGGCAGAAAGCACAGGTCCCCTATAGCACTAGCAGTGTGAAGATGTTTTGAGTAGTGACTGCTTTTGGCAATGGGAAGGGACAAATGTCCTAACTTCTTCACCTGTGAAGGCTGTGCACAGCCATATGTAAAGAAGGCTGGGGATATTACTGGTTGGTGAGGTTGGGAGAGGCTCTGTGGGCTTGGGAGTGAGCCCCATGGCAGAGCTCCCCAGGGAAGGCCTGTGAGGATGTGTGGAGGGGCCCATAGCTCAGGGACTGTAACTACCCTGGGAAGATCTGGCTCCCTTCTACCAGGGCTCTGGAGGTAGGTCTGGACGTCGGGGCCTTGCCCTATTGTTCTATTTCCAGCATGTTGGCACAGCCTGTGCTGTGGCTTCAGTCCACAAAAGACTAGTGCTCCTTGGGCTGGAGAGGTTAAGGAAGATGGGGAAGGAAACTTGAAGACAAGGAAGTCTCCAACTCTGTTAAGGGCGAAGATTAGCTTAGAGACTCCGAATCAAAGATCAGATATCAAAATTTGGAACTGAAGGTGAAGGAGGGGGATCAGAGCCCTGGAACTGTATTTTGTCACCTTTCCAACTCTGACACCAGAGGGGTGGCTGGCTGGTGGGAAAGGCTGTGGCAAGGGGTGGGGTGGGCAAGGCCTTTCTGGAGGTGGCTCAGGCTTGGTACCTTCCTAGTGATGAGGATGAGCTGAGAAAATCCCTGTCTGAGCTGGTGGATGACAAGTTTGGGACGGGCACAAAGAAGGTGACTCGGATCTTGGATGGTGGCAATCCATTCCTGGATGTCCCGCAGGCTCTCAGCGCTACCACCTACAAGCACGGCGTGCTGACCCGGAAGACTCATGCTGACATGGATGGCAAGAGGAGTGGGTGTCAGGCTGGGGAAGGGGCCTGGGAAGGATGCTGGTGTAGGAGGGACCCCCCCTTTGGCCACTCTTTTGGGGACACACATACAGGCGGAGGTGCAGGGAATGGAAGGGTGGGAGTTATTGAAGCAGAAAGTTGCAGCCACATTCCCTGTGCCCCCTCCTCAGCACCCCGTGGGAGGCGTGGCTGGAAGAAATTCTACGCGGTGCTCAAAGGGACCATCCTCTACCTGCAGAAGGTGAGAGGGAGACTGCTTCAGAACCCTTTTGTGGAAGGGGCCCACTCAGTCTCATCCAGCCCCTGCCTGTGGTACTCAGCTCAGGGTCTTCTGGCCAGAACTGGGACCTAGAGAGGAGCTAGGGCTTTCTTTTATTAAGATTCTTACCTGGACTCACTCAGGAGCTTTAAGTGTTTAGGGCAAGGGACTCTGAAACGCCAAGTGGATTATGCCTCATGGCATTATGGGACAGACTGGGATGTGATGGGAGGGCATCTGCAGTGACTCTATGTTGGGGAAGGGTAGAAGCAATACAGAGGAGTGAGGGAGGGAAATGACAATGGGCTGTGCAGGGCAGTGAGCTACAGCCCACAATGACATAGCACCCCCCACAGGATGAATACAGGCCTGACAAGGCTCTGTCCGAGGGTGATCTGAAGAATGCCATCCGTGTGCATCATGCTCTGGCCACCAGGGCTTCTGACTACAGTAAGAAGTCCAACGTACTCAAGCTCAAGACAGCAGACTGGAGGGTCTTCCTCTTCCAGGCACCGTAAGTAGAAGCAGAGCCCTGAGTTGTCACCTGGACTCCCAGCCTGCAGCATCAGCCCTGCAAGCTCTGCTCTCCTGGTCTCAGGATAGAAACCTCAGCTTCCTGTGCACATCAGCCACAGATTTGGTGTGACTGCTTCGGGTCTTCCAGAGTGGTGACTTTCAGTGTGGCCTTCTCCGTCATCTGGAAGCAGGGTAGAGATGCTGCCTTACTGCCCATGTCTTAGGCCCACAGAGTCAATACCTGACTGGGTCTAATAAGCCTGCAGGGTCTGCAGGTGCACTCTGAAGTCCTGTAGGTCAGGTTGATAGACTGGGACTCATCCTTGACAGAGGTTAAGTGGAAGGACTCCTTATACCTTTGACCTGTAAAGCCTTCTGCTCTGCTGCACCCCATCCTCTGTGACTAGAGATGGGGGTTTTCACATGTCAGACAAGCTTCCCATGAAGGAGATTAGTATGTGGGAACTGGGGGCCCAGTGGGAATCTGGGCAGAACAGAGGATTGCTCATTGCAGCTGATCCAGGAGTTCATGGGCTTTAGGGCCATCAGTCTAGGCTGGAGAAGGTTTATTTCGTGAGAGTCCAGAGGGGAGTTCCCTATCTAGTTCTGACCAGGCTCATTCACCCACCTGCCCACTCTTACCCTTCTTTCTCCTTCCTCTCCTTGCCTAGGTATTAGTGCCTTCTCTGTCAGACTTCATGCTGAGTACTGGGTGCCTGGTTGGGAGAAGGCGGGAGGTCCTATCATGAGAAGTGGAGCCCTTTATTCTCTTTTGTTCCCAGGAGCAAGGAAGAGATGCTGTCCTGGATCCTGAGGATCAACTTAGTAGCTGCCATCTTCTCAGCACCTGCCTTCCCAGCAGCCGTCAGCTCCATGAAGAAGTTTTGTCGACCCCTGCTGCCCTCCTGTACCACCCGCCTCTGCCAGGTACAAGCTCCTGGGGCCAGGCTGCCGGCCTCAGCCCAGCCCTTTTTCTGAGTCACATAGTACTGGGCTGAGGGACACCAGGGAAGGAGAGATATTCTCCTTCATTCTACCACCCCACCCTCACACACAGGTAAGAAGATGGAGAACTCCCACGTGCACAGCACAGAAGCCTGTCAGTGCTGTGATGGGTGACATGGGCCCCCTTCCCTGCCAGTGGCAGTGCAGCTGTGTGGGTGTGATTGTGGGTCTGTGGCATGATTTTGAGAGCCTGTATGTCATAGGGACAGGTGAAACTTGGCTGACCCTTTATCCAGTGCTCTATTGGATTGTTTAAAGATTTATTTGTTTTGCATGTGTGTGTGTGTGCATGTATGTGTATGCATGTGTGTGGATGCACATATGAATCTGTGCAAGCATGTGTGCATGTGTGTGCATGTGGGTACACACCTGTGTATATATCACATTCTGCTTAACATGATCTTTAGTTCTACCAACGTCCTTGTAAATGACAAGTTTCATCATTTTTATTTTTCAAAATTTATGTATATATGTGTGTTTGTTGTGTAAGTTCACATGCACCACGTATGTGCAGGTGCCCACAGAGGCCAGAAGAGGGCATTGGATTCTCCAGAGTAACAGGCAGTTGTGAGCCACCTGGTATGGGTGCTGGGATCCATGCTAACCTGGCTTCTCTGGAAGAGCAGTAAGTGCTCTAACTGCTGATCCATCTCTTCAGCACACACAGTTGCATTCTGTATGGATGAATAAAACTTCACTGTGTGTATACACCATATTTTCTGTATCCATTTGTCTGTTGCTAGACACTCAGGCTGATTCTATTATTGTGAACACTGCTGCAAGAAACATAGGTGTGCAGGTATGGCTGTGGTGTGCTGACTCATATTCCTTTGGGTGCTTCCAGGACTGGTACGGTCAGAGCACGTGGTAGTTTCATTTTATTTTATTTTATTTATTTATTTTTTTCAAGACAGGGTTTCTCTGTGTAGCCCTGGTTGTCCTGGAACTCACTCTGTAGACCAGGCTGGCCTCAAACTCAAGAGATCTGCCTGCCTCTGCCTCCTGAGTGCTGGGATTAAAGGCATGCGCCACCACTGCCCGGCGGTAGTTTCATTTTAAAATTTATTTATTATTTTGTGTGTGTATGATGTGTTGTGGGTGGGGCACACATAGCATATGTAGATGTCAGAGGACAACTTTGTGCCATCTGTTCTCTCCTCTTTATGTAGGTTCAGGGATCTAATTCAGGTTTGTTCAGCAAGCACTTTATCTACTGAGCCATCTCTGTGACCTCCTCTATTTTGAGCTTTTTAAAAATTTATTTATTTTTATTTTTGTTATTTTTTATGTGCATTGGAGTTTTGTTTGCATGTGTGTCTGTATGAAGGTGTCAGATCACATGGAACTGGAGTTACAGACAGTTACAGCACATGTGAGCCACGATGTGGTTTCTGGGAACTGAACCCAGGACTTCTGGAAGTCCTCTTCCAGAAGGTTCTTCTAGAAGTGGTTAAGAGCAGCCAGTGCTGCTGAGCGATCTCTCCAGCTCCCTATTTCTACTTTTTTGGTGAGCTCCCATTCATAGTAATTTCCACAGTAAATGTATCAACTCACAGTCCCACCCACAGTGTACCAGGGTTCCCTTACCCCAGTCTTCACAAGCACTTATTTTTCATTTTTCTTATAAAACATTTTTTGAGACTTTGTTTTTATTTATTTATTTTTTTTGTATGGGTGTTTTGCCTGCACGTCTGTTTGTGCACTATGCATATGCCTGGTGTCTGCAGAGGCCAGATGAGGGCACAAGATCTCTGGAACAGGAGTCACAGATAGCTGTGGGCTACTAGGTGGTTGCTGGGAATTGAACCCAGGCCCTCTGGGAGAGCAGTCAGTGCTCTTAACCACTGAGCCATCTTTCCAGTTCCAGTGAAACAGTCCAGTGTTGATGTTTGTCTTCGTCAGGGTTACTTTATTGCTGCAGTGAAACACAAGGACCCAAAGCAGTCTGGGGAGGAGAGGGCTTATCTCACTCAATTCCATAGAACAGTTCATCATCAAAAGCAGTGACAGCAGGAACTCTTTCAGGGCAGGAACCAGAACCATGGAGGGCTGCTGCTTACTGGCTTGCTCCCCATGGCTTGCTCAGCCTGTTTCCTTTCTTTCTTTTTTTCTTTCTTTTTTTCTTTCTTTCTTTCTTCCTTCCTTTCTTTCTTTCTTTCTTTCTTTCTTTCTGATATTTTATTTATTTACATTTCAAATGTTATCCCCTTTCCCAGTTTCCCCTCTGAAAACCCCCTATCACCCCCTGCTTCTATGAGGGTGCTCCCCTACCCACCCACCCACTCCCGCCTCCCCACCCTGGCATTCCCCTACACTGGGACATCGAGCCTTCACAGGATCAAGGGTCTCTCCTCCCATTGATGTCCGACAAGGCCATCCTCTACTACGTATGCAACTGGAGCCATGTGTACTCTTTGGTTGGAGGTTTAGTCCCTGGGAGCTCTGGGGAGTCTGATTGGTTGATATTGTTGTTCTTCCTATGGGGTTGCAAACCCCTTCAGCTCCTTCAGTCCTTTCTCTATCTCTTCCATTGGAAAGCCCATGCTCAGTCCAATGGTTGACTGTGAGCATCCACATCTGTATTTGTCAGGCTCTGGCAGAACCTCTCAAGAGACAGCTATATCAGGTTCCTGTCAGCAAGCATTTTTTGGCATCTGCCATAGTGTCTAGGTTTGGTGTCTGTATAAAACTCAGGAACAGCACCATCCACAATGAGCTTGATTCCTCCAATATTGATCACTAATTAAGAAATACCTTACAGGCCTGACTGTATGGAGGCTTGCTCTTCCTTCCTTCCTTCTTTCCTTCCTTCCTTCCTTCCTTCCTTCCTTCCTTCTCCTCTTTCTCCTTCTTCTTTTCCTCCTCCTCTTCTTGCTTCTTTTTTGAGACAGGGTTTCTCTGTGTAGCCCTGGCTCTGTCCTAGAACTCACTCTGTAGACCAGCCTGGTCTTGAACTCAGAGACCTCCACTTGCTTCTGCCTTCTGAGTGCTGGGATTAAAGGCATGTGCCACCATCACCAGGCTATGGAAGCATTTTCCTAATTTAGGATTCCTCCTCTTAGATGACTTTATCTTGATTCAAACTGACATAAAACTATCCATGATAACATTCTTTAAAAAAAAAAATCTTTAAATAGTTTAGTTATGTTCCTATGAAAAGCCCATATCACCAGTACTACAGGTTTTCAGAACAGACAAGAAAGGATAAACAATGGACTTGAGAACAGAGGGCTGGCAAGCTTCACACTTCCTTTCAGCCATTAGTTCCTTTCCTATTAAGGCCTTTGTCTCTCCATGGACCTTCAAGGTGTTCAGTGTCTGTGTGGAGCTCCTGAGCATGTGTGTGTGTGTGTGTGTGTGTGTGTGTGTGTGTGTGTGTATGAACACAGACACACTATGTAGACATACACATCACACAAACACACATATGAACATATGCACACCTATATGCCTGCACCACTGGGGTATCCACACATGCACTTGTGCAGATTGCTCAAAGAGGCCTCTTCACTGTGGTGAGTGGTGTGTGTGTGTGTGTGTGTGTGCACGCGCTAGCCTGTCAGTGACAGTTTTATCTGCCTTTAGGTATGATCTGGATCACAGAAATCAGAGAACGGTGAGAAGATGTATGTGCTGTATCGAGCTTGGGATAAGTAGGGCCAGACTGACTCTTGTCCTGGCATGCTTCGGTACACATGTGGGATACTATGCAAGTGCTTGTGGTGGAGGTGTCTGTTCTGCAGTGTGTATACTCACATGCAAATGCAAAACTGTCTTGTAAACTCACCCTGCTGGTTGATGTCCCTGTGAGAAAGGGGAGGAAAGAGGAGAGTGGAAGGAACATTCATGTCTAGAGCCTAGCTCTGAACCTTTGAATTTGAGGACCTTGGTCAGCATCAGTTTCTCTTTGGTGAAGCAGCTTCCAGTGCAGATGGGGTTAGGCCCATGTTTGCTAATACCCCAAATGTCAGACCTCACAGACCTGGGCTTGTCTCTACAGGAGGAGCAGCTGCGGTCTCATGAGAATAAGTTGAAACAAGTGACTGCAGAGCTGGCTGAGCACAGGTGTCACCCACTGGAGAGAGGCCTCAAGTCTAAGGAAGCGGAGGAATACCGGCTGAAGGAACACTATCTCACGTTTGAGGTAAGTCTTGGGAATTGGATGGCAGAGGTCAGATCTGGGGCTAGAGGAGAAGGCCAGCTCCCACCCTCCACTTGTGCCATCAACACCAATGTGCCAGGGACTCTAGTTTGAGACTTTCCTACCATGGGACTCTCTGAGGCAGGTGTAAGCCAGTGTCCTGTGGTCAGTCTTGAATAGTCTGGCTGTCAAATGTTGATTGGTTTTGCCTATGGCCAGGTCTCTCCAGGAATCCTTCACATATACTGTGCAGTGTAAAAACAGAGATGACAAAAGCCACAAGGGATTTGCTTGGGGCGAGGCCTGGCTTCCTTTCATGGGCTGAGTTCATCTTTATGCCAGGTTGTTAAAGGGTTTCCAAAGCTATCCCCATTTGACAGAAAGGAAAGATGAAGCTCAGAGAAGCCAGAGCACTGGCCCAAGGTGACACAATTAGGAAAAGCAGGATCTAGGATTCTAACCAGGTGATTAGCTGCAACTCTGGTGTCTGAGTCCTCTCTCTTACTTGGCTTGGTGTGGGTGGGGAGGACATGAAGCCTGGTAAGCAGAACTGGGGGTCTGGGAAGGGTCCCCTGATGGTGGAGAAGGCTTGAATCTGCTAGGACTTCCTCTTAAATGTTAACAGCAACTTTTAAATAACCTGTCTAAGTGTTTATGAATGCATCTGTTTCTCTACACCCTTACCAACACTGGACATTTGGAAATGTTTTAATCTTCATTGATCTCACAACTTTTTTTTTAAAATATATTTTTTATTGGATATTTTCTTTATTTACATTTCAGATGTTATCCCCTTTCCTGTTTTCCCCTCCAGAAACCCCCATCCCATCCCCCTTCCCCTGCTTCTGAGGGTGCTCCTCCACCCACCCACCCACTCCTACCTCCCTGCCTTCGATTCCCCTTCACTGGGGCATCTATCAAGCCTTCATAGGACCAAGGACCTCTCCTTCAATTGATGCCTGACAAGGCCATCCTCTGCTACATATGCAGCTGGAGCCATGGGTCCCTCCATGTGTAGTCCTAGGTTGGTGGCTTAGTCCCTGGGAGCTCTGGGGTGTCTGGTTGATATTGTTGTTCATCCTATGGGGTTGCAAACCCCTTTAGCTCCTTCAGTCCTTTCTCTAACTCTTCCATTGGAGACCCCGCACACTCAGTCCAATGGTTAGCTTTGAGCATCTGCCTGTGTATTTGTAAGGCTCTGACACAGCCTCTCAGGAGACATCTATATCAGGCTCCTTTCAGCAAGCATTTCTTGGCATCCACACTAGTGTCGGGGTTTGGTGTCTGTATATGGGATGAATCCACAGGTGGGACAGTCTCTGGATGGCCTTTCCTTCAGTCTCTGCTCTACACTTTGTCTCCATATTTGCTCCCGTGGGTATTTTGTTCCCCTTTGTAAGAGGACCAAAGCACTCACACTTTGGTCTTCTTTTTTGAGCTTCATGTGGTCTGTGAATTGTATTTTGGGTATTCGGAGCTTTTGGGCTAGCATCCACTTATCAGTGAGTACATACCATGTGCATTCTTTTGTGATTGGGTTACCTCACTTGGGATGATATTTTCTAGTTCCATTCCTGAATTTTCAGTTACCGTTGTTATGTCTCCCTTCTCATTTCTAATTTTGTTAATTTGGATACTGTCTCTGTGCCCTCTGGTTAGTCTGGCTAATATCTATCTTGTTGATTTTCTCAAAGAAGCAGCTCCTGGTTTTGTTGATTCTTTGTATAGTTCTTTCTGTTTCTATTTGGTTGATTTCAGCCCTGAGTTGGATTATTTCCTGCCTTCTACTCCTCTTGGGTGTATTAGCTTCTTTTTGTTCTAGAGCTTTCAGGTGTGCTGTCAAGCTGCTAGGGTATGCTCTCTCCAGTTTCTTTTTGGAGGCACTCAGAGCTATGAGTTTTCCTCTTAGCACTGCTTTCATTGTGTACCATAAGTTTTGGTATGATGTGCCTTCATTTTCATTAAATTCTAAAAAGTCTTTAATTTCTTTCTTTATTTCTTCCTTGACCATGTTATCGTTGAGTAGAGCGTTGTTCAGCTTCCATGTGTATGTGGGCTTTCCATTGTTTTTGTTGGTATTTAAGACAAGCCTTAATCTGTAGTGATCTGATAGGAGGCATGGGATTATTTCAATCTTCTTATATCTGTTGAGGCCTGTTTTATGACCAATTATATGATCAGTTTTTGAGAAGGTACCATGAGGTCCTGAGAAGAAGGTATATTATTTTGCTTTAGGATGAAATGTTCTATAAATATCTGTTAAATCCATTTGGTTCATAACATCTGTTAGTTTCACTGTGTCTCTGTTTATTTTGTGTTTCCAAGATCTGTCCATTGATGATAGTGGGGTGTTGAAGTCTCCCACTATTATTTCATGGGGTATGATGTGTGCTTTGAGCTTTAGTAAAGTTTCTTTTATGAATGTGGGTGCCCTTGCATTCGGGGCATAGATGTTCAGAATTGAGAGTTCTTCTTGGTAGATTTTTCCTTTGACCAGTATGAAGTGTCCTTCCTTATCTTTTTTGATAACTTTTGGTTGAAAGTCAATTTTATTCGATGTTAGAATGGCTACTCCAGCTTGTTTCTTGAGACCATTTGCTTGGAAAATTGTTTTCCAACTTACTCTGAGGTAGTGTCTGTCTTTGTCACTGAGGTGCATTTCCTGTATGCAGCAAAATGCTGGGTCCTGTTTACATATCCAGTCTGCTAGTCTATGTCTTTTTATTGGGGAACTGAGTCCATTGATTGATGTTCAGAGATATTGAGGAAAAGTGATTGTTACTTCCTGTTATTTTTGTTGTTAGATGTGGAATTATGTTTGTGTGGCTATCTTCTTTTGGGTTTGTTGAAAGATTACTTTTTTGCTTTTTCTAGAGTGTAGTTTCTCTCCTTGTGTTGGTATTTTCCATCTATTATCCTTTGTAGGGCCGGATTTGTGGAAAGATATTGTGTAAATTTGGTTTTGTCATGGAATATCTTGGTTTTTCTGTCTATGGTAATTGAGAGTTTTGCTGGGTATAGTAGCCTGGGCTGGCATTTGTGTTCTCTTAGAGTATGTATGACATCTGCCCAGGATCTTCTAGCTTTCATAGTCTCTGGTGAGAAGTCTAGTGTAATTCTGATAGGTCTGCCTTTATATGTTACTTGACCTTTTCCCTTACAGCTTTTAATATTCTTTGTTTAGTGAATTTGGTGTTTTGATTATTATGTGACAGGAGGATTTTCTTTTCTGTAGGCTTCTTGTATGTTCATGGGCATCTCTTTCTTTAGGTTAGTGAAGTTTTCTTCTATAATTTTGTTGAAGATATTTACTGACCCTCTAAGTTGGGAATCTTCACTCTCTTCTATACCTGTTATCCTTAGGTTTGGTCTTCTCATTGTGTCCTGGATTTCCTGGATGTTTTGGGTTAGGAGCTTTTTGTATTTTGCATTTTCTTTGACTGCTGTGTCAATGTCTTCTATGGTATCTTCCGCACCTGAGATTCTCTCTTCTATCTCTCGTATTCTGTTCGTGATGCTTGCATCTATGACTCCTGATCTCTTTCCTAGGTTTTCTAACTCCAGGGTTGTCTCCCTTTGTGATTTCTTTGTTGTTTCTATTTCCAGTTTTAGATCCTGGATGGTTTTGTTCATTTCCTTCTCCTGTTTGATTGTGTTTTCCTGTAATTATTTAAGGGATTTTTGTGTTTTCCCTTTAAGGGCTTCTACCTGTTTACCTATGTTCTCCTGTATTTCTTTAAGGGAGTTATTTATGTCCTTCTTAAAGTCCTCTGTCATCATCATGAGAAGTGATTTTAGATCCAATCTTGCTTTTCTAGTGTGATGGTGTATCCAGGACTTGCTATGGTGGGAGAATTGTGTTCTGATGATGCCAAGGAACCTTGGATTCTGTACCTTATGTTCTTATGCTTGCCTCCTGCCATATGGGATCCCGAGATCCCATGATCCTCTGATCCTGGGCATGTTAGAACACGTGGGAGTGGAGCTTCCTCTGGGTTTTGTGGGACTGGCTGCGGAGTTTGCGTCCAAGGTCTGCTCAGGGCACAGCCCACACCGGCCCACACCGGAAGGACTGATCTCACAACTTTAATAGTCGTTTTTTCATTCCTTCTGCCCTAAAGTTTTAAAATTTTAATTGTGCAAACACATTGTGCCATCTCGATCGATTCTAGGTGTGTACCTCAGCAGCATTTCTTCTGCTTCTCTATCTCTCCAAATGGAAGTTTTGCTCATTAAATATATAATTTCCTTATCTATCAAAGCTCAGAAGTTTTAAATATCAATGTAGTCCCATTTGTCCACTTTTGCTTTTGTTGTCCTTGTCTTTCATGTTGTACCTAAGAAATCATTGATGTTATTTGGATTGTCAAGTTAAAAGTGAGAATCTTTGCATGATTATAATCCCAGTTCTCAGGAGGTTGAGGCAGGAGAGTCGCTGCAAGTTCAAGGTCAGTCTGGCTTACATCATGAATTCCAGGACTACATAGTGAGATGATGTCTCAAGAAAATGATATGTGAGATTGATGTGTATGTGTATGTCTACCTATTTGTGTGTTTGTGTGTGTGTGTGTGTGTGTGTGTGTCTGTGTGGTTTATTTCCTTTTGTTGATTGCAAGAGCTGTTGATGCAGGGGCATATCACAGAGTTCGGTAGTTTTTTTTACTAGGGTTTTAAGATGAATCTCTCATCTCCATTTTGTTGCATCTTGTTTGACTTTGCTTTTGTCTTCCCTTTCCCCAGAAAAGCCGTTATGAGACCTATATCCACCTCCTGGCTGTGAAAACCAAGGTGGGCTCAGATGACCTGGAGCGGATTGAGGCTCGACTGGCTACTCTAGAAGGGGATGACCCAGCTCTCCGGAAAACACACTCAAGCCCCGCCCTCAGCCTGGGCCATGGTCCTGTGACTGGCAGCAAAACTACAAAGGATACCTCTGTATCCGATACTTAGCTGGTGTGGCTGTGCAGGCCCTAGAGGCAGGCAAATGTCCCCAGAGGGGTCAGTGAGCACAATTCCAGCCAGGGACTGCTTGGACCAAGCTCCAGGCAGTTAACAGGCAATCGGAGGGGTATGGAGAGCCCTGTGCCCAAGGAGATGGAGATGTCACTCACGATGCTGATCTTCTTGCATCCTGGGCCATCTATGGCCTAGACACTCTCCTAGTCCTGCTGCCCTCAAGTCATGGGGCCTTGCTTTGCAAGCCAGACATGCTCTAGGACTGCCAACAGAAGAAGTCCGTCCCTGTTGCTTTCCCAGGCTCCCTTCTCATCAAGCTCCTCCCTCATCTTGTATTTGTAAGGGTGGGGTCTGGACTCTGGGTCTCTGCTTGGCCACCCACCCTATCTCCTCTTTCCTCTCAGTTGACCAGCAGCAGATCTCTGGACCACCAGCAACCTTTGCAACTGGCCCAGTTCTCCTGCCTCACATTGCAATAATCTGGGGCCTAACCGCCACTCAGTGCCAAGCTGATTCCACTCATGCGTGTGCTCCTTTCTCCTTTCATCCCTGAGGCCTCCCCAGCCTCTTTTTTATACACACACACACATATGTAAAGAACTCATTTAAAGAAGGGTCGGGAACCACTGCCCACTAGAGGATGAAACCAGATGAAGAAGTTCCATCGTGGAGCTTCGCCCGCTATGGAGGAAGCCTGCGGCGGGGCCGTCCGCTGCACTAACACTCTGGATGGAAGGATGGAGACACTCTGTGTATTTTTCCTTTTCCTTTTCCAGTTGACTTGTGACTCACAATTACTTTTCCAGTTGATGCTTTTGGACTGAACAGGATATGTGTGTGTGTCACCTCCTCTGTCCCAGGGGTGTCCTGTGGGGCGAGTGCCTTGGGAGGACACCTCTGTTTGTTTTTGATCTTCCTGTGAATACTGCCAAGTTCTCCGAGCTCCACTGATGGCCTCTGCACAGACCTACTGGCAGTAAGGAAAGACCCTCTACCTTGCTGAGCACCATCCTCCAGCAAGCCCAGGCTGGGTGGTAAAGTAGGTTAAGGAAGCTGTTAGTTCTTGGTCTCGGGGTGTGTGTGTGGGGGCAGGTGGAGTGACAAGGTTTTGATTAGTGATAATCCTTTCCTAGCAAATCAGAAAGGCTAAGTTAAGGACCCAGTTGAAAGTAGAGACATGTGTCTCTCACGGGTTGACATCCTTTAAACACTGTATCACTTAGAGCAACAAGTGAGTCTCGGGGATAGCCCCCTTGACACAGCTACTGCGAGCCAATCTTGTCTATTGTTTGGCCAACAGTTTGCAGTCTTGGGTAACGTAAGCCTTGCAACCAAGCACCTAACACTTCAAGTCTACTCCCATCCGATACAGGGAGCTGTAAGTTTGTGGAGAGGTGCAGTGGGTTGAAATCCAAATTGTTTAAATTGGATTAGCTGAAGTGCAGTTTATAACCAAACCATCTGGCCCCTTTGTTTTGCTCAGGGGAAGCAAACGCTCGTTTGAATGAGATCAGAAAGGGAATTTAGGGGACAGTAAAGAGATCTCAGTTCTTTGTCCAACTGCCTGAAGGTCCTTTGATTTTCCAGCCAGTGTCCCACTCTCTGTGTCATGGGGTGGGGGACAACAGGGGTGCAAGTTCGTTAGTCTCGGACACATGTGATTCCCCAAGCACTAGTTGCGCCTCCCATCAGTAAAGACATTTTTAGTTTGCTTCCTTAATTGTATAATTCTTTATTTGTAAATTATATACATGTACTACTGTACTAAAATATTATGTACATTATAAAACATACACAAAAATAGAAATTTAAAAAAGATGAGATGAAAATAAATCTAAATCAAAGTTCTAATTTTTTTTCCTGCATTCTAATAGACCATCATGCTCCGCTTTCCTATCACCCCTAACAAGCCCATAAGGACAGGTCAAATCCAGGGCCTGACAAGGTCCTGGGAGGTTTGCTCCAGGGCTCAGAAACTCCTGGTGCCTAACTCTTGACAAATAGCCTTCATCCTCTTCAGTGAGGGTCAACCATGTGCCATACGCTGTTGCTGTGTGCTGGGGACAGTAGTAAAGAGGCCAGCTCCCTGTGTTTATGGGTCTCACTGTTGAGGGAGATGGGGGGGGGGAGGGAGAAGTGGTTACCATTGGCACTGAGGACTCTGAGAGGGACTGGGGAAAGACACTAAAAGTGATGGTGCAAAGTAAAGAGAGAATTTGGGGAGTGGGGAAGTGAACTTTGACCTAGGAAGCTGCCCGTGTCCTGAGTGTTCCAGGGGACAGGGAAGGGAAGTTGCCTGAAGTGACTGCAGTCCTTCCTGAAAGGCCACACACTCAACATCCCCAACGCTAAAACCTGAGAGTCAGAGTGGTCAAGAGGGCTCTCTGGTCAGGCGTGCTTCCCGGTCCCAACCATGCCTGTCTATTGAAGACCGTCTGATGCAATAAGGGGAACACTGAAGAACGAGGTTAAGTTCTGGCCTTAGACTCTTGGTGGGTTACCTTAGAATCCAGGGCAGATGATGAGGGAATGGAATGGGGTCATGTACAGGTCTGTGAGTTCACTGAGGAATCACTCAAAGTTAACTGGGGTCATTTGAGTCTTTCAGATGGTTTCTGGATGAAAATCTAAAAGGCAACAACTTACAACCTTCACAGAGTAAGTGAGGACACTAACCTAGGTCGTCATGAGATCAGTGGGCTCAGCAAGAGGTCATAGCAGTTAATCTGGAGGACCATAGAGATCAGAGATCACACATAAGAATTACTGCCCTAAGAAAGCAAACAGATAGCAGAAGGGGTCTAATGGGTCATCTGGTGGGGCCTGGCCATGATCTACAGGTTGTGTAACATTCAGCCCAGTAGGTTTTCTTTCATTTTTTTTTCCCTTTGTAATAAGTGCTCCTTAGCACCCCATACTGAACATAATGACTTTAGAAAAGTTTAGACTTTTCTTAATCACTTCATTGAGTTTTTGTCACTTTGTGACTCACAGTTACAAGGCACAGGATTCTGTCACTACCACCATCAAGACTAGATATCAATCAGGAATAGTGCCGGGTCTATCTGCATGTAACCTCCATAGCAACTTGCTAAGGTAAACAATTGCTTCCTCATTTTTCACTAAGCAAACTGTGGCTTGGAGAAGCCATAGAGCTAGTGAGGGACAGCTGGCACTTGGATTTAGTCCCTACTGTTGCTCTATGTCTCTCTGTTCCATTCCTCTGTATTTGTCTAGATCCATATCAAGAATGTGCATAAGCATACACATGTGTACACATTCACCCCAGCTCTTTGGAGAGAAGGCTTCAGGTTCTGGCTGGAATCTTGGTTCCTGGTATTCTGGGGAGCTGATGAGAAAGACTCTTTACCCTGGACTCTATCTGCCTCCTCCATGCCTGAGATCAGACCTTCTTCAGAGCCGCAGGTTTAGACAGGCCCTGGCTCTGAGGGCGGTATACAGTCGGGGAAGGAACAACACCCTGTGGGCTCAAGAGCTGCAGCTGTTCTGGTCCTTCTGGCAATGGGGGGACCCATTATGTTGTCTTACATGTCCAGACTCTGTCTGTGACTTGCCTGGAGCCCCAAGGGTCATCTTTGCCTCTGCTGCCCCAGTGCCAACCCCACAACCCTTCCCTCTTCACCCACCTGGGCAGAAAACTGTTGCCTCAGTCCAGCTTCCTAGCTGCAGGGCAGGAACTGGGCCAGAGTTCTGAGGCTGAGTTTAAAGCAGAACGATTTGCGTCAGTCCCTTGGCTGGGATCCTCAACACCCAGGGGGACACCTTATAAATGATTTGGAAGGAAAACTTGGAGCAGGTCCTGGGAGCTGGGGCCAGAGGGACTGGAGAAAGGGTCACTTCCGCTCAGGGACTACCTTGGCCTTATCCAATCTTTCTTCCAGTACCCATGTTCCTCATCCTAGGCCCTCCTTTCTTCCCTCCTCACCTGGGGCTAGGTACACACAGTCAAACAGGAGTTATTTCTGATTTTATTTATAATATAAAAATGGTCAAGTGTCAACAGTCAGGTGCTCGGACATGTCAGGATTCCCATTTGTTTCTGTTTGGGATTTTTGTTTGCTTTTTAGACAATTGCCTTTTTTTTTTTTTTGACAAATTAGCATTGGATCCAGTTGTGAGGGCTGGCTGGGGAGGGCAGGACTGGAAGATGGAAGTCATAGGTGGGTTGGGAGCTGGGCTAGAGAAGGATATGGTGTTACTTTATTGCTAAAAGGGGAATCGAATACACTGTCGGAGTGGCTCTTCCGGGTCCCAGCGTGACCATGCATTCAATCTAAAGAATCTGAAATGCAAAGGACATGCAGGCGTAAAATAGAAAAGACGACCTGTAAACGAAGGTGCTGCAGAGGACAGAGGATGTCCCGGAGGCCGCAGGGGAGGAGGAGCCGTGAAAGTTGGGCCCCTGGTAGAGTTGCCCCCTCCCTAGGCCGGGGGCTGGTGGGGAGACAGCTTTCTCTGTCCTCTTTCCCTTAGCAGCTGAGAGGGCTGGGGAGGACCCTTCCCCATTCTAGATGCTGTAGCGGGGGTCCTGTGTCTCCCCCTGGAAATAACCCAATCTCAATTCCAGCTCTAAGGCTAGGATCCCTGCTCTCTCTGCTCAGGACTCCAGAGCTGGACTGGGGAAGATAAAATTTCGTCTTAATCTTCATTTTCTTCCTCATTGTTCACTACCCTCAGAGCCATTAGAACCTCACAGTCTCTTCTTTCCCTGCCTTTTCTCATCCCCACCAGTTTGGGATCCTACAAGCGCCCATCCCCACACTGCACCCCAGACGGCTCTCCAGGAGCCCCAGATTAGCGTACAGCAAAAGGCACCACAATATAGGTTTCTATTAAAGAGTCAAAAAATTGGCCCATCTCTCTTTTTTTGTTGTTGTTTCTTTTTTTTTCCCGAAGCTGTAAATCAGGATGTTACATATAAATAGTTTCCCTATAAAAACGTCTTTGCCGTTAGCTAGTATTATAAGACAATTTTTTTGCTAAAATGAAAATAAAACATTTTGTTATACTTTTTTCCTTTTATAGAAAATAAAAATATTTTTATTTCTTTGTTCGCTCCTTTTCCCTCTCCAGTAGGTGGTCTCCGCTCTCTTTGGAGACGTGGGGCGGGCGAGGCAGGGGGCCTTAGAGGGGCCCCGAGTCCTGCTTGGCCCTCGTGGGCGGCCCCCGGCTGTGTCTGCTGCTGGCGCGCGTGCTGTGGCTGTCCAGGGAGTAGTAAGTCCTGCTGTCGGCCGCCGGGCACAGCGGCGGCGAGTCCGAGCGCAGCGCGTCGTGCGCCGCTCGCAGGCCGAGGAAAGGCGTGCTCTCGGCCGCCAGCGCCCCGTCCGCGTCGTCGTCCGAGGCCGACGCCGAGCCGCAGCCCGAACCGCTGCTCAACGACAGCGAGTCCCGCGCCGCGCGTGCGCGCTGCGCTGCCAACCCGTTGAGACGGGAGCGCCGCCAGCGCCGCGGCCCCGCCGACGTCCTGCGGGACGCGCCGCGCGTGCGCGGCCGCGGCGGCGGCGGGGGCGCGCACTCCTGCGTGGTCTCGTACTCGTCGTCCTCCGGGATGCGGAAGGGGCTGGCGGGCAGACTGCCCAAGCTGCCTCCCAGTGCGCAGGCGCTGCGCCGTGGCCCGGGCCCCGCCGCCGGGTAGTAGTAGCTGTCGTAGCTGCGCTGCATGTCCGCTCCGGGTCCCGGCCCCGGGCCGGGCGGCGCTGGGTGCCGCAGGAGCGGCTGCTGCTCCGCCAGGCGGTAGCTGATGGGCGCAGCGGGCGGCAGCGACACGGCATGCGCAGAGTTGGGCGACGTGATCTCAAAAGTCGGCACCTGTGTGGCCAGCGAGTAGTGGAAGTCCACGGGAGAGAGGCGCGCGGGAGTGGTCAGGGCTGACACGTACCTGCGGGAGAGACAGAGACGTGGGTCGGGAATCTGGGTGCAGTGCCAAGTCACCAGATTCCAATCAGAAAAGACTCTGTCCATAAGAGTGAGGGCTGTGGCTCTGACCACGTTTAGTTTCCATGATCTTCCCCGCCTGTTCTTACGGGTGAAGCATAGATGATTATAGTGTTTACTCCAGTGTGATGCTGGAGGATTTCAGAAAGGTACCAGGGGAGTACTGTAGGGATGCTCACAGTCTCCGGGGCACGCTCAGCTTGGGGTGCTTTATGTGTGGTCTCTTCTATTCTGTAGTATTTGTGGGTGAGGTATATTACATATAGGAAAAAGAGACCCAGACTTTAAGTGCCAAGGATGGAATGACCAAAATGTGGTCTGTTCCATTCTTTCTGAACCAACTAACTCCTTCCTGTTTCACCAAGACACCACTAGGTGTCTCTGCTTAGAGCCTTTGATTCACAGGTCCTTGAAAGCCTGTTTCTTGCTAATACCTCCCAGTGTGAAACCTGGGTACCTATCCCTGGGATTTGAATCCAGGTTAGGCAGAAACTAGTATGCTTAATTCCAGGAACCACTAGCCACCATTCAGAGACTCCCTGGATTTGAGCTCACTGCTCTTGCAGGGCCAGTTTATCCCTGGGCTTGGCTTGAGTGAGGGAAACATGCCTTCTTGTATTGTAGCCAAAAGCTGCCACAGGGAAGTGACACCGGGTAGGCACCTCAAGCCAGGGCTGAAAGATACCAAGATAACAACGGTCTCTACTCCCCTTCCTTGAAAAGTTAGCTTTTGCTAATATATCTTCTGTTGACTCTTTTTGTCCCCCCCTTCCCTGCCCCATGAGCCATCATCCTCCACGGTTGTCCACTTGAGGACCCGGATCACTCATCTCCGTGCCTTTCTTTCAGACTGCACTGATGGGTGCTTGACTGCTCTTTGGAACTGGCTTAGAGTAATTTTCTTTCTTACTGAGTCAGTTGATCTCCTCCTTCACTTTCTCACGTGCAGAGGTTAACTCCCGGAGTCGTACCCACTCCCTGTCTCCTGAAATACTCTCCAGCCTGGGCCAGATGTTCTCTCTTGTCATGCCACAACCTTGGGGTCTTTGTCTTTTACTCTAGGAAGTTCCCAGGGCAAACAAAACAAAATCTCCCCCAACACCCCTGCAAGCTAACCAGCCAAAATAGCTCTGCTAATGAAAGCCTTCCTATTTATCTACCCAGGCTCTACCTCCCAAGCGAGCAGAAGCCAAGGGCTCTTGATCCATCTGTGTCCTCAGCCTGCCTGTTGAGCTACACTGCTCCAGCCCATTCTGCGTCTCCTAAACGGTGCTTAAGTATTTCTCCTGGAAAGCACCCTTTCCCCATCCCCCTGCCTATTTCTTCCCACCATCTAGTGCTGATGACAACAGACACAGGTATGAGTGAGGTGGAACTCTGTACATTATCCTGGGGCCTTTTCTAGCTCCACGTATAGCAAGAATTGCTTTCCCCTATCTACACTGAAGGAAGAAATTTTGAAGTACCGGTCCCAGATCATTCAGATAGTGGAG
Organism: Rhynchomys soricoides; assembly: GCA_019843965.1. Lineage (NCBI taxonomy): Eukaryota > Metazoa > Chordata > Mammalia > Rodentia > Muridae > Rhynchomys > Rhynchomys soricoides. The sequence goes on along the minus strand of JADRCH010000105.1, from coordinate 1,466,232 downwards.
CTGGACTAAGAGAGGGAAATCTTGGAGTCTATAGTTGGACCAGGTCTCTCTGCCCTGGTGTGGTGTCTACTAGCACTTTTAAAAACTGCTGAAGGGTGCCTGTGGTTTGTCCCTAGATTGTGATTCCTCTAGCCTAAGACAGAAGGGCCATCTCTGGCATGCTTGACCAGCCCAGGCTTGGCATAGAGTTGGTTGAGTCAGAAAGAGGTAGAATTTGCTCCTAGCTGTCCCAGAGCCTCTCCTGCCTATGGTGTGCCTTCCTCTGCTTTCCTCTCACAGACCTTGCTTGCCTAACAGCCACTGCAAAGCTGATCAGGAAGGGGCCTAGATCCTGGGATTCCTGGTGTGGAGTTACCGTGTGTGTGTGTGTGTGTGTGTGACAGCATGTGGAGGTCAGGGGACAACTTGTGGGAGTTGGCTCTCTCCTTCCACCCTGTGGGTTTTAGGAATTAAATTTAGCTCACCGGGTTTGGTGGGCAAGTTCATTCATTTGCCACAGTAATCTTGCCAGCCTGAGGCAGAGGAAAAAGAATTTCCTGGTTCTTTCTTTATCAACATCTCTGGATTCTAGCAATGCTTTGGGCACTAGGACCTGGCTGCTGATGCTGACAGGCCCTGAGATCATTCTTGGCTCATGTCCCTATTGCTCAGGTTAGTACCCTTGAAAATGACCCTTTTCCTTACCGTCTAGTCCACTTGGTCTAGGTGTCTTTCTGTTTCTGTTGCGATATGGGGGTCTTTAGGTGATGCTGAGAACAGGCCAACCTTGGGTTCTGGGTGTGTGCAACAGCCCCGTTTGTCCCTGATGTTCCAGTATGGTTATTAATGTTCCCTAATGCAACAAACTGTGTGGTCACTCCAGCCAGGATCTACTGAACCAGCTGCAATTCTAATCCCAGGAGACCACTTAACCTTTCTGGGACCTTGTTTGGGTTGGCAGTGCCAGCTTTCTAACCAAGGTGGGGTACAGTGAAGGGGTAGACACTGACCTCTCACTGTGTGGAGAGTCACGCAGCGAGTCTATGGAGTCATGGTAGGGTGGCATGGCAGCCCTGCGACGCTCCTCCTGGCTGTAGGCTGCTGCCCTCCGCGCCCGTGCCTCCACACATGCTGGGCTGTTGCACTTGCTGGTGCCCACTGATGATAGCATGATGCCTGACTGGGAATCTGAGGTCAGGCTCTCCGAACGTTCCAGGCTCCACGTGTGGCTCTCATGTCTGGGAAAACCAGATAGGAATGAGTTGATAGGCCAGGAGGGGTAGGCTGTCCTAGTACAGGTGTGTGATCCCATGGCCAACCTGCACTGGGTTCTTTGATCTGTGTCTCCCTTAGCTCACTTTCCTCTCCACTCTACATTGATGAGGAACATCACAGATGTTCAACCCTGATAATGGGAGAAGGAAGGCTGGGATCTTGTGGTTGGTGAGCTGCTGTGTGTAGAGGTCTCCCCCACCCCCCAGGCCACCGATGCCCCCCCCCACCTGCCTCTGCCACGAAGGTCTCCCAGCTAGGGCACTTCTATCTTTAGCCATTTCTCAGGATCTGAGCCTCACTGGCTAATATGCAAGGGCTCTGACAGTAGTGGAATAGCCCTGTTATTTTTCCAGCTATAGGAACTACTGTGCTTGTATGGACAAGTTACCCCAGTACTGGAGAGTCAGGTGGACTGTGGTCAGTATGTAAACACAAGAGATCAACTAGCTGTGGATGACTGACCGACAATGGACAGGAATTAGCATGGTTCTATGGTCCTGGTGCTGCTCACCTGTGGCTTGAGGTGGGTGTGGCTGTGGAGCAGTGGTGAGAAGGTGAACAGGAGTGGCTCCCAGAGAATGTGGTCTCAGCTTCCCTCCGGATCACGTGGTCTGTAGCTGGCACATTTTTGGAGATGTACTAGGATAGACAGAAAGTTGGGAGGAATTAGTGATGGAGACCACATAGGCTCCACATAGGGCAAGTGATAAGCACGGAGCTCTAGTTAAGGGGTGACCCACTGGATAAGATCAGTGGGTCATAGATGGCCCCAGACAGTCAACATCCCCACCCAATTCTTTCTTATGGGAATGGGCAAAGTGAAGCCATATCCCCAGTGAGGCAGTGCCTGGCACACAGGGCTGGACTGGCATCAACCCTGGCTTGTCTTTGCAGCCAGAGAAGGTGGCTGTCCAGCAAGAGCTAAGAGGGGGCCAGTCTGGGAACACCACTCACATCTGCCATCTGGATCTCTTCAGGGTCCAGCCGAGGGTGGCTGGGCCCGTTGGCCAGGCTTCGGTTCTGGTGGGCTGGGCACATGTTCTGCCGGAGATGGTGATGCATCTGCCTCCTCTGTTTTCTGCATGGGGAAAGGACAGGTGAGCCTAGCATGGTTACCCTAAAGAATGGGACTCCCTGGCGAACCTTCCAGGGAGGCTGGGCAGTGTATGGAATCCTATTGCTCTGTAGTGTGCGGCCTTAGGCAAGTTCTGGAAGTGCACGAAGATGATTTGCTTCCTCCATTTGTAGCATGGGACTCCTTGCCATCCCAAAGACCACTGACCATCAAAAGCCCATAAAGATCTCACACTGTGCTAGTCCCTCCCTCCCCCCTCATTCGTTTAGCATTTATTGGATTTCTTTTACTCTCTTCCAGACACTTCTTTGGAACAGATGAGGTAAACATGGTCTGTGCCTCATGCAGCCTGGGGGCCAGCAGGGGAGGCAGATAGTAAATACACAAGTAAATGAGCTAGACACTTTGAGTAAAGTTCTCCAAAGAAAATAAAATAGAATGCTGTGATTCAGGAGCCAGATCCATGGGACTTCTGTATACTGACACATAATAAATACTCAGCAAATTATTTTATCATATACAACTGTAATTATATCACTCCTATGGCTCAAAGTCTTCCCTGGTCTTCAGTATCCCATCTTTTCTCCCCAGGCTTGTTTCTTGCTGCCTTCCTCCACCCAGCTTGCTGCTTCCTGGGACTGCACTCTGGCCTTTTCATATTTTTTCTCCTTAGGACTGAGCCTGAATGCTGCTTCTGAGAGAGAGCCCTTCTGCCCTCCAGCTGAGGGTAGATGCTTAAAAAATGTATCTTGGTGGCCCAATGTAGTGGAGATAGGGAAGGCTCTGTGGATTCCAGGATAGTCAGGACTATATAGTAAGACCCTGTGTCAAAACAAACCAAACAACAACAAAAAACCCCAAAACAAAAATGCATTGGCACCACTTGCTTGGGGTGCTGGTCATGTGCCTAATCATGTTCTGGTCATAGGTAGGCCTGATGAAGACTTGTTGCCTTCAGTAATGAGTAAGTGCCGTGGGCATCAAAACAGGTGGCTTCTTTCATTAGTTCATGGACTCAACTTTCTTGGACCCAGTCCTAACCCTCTCCTTACTTCCCAGCCTTTCTGGTTCCGGTCCCATCCAAGATGAGGTCAGCAGGACCTTAGATCCCATCTGTAGAGCAGCTGGAGTCTCTGAAATGGTGGCCCTGCCTAGGCCCACTTTCTAGATGTGAACACATGTCTCACCATCTCACTTTATAGCCTTCATTGGTTCTGCACCATCTGAAGCTTGGCATCAAGGTTTTATGGGACTTCTGAATCTCGTATGTCTTTATCTTCTGCCCAGTCTTCCTGACCCTGGCTTTCTGCTCTGAGCGGTCTGGATTGCCCTCTATGGCTTGTCTTTGAGTTTTCCCTCTTCTTCACTCCTTTCCCGGTTCTGCCCGTAACTGCTCTGAAATAGTCTAATCTCTTCTCCTCTGTGCTCCTTTGCAGCATCTCCAGTGTGGGTGTGCACAGTGCCGTTGAGGCACCAGTTTGTCCTGAGAATGCAGCCTTCCCTGCACATCTTCTTCCTAGCATGGCCCAGGGCCTCTCATCCACCAATTCCCCCTGCCCCATCTACTCTAGGAGCCTACAAAGGGAATTTGGGAGCTCCATTGAGGCCACTGTGATGTCCTTTGAGGTGCACACTAGGCTTATCATCATAGGACTTGGAGAAGGTCCTCAATTTGCCCAAGGTCCTGCAGGTGATGGCAGAGTTGGGTTTGAACTAAGACTTTTCTTGTGTCTGTCCCTTGGTGGTATAGGTGCAGAGGCCCAGAGACTGTTGGGGACAGGAAGCTGGAGGCATTCATGCTGGGCATGGTGGGTACAGGGAGGAAGTATGTTCTTAGAGAAACATTGCAGGCCATCCCCCACTGGCTTGGCTTGTTCTCGACTTGAGCATGTAACACTCACTTGGTCTTGCAGTAGGCGACCACACAGACGATGCCCACGACCAGCAGAGCCACACAGATGCCAGTAATTGTCAGGACTCTCTTCTGGTACAGCTCCTCAGCCTCTGCAGGGGCAGAGCAGGAACAGAGCCCATGGAGATGCTTGTACACAACCTCCCTATTCCCAAGCCTTGGGCTCCCTCAGCACAGGATCTGTCTGCCTCCTTCCAGCCCTTTCCCTTGTCTGCTCTTAGACTGCCTTTGCCTCCCTTCAGACTTCCAATACACCTGGTCACCACCTCCCCTAAAGCCCACACCTGCTCAATGCACATGAGTGGAAAATGCAGAGGAAGGGAGGGGATGGAGTAGGGGGTGGAGTTCCAAGGCCACAGTAGAGGGGAGGCAGCACCTTGACCAGTACCCCTGCCCTGCTTCATGGTGGTCCTGTAAAGAGTTGTTCTTCATGGCAGTGAACAGAGACCTTGCGCAAAGGCCTTTCTCAGGCATCCCAGCTTCCCTAAAAAGGGCTGATGACAAGATATCAGACCCAGATTTAGGAGGGATGCTAGCTAGGCCAGGAACAGGGATACAGCAGACTGGGCCTACAGAGGGGTGTGGGAAGAAAGGCCTTTCTCCATTCCCACAGCCTGGTCAGGGTAGTGCCTTGGCTCACTGCGCCTTTTCAGCTGGTGAGAAGCCTACCAGTGGTAGCACAGCCTGGCATTTAGGAATGTCCTTGTGCACAAGGAACAAGCCCCATCTCTTTATTACAAGCTGGGAGAAGCTGGGCCCAACTGTCCTGTCTACCCCCTGTGCCTGCTATGGCCATCTCTGCTCCTCTAAAACAGAAAGCCAGGAGGAAGACAAGGAAAAGGTGACAGCACTGACTATGGCCCACCCCACCCCCAGCTGCTGGCTGGCACTGCCACCTTCCCTTGCTTCCAGCTCAATGATAAGTAGAGGCAGGCCCTCCATGATTGGCAGAGCTCGAGAAATGTCCTCAACCCCTCAGATTTAGGTCACCTCCTATGTACACCAGCAATCTCAGAACTACAAACCCTCTGGATGCTCATGTAACCAAAGCTATGGCTTCCAGAGTCACAGACATGCCTTTCACACAGACACTCATGCATGTATGTCTAGACAGACTTTCTGTCTATATACAGGCTATATATGGACAATATACGGACTATATGCAGATGATCTGTATGCATCATCCATTTCCATATCTTGCCTTGATTTCTCCCTGCTCCCACGAGCCATGGCCAGCCAAACAACCAGCCAGCCAAACTAGCCTAGCTCTCTCCACACCTGCTTGCCCATATCATTAGTGAGGCTTCTTTCCTGTTACTCCCTCTCTCCTCACCTCCACTGTCCATCCAAAAGTCATCTCAGCTCTGCTTTCTAAGCGAGTGGTAGATCTGACCACAGTGAGCATTTTCACTGCTGCCCCGGTAGTCCAGGAGGGGGCTCCCTCAACTAGAGATGGTCTCCTTCTGTCAGGCCTTTCTGTTCTGCTTCTAACTCTGACTCAACTCCAGAGATAACTAGTAACAATGCAGCTCATTCTAATCTGATGCTTAGAAACACGAAATATAGCTTCTCGTTGCAAATATAAAAGCCAGTGGTGTCCTGTATCTTCAAGGCCCCTGATTTATCCAGCTTCACTTTCCATTGGGATCTTATCTGTGGCTTTGGAGCCAGCTGCAGCATCTCTGATCACCGAACAAGGCAAGCCAGTATGTGCTGTGTCCCCTGCCTTCGATACTCATCCCCAGTTGTTTGGGGGCTGGCTACCAGATGCACCACGCAGGACAAACCTTTTCTGGATCATTAATCACAGCAGCTCTCTACTGCAGCCAAGTCAAGCCCTGAGCTCACTCTCTTTTCCTCTGTATGGCTTGTCAACAGTGTTTCCTGTTTGTTACTGTCTCCTCTTGAATGCAGTTCCAGGCAGGTGAGGGTGCTAAGTGTAGCAAGTTCTGCTCTTGAGTGGATGTTTGTTGCGTAGGCAAATGAGTGTACTCCCCTCAGACAAACATACATACACACTCAACCCCCTCATGCTGGCAGTTTCAACCCCAAATGTCCTGGGCTTAATACAAAGACATTCCACAGCCTTTCTGTATCCCCAAGTCCTGCTCTGAGACACCTACTAGCCAGGCATTCCCGTCCTCCATCTACACACACCTGCAGGTCATTCCTGTGTACTGCACCACAATCCTAACCTCCACCCACCTCTCCATTCAGTGTAGCCTGAGACTCAGACAGACACTCACATGCAGACTTTGAGAGTTGCCTTCTACCGAGGGCAAGTGATAGGGACTAGGTGGTAGGGGAGCTAGGGCTTCCCCAGGGCTGCCAGAAAAAGCCTTTCCACATACGTAGTCTCTGAACCATGTCTGGGGCTCCACACCACCGCTACCACAGCATTCCCGCCAATCCCGAGCCCTCCACATCTGTTGCTAAGACACATGGAGTCTCCTTGCATCAAGCCAGAGAGCCTAAAATGCTAATCTTCAAAGTCCCTTCCAGACAGGTAGACAGGCCTCCTCTAGAGGCTAAAAGGGTCAGTGTTTGTGTCTCTGGTGGGGGTGGAGCTGGAGTATGGGGGGAGTAGTGAATCACATGTAAGTTTCTTGGGGGTAGGAGAAAGGGTAGGTACAGATTAGATCCTTGGTGGTTTAGCCCAGATATGCACATACAACATGCCACTGTAGGGATAGATCATGGAAGGAGTGAAGCCTCAAGCAGATGGCAGAGTCTGGCAGACAGACACAATGCAGGGACAGAAGCAAATGGGGAGTTGTCAGCCTCCAGCCTAGTGCAGATTGTGAAACAATGGACTTGGGAAAGAAAGAGGATCAAGGTGAGATGGGAAAAGTTGCTTCTCTGCATAGCTCCCCAAACCAGGCTTCTGCAGACACCAGCCCTTCAGGTAGCCGTTCCTACAGGCTCCTCCCTGAAGGGGGCGCTAACTGAGCACCAGGGCACAGCCTGAACTGCAGGGTAGGTACCCTGCTCTAAATCAACATCATCAATGCATCTTGATGAAGCCAGGGAAATTTTCAGAATCATCAACTTTCTCTTTGAAAGGGAAACCTAACACTCCTCAGTCCTGGTGTCAGAGGCTGTGGGGAGGGGCTGTGCAGATGATGCACAGGAATAATCAGGTTCCGTACCCTTTAATTCAAATCCAAGGTGCTCTGGTAGTGCGGAAGGACGGAGAGAGAGGGACGGGGGAGAGAGGGGGAGAGAGGGGGAGGGCAGGAGAGAGAAAGAGAAAAACCGTTGGTCAGAACTCTTCGAACACTGGGCAGCCAGCCTGCGAGGTGAAAGCACGTTAGTAGGCCCCCTCCCAGCCTCCTGAGCTCCCTCCCTGGTCCCCAGTACCTGAGAGCCCCAAGAACATGAGAGAGAGGCTATGTTAGAATTGGCAGGCAGGGAAGGAGCTTTAGAGATGAGCAGTGGAGTTAGTATCCAGTGAGAAAGCACAGGTGCAAGAGTCAGCTGGTGATGTCGCCCAGTAGAGGGTGAGTGAGGTGGGGGTCCAAGGAGTTCCTGATCCCCTCCTTCGGATTCTACTTCCGACCCTCCATCTCCAGACCCTCTTGAAGTCAGTCTGCCCCCACTCCTAGCTTATTCATGGGGGGGAGGGGTCCTTTTCATCTGTTCAGAATGAATGTGTCATGTCTCCAGACTGGCCCTGTGTCACTGCCTTGTGCCACAGGCCTAGCTGGCCTGGCATATCTCCTGGAAGTCTGAATGCAGAGCTTTGGTGCCTTAGAGGGGAAGAGACTTCAAGCAGCAAGTTCTTGCTTTGCTTGACATCCTATACAACCTGGGCTCCTAGGGTTGAGCTGTGGTACCCAAACCCGTCTTACCACTTAGGAGAGCACCTACAACTCAGAGCATAGGAAGAGTGGGCTCATTTGTGCAGCATGCACACTCCTTATACTATGGACAAATTACAGTGTTGGAAGTGAGGTCGTTACCCGAATGTGAGTTCAGGCCTTTGAAAGATGGGTGCTTACAACATTGACAGGCTAAATAAAAGGGCCCTAGTCTGAGACTCAGCTCTGCCGTTCTTTGTGACTCCAAGAGACGCCCAAGCCATCTAGGTCCCAGTTCTTCAGCTGCAATGGTGGTGGTGGTGGGGATCAGGCCTTGCCATGGGATCCTGGGAGGTCTGAAAACCTGGCTGTGTTTCAGAACAATTCAGGCCAATGGGAGAAGGTCTGGGTGGGAGCCCAGAAATCTCAGCGGTGTTTTAAAGAGCTTTCCTTTCCTTTTAAGGCACTGCCTGTTCAGTTCCACAGACACCAGGCTCTGTTTCGTCCCTAATTTGCTATGTGGATGTGGGTGATCTGTGGCATCTGCTCTCTCCAAAGCACCTGTACAGAGGCAGATGTGAGCAGGCCTGGCCAACAGGAGGTTAAGCAGCTGTGTGTGCCAGAGCTCCTGTTCACACTTGCCTGGGTACACTCCCTCAGTGACTTTCATATCAGCCAGGTCAGCTCCCTAGACTTGGTGAGGGTGTGGCATTGGACTTGACTTCTCATCTGCTCTGGAGGAAGGGCATCTGGAGCATTATCTGACCCATCTCTCTATACTTTCTGAAAGGGATTTCAGAGGAATCTGTATTTGGAAAGAGCAGGAGAGTGGGTGGCTCTGAGCCAGGGACCAAGAAGGTTCTGACCCCAAGAATCTTGAGGAAGATCCTGGAGTTCTGACCCCACTAGCCCTGTGCATAGGCCATCAAGGGTGTGCTCAGCCCAGCACTTAAACACAAGCCCTCCCACTAGCCCTGTGCATAGGCCATCAAGGGTGTGCTCAGCCCAGCA
>JADRCH010000105.1:1440346-1457170 GCA_019843965.1 Rhynchomys soricoides | reverse complement strand
TAAACACAAGCCCTCTGCAATTCTGCCACTCTGAAGCTGGGGTGATGTTGAAGATTTGGCTTCTTTGCGTCTGGCTATGACATCTTGAAGCCCTAAGTACAGCTCAGGGTCCTCTCTGGCTCAAAGGGTCAAAAGGTCTCAGAGAGTTTCCTGAATAGGGCATTCTGGAGCCTAGGACTTTGAAGCACTCAGGAGAATGTTTTTGATGTCCAGCCAGGCTCACCTGAGAGACAGCAGACCAGCTTCACAGGTTCTAAGTGCTGGTCCTCAGCTTACTCTCAGAAAAAGTTGTTAAAGTCTATCCATGGTGCCAGGATACTTTTTCAAGGTGATTCGGGAAACCAGGAGGCAGAGTGGAGACTGAGGAGGATCATGGGTCTAAGCTATGGCTGATCCTGCTCAGGCTTGTCTGGCTATTCCCAAGAATGGTAGCCACCTGCAGAAACAGATTAGCCTCTCAAAGCCCTCTGAGGATTTTCTTCCAGGTCACTTCTCTGGGAACCAAACCATGTCAACAGCAGCTCCCAGGGGTCCTGGTTAGGGTGGGCCCATGGTGGCTTGCATGCTTGCTAAGGTAACTAAGAGTTTGGCCAGTCACTTGGTAGGTGACTCTCTTCCCGGAAAGTCTGGAGACAGCTGCTGAGGATCTACAGCAATGTCTGTTGTAGTGAAGGGAGCAATCTCCTACTCTTGTACGGTGCTCAGCCAGGATGGGGTTGACCCAGTGAGCATCAGTTCACAAATGTTCATATTGACCAGTAAATTGGGTGTTGGATTTCCAGCAGGAACAGGCTTTAGGATATTTATGCAAATTTATTGTCTTGGACATAACCAATGGCAGTCATAAAGTGCCTGGATGAGGAGGCAGTGATGTATGTGCAGATGTAAGCACATGCTTGTGTGTGTGTGTGTGTGTGTGTGTGTGTGTGAATGCAAGCACACATTCTGTGTTTGTGCATGTGTGTGAGTAGAGTCTTACACATGTGGGATACAGATGGGCCAGCTTTCCCTTTCAGGAGGGCAGGGCCTGTAGTGGGAGAAACTTCAAAGTGCTATTGGGGTCAAAGGCTGTTTTCTTAGTCTCTGAAAGATTGCCTGGTCTTGAGGTGGTCTGGGTAGGTGGCAGGGTGAGATGCTTGCTCAGCAAACCTGGGAGGTATCCTCCATGAATTAATTCTCTTCCTGCCCTCCTTCTTGCTGTTTATAGCTGGGAAAGATACTAAGTTGCCCTTTAGTGATAAAGGCAGGCTCCCAGATGAACTCTCTCATGCGTTACTTCATTTCATCCCTGCTGCTGCCTTTGAGCTATCGCTGCCTCTGTCCTTATCCTTTGGAGGAGAGCACCTACATAGCATCCAGCACTTACAGAGACTAGGGATCTAGGCACCTGGCATTTCTGAATGGGGAGCTGAGCACTTCAGGGGGCACAGGATGACATCTTTTTACTCATTATGTTCTAGAACATCATAAGGGCCCTTGTGGAGCACACTTGAAGAACAGGAATTCTCCACATAAAGGCACCTGCATTGTACTGATGACACAGTCAAGAAGGCTGGGAATTCCCTCTGCAGGCTTTCTTTCGGGCTCCCAGCAGACACAGGCTGAAGGCTGAAGTGGAGGCTCTTACTTTGCCCAGGGCAGAAAGGAACAGGGGACCCCCACTGCCTCTCTCACCTGGTCCACCCTTGCCTGTCTGCTCTGTCCTCTCCTGAGCAACCTCCCCCTCCCCCAGAGTTCTCCACATGGGCTGGATCTGGTTCTTTAGGACTCCATGTCTTGCTCACATATCCTGCCTTTATCTTCTCTTCCTCCATAGCCTGTGACTGTGAATAGAGGGGTCTGGAAAGAGTACTGCCTCTCATACTGTGGACAGAGGTGACTCTCTGGGTTACCTGCTGAGGCCCAAATGCTCCCAAGGGCAGTGGCTATGTTTCTGGGCTCTGTCTTATGGTCCAAGGACAATTTGAGGACTCATTTTTCCACTCTAAGATTCAAACTCTAAAATTGCTTTTCTGGATGTGCTATCTAATGGCCCTGAGTTTCATCTTTGGTAATATTATGGAGATTTCCTTCCCAACATCCAAGAACCATCTAGATTCTATGGGTCCTTACTGCTCACAGGACCCAAATGTCTTCCCTAAAAGGAGCAGGGGGTTAGTCTGCTCTGCAGGATGGGACAGGTGACATGGTTCTGGTCTTGAAGGCCAACACACCACCGGGCCCCAAACCAAGTCTGTGACTATCCAGAGGCTTATTGCTCTGTTCCACCCCCACCTGGTGGTGCTTGAAGGAACTGCTCCCAGGCCCTAATTACAACAAGCCACTATTTAGCTAAATCTTTGGACTGCAAAGGGCTCATTCCTTTGCTCAGTGTGGAGGAGAGAAAGGAGATGGAGTCCTGGGTAGTGTTCAGACTAGAGAAGTCTTGGGAAGAGTCACCAGTTTCCACTTGAGTCTGTTAGCATCTGCCGCTGCCCTTGGTCCATCTCATCCTGTAGCCAAAGACATGTCTCTGGAAGCATTCATGGAAACCATTGCCCTGGGATCTGCTCTTTTTCAGTCTCCCCTCTGCCTTGGTCTTAGAAACCCTACACATACCATTCTGGCCAGACCAGAAGGCGGACTTTGGAGACCCCTTCCCTTCTCTTAAACATACCCACAAAACCATAACACTCACTGCCTGGCTCAGCAGCAGCCTGACACCTCAGACAGCCTTCAGAGTCAGGGGAGAGCCCTGCAAATGCCTCTTCCTACATTTGGCAGGCTGCCTGATTCCAGAAGAGGGGAGAGGCCTGGACATGGCCCTGTTGCTGCAGAGAATTCCACTTTGCTATTCTCAAGCGATACAGGTGACTTATGGGGGTGAGTGGGGAGACAGGGGTGTGTTGTCTCCTCTGCAGAGGCTCAGGACACCCCTGTTCCCCCCAAGACTTGGTAAGTAGGACTCCATCCCTCCCACATGAGGAGACTGCCAGTCACCAGGGAAGAAGAGAAGTAGAAGAAAGAAACATACTGGAGAAGTTGACCATTGCGAACTGCTGACACCTGTCCCCGGTGTATCCCACAGGACACCTACCAAAAGAAAGAAAACCAGAAAGAGAGAAGCCAGGATAGCAAGACACAGGCATTGCAACACCCCGGCACAGGCTCCTGCCAGCGCCAGCTAGGTTCCTCGCCACGGTTACCATTTGTACTGGCCTTGCCACTCTGCCCCTTACCTGTAGCCCTGAACTTTAAACCCAAGGATTAGGCCAAAAAAATAAAAAATAAAAAAAAAATGAAAAAACAAAGCAAAACAAAAACAAAACAAAAGAACTAACAAACCAAAGTACAAAAAAGGAAAGAGAAACGAAACAGAACAGCCAAAGATCAAAACAACCAACACCCCTGGCCCTACGCCCTACATTGGGGGACTGCACCCGGAAGCTTTCTACGGAGCAGGGACTTGTGTTTGTATCTTCAAACATACTTTGCTTAGGATCTGGCATGTACAATCGCAAAGGCAGTTTCTCCAAACATCTCTGTCCGAAGAATCCGTTTGGACATCTGGAGAAGGAAAAGGGGAAAAATCACAGAACAAACTGGCATCATCCACGAGGCTAAGGTTAGAAATCAAAGTGCGCAGGGATGAATGAGAAAACCAAGTCAGGCACTTGGGGTCACACTTGTAGCTGAAGGGGCTGGAGCCGGGGGGGCTGGGTGGAGGGCTCTGTCACCTCCTTACAGACGCTGCTTTAATCCATGTGGCCCTGTGGGGAATGGGGCAGGCGGGGTGGGGCAGGGAGGAGGATGAGTTAGGGAAGTTGGGGAGGGAAAGTGGGGGGTTATTAAAACTAACTGTCCTATTGGTTGGGGGAGCTTTTCTTCTTACCTGCCTGGTGCCCTTCGGAAGCCAGAACTGTAGCCTCTGGGTGCCAGGCAGGCAGACTTATTATGGGATACAAGTTCCTGGTGTCACTCCTCCAGGCTCTGTTGAAGGATTCTCTCCAGGACTCTGGGCAGGTTTCCTTCTCTATGGAACAGCTCCCAGAAAACTCAAAGTAGAATTCTGCTAGGCTGTTCTCACACTGTGTGCTCAGGACCAAAGGGACCTAGGAGGTATTTGATCTGTTCTCTCAGAGAGGGATCTGTGGCCCAGTATGTCTGGGAAATCCATCCCCCAGGGCTCCTGTAGAGAGGCAGTTTCCATTAGCGTAGGAGATAATAACTGGACTATCCGAACTTATTTGACCTAGGAAGGTTTGTCTGTGTATTTTGAGACAGGGCCTCATGCTATAACTCTGGCTCTTTTTAGAGGGTCTACCTTGGAGAAGGTTGCCTGCCCTAAGGCAGTAGATGTGAGGAGTTAAGTGGGGAGCTGGGGAGCTGGAGGAGAGGCAGAATTGCTAGCATCCCACAGCTGCCTTCCTGACACCTGGTTCACGGGGAGGCTGGAACAGCCTAACGGGGACCCTGTTCTGTATAGGAGCCGGCTGGAAGCCAGCCCTGGCTTGCCTGCCCTGGGACCTGTTCTTCCACTGTGGCCTGGCTTTGTCCTGGCTCTGGCCTGGATCTCCTCGAATCTTGATTTCCTTGCTGCTCCAAGGCACCACTCACCCACCCACTTCTTCCTGACCCTGTCATACCCTCAAGGTACACTTCCTTCTGTTCTCTGGCTGCTACCTCTCCCCTTAAGCAAGTCCCAGTTTCATAGATTTCTAGGAGACATGCCCAGTCCTGTGCTCTCTTCTGAACCCCAGGAAGACTAGTCACTTAGGGAGAAGCTCACAGCTGAATTGACCCTTATGCATGAATTTCTTCAGAAACAGGTCTCTGTTGCCCTGGCCTGCAGTCCTTTAGGAACTAGGGAAGCCCCTCAGTACCAGGTTACTGTGCAACATTAGTCAACCTGGAATTCCTTAGGAGGTGAGAATTCTCTGCCTTGGCCTTCTACTGTACATATCAAGAGAGCCCTTGGCCTTAGAGTTAGGCATTAGCCATTGGCTGTGATAATCACAAAACCCTATGGCCTCTAATCTAGAGGAATGGGGAACAGCAGTGGCTTGTGGACTTCTTGCTGGAGTTTCTTTGGGCCTGTGGTATCTCCCTGGGTTGGGGAAGGAGGGAGCTGGACATTGTGGTGGTGGAACATGGGTGCACATACATTTGGAGGTCTAGCTGGGAAATACAACTGTTGAGGGTGGGCAATAGCAATGCATGCTTACCCTATTGACTACTGTGGCTTAGAGGATGAGCCCCTCATCAATATCTCTGATCCCTGACCCTTGTCACTAGTCACTTTAGCCCAGGAGGATGGAGAAAGTGGCCAAGGCTTCCCAACTGACTCCAGCCTGGCTCAGCTCTTTTTCCTTTGCTCCTGGGCCCTGATGTGGGGGGTGGGGGTGGGGTTAGAAGTGAATGAAGTGGTTCTTTTTCAAACAGAAGCACTTTTGGGAGTAGAGGATAAAGACCTAGAAGTTGAAATGACTCTTGGATCCTACAAAGGAACTGGCTTGACTGTCCATTGTCTGCCACTAGCTGGGCTCTTAAGAGTCAGAGAAACTCTGTGTGTGTGTGTGTGTGTGTGTGTGTGTGTGTGTGTGTGTAAGAGAGAACAGTTGAGTGAAAGGGCAAAAAGGGATAAAGAACGTTATTTGACATCAGGGCTGCTGTCCCATGAGTCTTGAAGAGCAGTGACAACTATAAATAAACCCCTGTGTCCCTGTCCCACACTCAGCCTGAACTAGTCTGACTGCCTGCTCGGGGATACTGTCATGCACAGTTCCAGGTGGTGCTACTGACTGGTGCACAATACGAATGTGCTATGGTATTTTTGCAACGTTCTGGTATTAGCCTTGCACCTGTCTGAGAGAGAGAGGTGCCCCTTCTTGATGGATAAAGAAAAGGCCTTAGGGGATAGGGTTGTCAGGGTGGGGAAGGACTGATAGCCAGTGCTATCCTTTGGGGCATTAGCTCCCTTAGGGGCTCCTGGATACTCCTAATCCTCTCTGGAGTCCTATGTGTGGAGACTCAGACTTCCTCAGAGAAGTTTCTAGGTGTAGGCAGGGCCTTTGGCCTTTCTGCCTTGCAGCCAGACCAGTGTAGCAGGAGCTAGATGTCTCCTTTTATCAACATGAAAGGAGTCTGCATTGGGTGTGGGTGGCTGGCTGGTGGCTATGGCTCCCGCTCAAACAGAATGACTCTCAGAAGTTGGGGGGAACAGGGGATGAGTTAGTTGGAAGGGGCAGCAGGCTGCAGCCATCCTAGACCTTCCTATAGGCATCACCTCTGACTCTAAGGTCTGAACCTGGGGCTGGAGAAGAGCAGGGTGAGAGAAGGGCAGAGAGGAGAGCCCACGGGCTACATCTGGGGTGGCAGAGAGGTCAGGACCTCTGCTGTCCCTGTTCCCCACCCACCTCCCGGGCCTCAGTTTCTCCTTTTGGTAGCCTGGGGATAATGCCATGTGTGCTGCCCTCACCTGGAGAAGGAAGGATGAAGGATGAGGCTGTGGCCCAGGCACTGGAGGGAGCCAGGGTCTCGGTGCTCACAGGGCAGGTGGAGGTGAGGATGAGCAGGCAGATGGGGTGGGATGGGGTGGGGGAAGCTGGGGATGAAGGAGATGAGCAGATGGGAGAGGGCGGCATGCCACTGGTATATGCACAGGGCTGGAAAGAGTCTTGTTCTGTCATCATCCCCTGAACCAGTCCCCAAGAGTCACGCACCAACCGTGCTCAACAAACACACGGAGAGAAGAGGAGAAAACGGCAAGAGGAGGCCCAGACAGGAGACAGTCACCTTGATTTGGACCCCCATTTTCAAGTCCCCTTAAGTTTTCTTTAAAAAACAAAAACAAAATTCAGTATCAGTGACACTTTCTTTTGGCACTGACTTCCAGAAAAACAAGAGGGTTACGGAGTGTGCCTGCCTGCCTTCCAACACTCCCTGGGGGGCTCTGAACCAATACACAGCAACAAGTGGAAGAAAACCAGGAGGGAAAACTGAGTTTTATAGAAACTGGAATGAAACTGACCAGTGTAGTTTCATTATCCAAGCTAAGCGGAAATGCAAAAAAATCAAAATAAAAAGAAACAAACAGCACAAATGGTAGACGTGAGTCCCGTTCCTAAGTTCTTTCCTTTTCACTCCATTCAGGTGTCGTCAGAAACCCCAGAGGCCTGCCCCACCTCCCACCCCGTTTCCCACCCTCAGAATGGCCTCTGGGCTCTGCCCGGCCCCCTCCCCCCTGCCCTTCTCCAGCACAGCTCCAAGGACTGCAGTCCCAGCCGGGGATGTCCCTCTCCCTTGCATGTGACAAACGGTTTCGGGGAAGCAGATTAGGGAGCCTTGATTGGGGCTGTCCCGGGGGTGGGGTGGGGGTGGGGGCAAAGATGAGGAACTGGTGGCTCTGGGTACCAATTTCATGTTTGAAACCGAGTTTCCCTAGGTGGGGGGGGGAGGGAGGAGATAGGGTACCCTCGTGTTCACAAGGGCTCGGGCCCCTCTTCCTGCTCCTTTCAAATGTAGCAGGGCATATCCCCTGGCTCCTAGGGGCACAGTCATGCTGGCAGGTTCCCCTGGGAGCATCTTCTCCTTCCCTTTCTTACACTGCACTCCATCTTGGAACCTGGCTCTGGGGACCTGCTTTGTCCTTTTACCTGTCTTGGGGAGCAGAGTTTTCCTGCCTGCAGCCAGGGATGACTTCAGTGACAATGCTGGATTCTTTGGGGGGGGGGTGTTTAGGGGTCCAAGGGACTAGGAAAGAGAGTCAGGGCTAGGACATCACTGTGGGGCGTACTGGGATCTCTATTCCAAAGAGCTCAGAGCAGTTGCAAGGTTACGATGTTTCCCAGGGCCCAAGAGGTTATTGTGACTGTGTCTTAGAAGCTGAGGCCAGGCCTTGAATTTCCCTGGAGTACCTGTTGTTGCTCTTGAAACTTCCCTGAGGGGTTTAGGAGGGAGGAGTGGGGAAGGGGGTGACATCAGGTAAAGGGTGGGACCATGGAAGAAGCCATCAAGGAGGCAGCTGGGGCCTGAGCCACAGTTCTGCCTGGCAGTGCCATCCAGCTATCTTGTGTGTGAGTGGGAGGACACATGGACACTGGGAACCTATTGGCTTGTGTAGGATTCTTTAAAAGTCCCAGTCTCCTCTGCAGGTTCACACGACTAGAAAGGCCAAGCCAGGGATAGGGGTGCAAGATCTGACCTGTGTGGGTTTGGGGAGACAGAGGCGAGAAAGCCTGAGGTTCTGCTACCAGGAGTTGGTCAAAACCCTCTTTCTGAACTAGCAACACTTTGTTGCCTTTGTCCAGATGTCATGGGAACGGGATGGACGGCTCTGGTACCTAGTCTGGGGACCTTGGCATGGGTTGCTTTGAGAATTCCAAGTTGTTGACTAGACCCCCTTCCTATTCCTCCTTAAGGTCTGGCTAGAGTTGTGCTCCTCAAGTTTGTGACACCTTCCTCACACACATGCAGGAGGATTGCCCAGCAGACCTGCTGGGACAGAAAAGGCCCTTTCTGGTGGCCTCCTTCACACCAGTGCTGAGTGTTGCAGTGTGGGCAGTTGAGTTCTGAGCTCCTTGGAGTGTCTGCTGGGGACACCTCCACCTCCTCCACTGGGCCACTCCCTTAGTGGTATCCTTGCTGGAGTCCCCACCTTCCATAGAGAGGAGCTGGGGTTAAAATGGCACAAGCAATGTTTAGGGCAGGACTGGCCACTTCTGGTCAGTCACAGTGCAGGAAGAACAAGCAGATCTGAAGCCAGCACTGGGCTCTGGGTCCCATTTCCTAAGTTATTTCGTCAGCTTCTAAACTCCTATTTCCCCTCTAGACAAGAGTGGGACCATGGGGTGCGGAGGGCTCTGGAGCCTGTGTCCTGCGCTTCTGGGCTTATCACTACTGGAGAGGAATCAGCCAGGACATGTGCACTCAGGACAGATTTGGAGAGATGCTTAGAGATGGGGAAGAAGGAGAAAATGGGGGGGGGGATAAAGACAGAGACAGACAGAGATAGAGACAGAGAGAAAGGGTGGGGGAGAGAGAAGGAGGGAGGGAGAGAGAGAGGGAGAGAGAGAGGGAACCCAGTATCCAAGACTGGTATCTCCACCTCCCTGCAGAGTGCTGGTAAGAGGTGGGCATCGGGAGACAGGGTGATAGGGGCCTAGCAAACCGGGTCTGTAGGAGTCTACACAGCCTTTAGAGCTTACATATCTTTAGAGTCCAAGGAAAGACTAGAAAGTGGGCAAAGCACTCTGTCTGTGCCCCCTGGGGATCACTTCCAAGTAGCTCAAAGCCCACTTTTCTAGAGCCCTCCACTCCCGCCTCAGCATCTCTTCCCCTGCTCTTGGCCCTGTGCCCACCCCTCCTGGTCACTTACTTGCAGGAGAGCTGATTGATGCCTTCGATGTAGTAGCACACGCCTCCATTCACACAGTAGGACTTGGCTGTTTCATTGCACTTCCGGGCGTGCCCCGACCAGGATGACAGAGTGGTGCTCACTGGAGGTATGAGAGACAGGCACTAGTGACCAAACCACACCACCTCTGGGCCCAGGGCTCACTTCCCTTCGTGTTCTTTCATGTTCCTATCTCAAGACTGGAAGGTCACTAGGATCTGCAGGAATGTCGGGGTAGGAAAGGGCTACAAGGTATCTCTCGGTGGGCAACAAGGCAAATGGTAAGCCACAACAGGCCCTCTGCCCAGTGTGGTTCTGCATTCATACTCCTGGGAAACCTACAAAAGCCAGAGGGGGTCCACTGTCTTGGAGGGTGGAAGAGACCAGAAAGAGCGTCCTCCACTGGAGGAAGGCCTGACCTTTGCTCTACTTTCGCCTCCCTTCTAGAGGGGTTCCACTACAGGACTAGACAGTGAACCAGGGGAATCAGTGAAAATGACACCTTCAGGACAATGTCATTTTCTGACCTCTGGGAAAGTGTGTGTTGGGGTTGGGATCTTGACTTCTACTCTCTTCCCTCTTGTTTCCAGGGCTGTTATAAAGGCTATGTCTTGTCTCTAGAATTGTTCAGGGTCTCCTTCATGTCCCCACACCACAACTCTCTCCTTGTTAGCTGCTGCTGGTGGAGGGAGCCTTCAGACCTTGGCCAGCCTAAGTTATAAATCATGAAGTTCAGGAAGAGATGTAGCCAGGAGAGAGATGGGGGTGGGGGTGAGGGGGTGAGGGTGGGGATGGGCAGGGAACAGCTGGGATGTGAAAACCCCGTGGGAGAAAGGCCCGCTGCTAACCCAGGCTGCACATCTGATTGATCAGGCTTGCCTGAAACAGTGAGAATAATGAGTGCTCTGCTCCCTTAGCAAGGGACAGTGTTCAGAAAGCTAGCTTTACATGCAAAACCTTCTTTTGTAAGGCAATGTCCCACACTGACTTTCCAGGATATGCAGTCAAGGAGCCTTTGTTCCCTACTCCTGCTCTGGGGCTCTGAGGGTCTCTCATTCCTGCTCAGCGGTGGTCCTCAGACTGAGGTGTCCCACTCCACCTTGGCTACCCTTATCTCCCCTGGGGTGGTAGCCTCCACTGCTCCCAGCAGGAGCAGGGAGGAGGCGAGAGGAGGAGGATGGAGCAGGCAGGCGCTTGGCACCCTCAATGTTTAGACATGTAGGGAGACAGATGGAGCGTGGAAGACTGAGTGTACACACAGCACTGCCGCTGTATATGTCTGAGGAGCTCACAGATAAAACTCAGCAGGCCAGCTCCCACCCTCCTCTCAGCCCCATGCCTGTTGCAGAGTTGGCATCTCAGGCCCCACCCCTGCTGAGGTCTCCTCTAGGGCTCCACCGAAAAACCCAGCTGGGGCCCACATGCTGGCCAGGCAAAGGAAGCTTTTACTGGTGTTTGCTCCAATTCTGGGTCATAGAGACCCAGGAAACTAAGAAAGGGACAGAGAAGAGACAGGAGTGTGGTGACCATGCCTGCAATTTATAAAGTCCAACACTGGGATGATCCTGGAGTCTAGGGCTTAGAGGTTGTCTTGCCCTTTGGTTTGCCTCAAAGGGGCAGTGAAGAAAGACAATGGAGGAGTGCCTGTCTAGAGCTGCAGTTGTGTATTCCTGCCAGATACCCTGTCCCTTGTGAAACAACATGTCAGCACCAAGGTTCCATTTGAGCAGATGAATGTGGACCACAGCCTGGAGCTTCCCAGGGGCCTTGGCTAAGCCTAAGGAATCTTGGCCTGGACCTGCCAGGCCCAGCATGGCTCCTCTGCAGCAATGGTGACAGAGACCTTCTGCTGTCTCCATTGTTATTCTGCTAGGTTGACTAAGCAGTGGACAGCAGTGAGGATGCTGGAGTGTCAGGGACCACAGAAGAGGGATGGAGGCTGCCTAGTTGTAGTATATACTGAGTCTGGATTGCCAATACCATAGCATGGGGTTGCTGCCAGCACTCCAGAAAGGCATAAGGGAGCTTAGTGGGGGAGGTAGTCATCTATGTCAGGGAAGAGTGGCCATAGGCCTACTCACCACTTCTGACATGATAAGGCCTTCCCTAGCTACTTTAGCACAGATGTACTGATGGTGAAGCCACAGCACAGGAAGGTGTGTGCCCCACAGAAGGTGTCAGGCCATGGTGTCCTCACGATGGTCTGGCATTCACAGGTTCTTATTCCTTTGTGAATGTATCTGTACTTTGCCACTTTTCTCTTGTACTTGGAGAAGCAAAGGTGGAAGAGGCCTGCTCTCTTGACCTCTCCACCGGGAGAGGCAGCTACCCCAAATCCAGTATGTCCCAACTGGCCTCCCAGTTATCTGTCTCAACCTCTTCCTTAGCCTTTCTTATGTGTGTGAACCCCAAGGTCCTAGAGAGCGTCTTCCATTTTTTCTTTATCTCTACTGCTATATACATACCCCCAGGGACTGCCACTTCCACCACCTCCTGCTTCCTTGCCTGGTCCAATTTATTGTCACTTCTTCCTCGGGTGAACATACTTACTGATCTTCTTGACTCACACTTGCCTTCACTCTGGCCTTTTTGCTCAAAAGCTGCCTCGGTGGTCTTTAAAATACGTAAATTGTATCAACCCTTCCCATGATCATGACCCTTTAGTGGTGTGAGTCCCTTTGTAGTCAAAATAAAGCCCCCAGCCCCTCAGGTCTAATCTGGGTCTCATTACCTTTCTGTTGTTTTTTTACCCTGTTTTCTCAACATATTTGACTACACTCATTTCAGGTGTAGTCTGGTGCCCTACTGCGCGGGACCTTTGAAATATCAGTGCCTCAGTGTAGCCTCTCCAGGCTTCTCAAGATGGCTACAATGATCACATTCTTTCTGTTCATGGCCATAAGCTTCTGCTAGTAGCATTTATTGTAAGCTGATTAAGGAACCAAGTGAGCCATCGCTGGCTCCGTCACTAGAACTCAAGCTCCTTCAGACATGGCCACATCTGCCATGTTTCACTAACCCCCACCATCTAGACAAATGCTTGATACAGAATAGGTGCCTAACATTTCTCGACAGAGTGAATGAGCAGGCACATATCTGATTCTTGAGGGGAAAGTGTGCTCTGCTCCTTCCCTGAGAGCAGACTAGTGTCCTTAGCCTGTCTCCTCAAAGCCACAATGAGGTACTACGTCACACCTACTAAGAGGGCTAGAATGGTAGAGCCGGAAAATAACAGTTTGTGGAAAGGATGTGGAGGCACAGAACCCGGGGCACCATGGGAGGGAATGTACGGTGGCCTGCCTGCTTAGGTATCTAGTCAAGGAGTTCTTTAAAAAAAAAAATTAGAATCCTCAGAGTTACCATGTACTCAAGAAATTCTACTCCTGGGTGTATCCTCAAGACTGAAAATGTGTGTGCTTACAAACACCTGAACATGAGTGTCTGCAGAAGCGTTATTCATCGGCCCTGCTGTGGAAATAATCCAAATGAGTCAACAATTCAAACCCGTTGAATGGGTGAATAAAATACAGTACATTCACACACTGGAATATCATTTTACCATAAAAGGAATGCACCCAAACATGTTACAACACAGATGGGCCTTAAGGTATGTGAAGGCCACTTATTATACAGTTATATTGATATAAAATGTCTACTATAAGCTAATCTGCAGGGGCAGAAGGCGAGAGCAGTGTTTGTGGCAGTGGAGGGAGGGCTCCTGATGTGCTGATGAACATGTCCTAGAATCAGTGGGGAAGGTTACATAAGTTGACAATGACACTGAAAACCACTGAATCATACTTTAAAAGGGAAAATTTTATGGTATGAAAATTATATCTAAAAATTAATTAAAACCATGCCCAGAAGGGGAAAACTCAGGGAGCAGTTGCTATGAGTGTCTTGGTGTCAAACTTGAGGTCAAACTGTCCCAGACCTTCAGAGGAACATGAAATGGGACAGAGGCTTAGAGCGAACACCAGTGAGTGCCTCTCTGCTGTCCTGGCTGCAATCCTCTTTTTAGCATGGGCAAACTGCTTCCTCTCTTTAAGGTCCATTGCTTTGAGCTATCCAGCGCTCACCTTGCTATGTAAATGGCTCCTTTTCATTTGGCTCAGGTGTCCGTTGTCCCTCCTATTCCTACTTTGTTTGTTGGGAGAGGAACACACTTTCAGACCTAGGACTTTACCTTCCTGTCATCTGAGGTCCTATGCTGGTAACTGTGGTTGTGCCTCTCTGATCTTAGAGCACAGCCATGCCGAATACAACTGGTGTGAGGGTATGTGCTCCTGTGTGTGTGCATAGATATGTTCCACCAGCCATCCCCTGACCAGAGACCTCTACCACATGCCCACAGTCCTGTAACACCTCACATCAAACCTGCCTGCCCTGTGCTCTGTATCCTGGGACAGTCCCAAGTCCCCTTTCACTTGGGATGGGCTTCTGTAAGGTGGAAGGAGATTGCACCATGCAGACTGTTTTGTTACAAGCTCTGCCTATGTCTGCACATTCCTCTTCCCTGTCAGCCCTAGAAGCTCCTGTGAGACCCAGAACTGTCACTTCCGGAGGACCTGCTCTGATCTGGGAAGGAGGACTATGGCTCCACCCTAATGGAGAGGTAGGTAGCCATCCAAGAGTGGGACAATGCCCTTGATGTCCCATCCCTGTGGCTCTGTTCCCTTTGGGGCTGGGCGGGCCATGCCAACCCACCTTGGGATGAGTCACTGGGGGCAGGCAGAGCTGCCCGCTCGCCACCTGCCCTCCACCCCCTCCTCAGGGCATGGTTGCTGCAGGTCTGCTGAGTTTCACTGGTAAACAAGAAATCCATGCATCTTTGCCTGGGAAAATGGTCATGACCATTTCTCCACATCAAGAGTGGTCTGGCCTACCACGGACTGGACAGGGCAGCAGAAAAGGTGTGCATAGTGTGTGTGAGGCTGCCTGCGTGTGTGTTGGTAAGGTGCAGATGGCACCTTTAGCAGCAAATTCACAATCCCAGGAGTTTAGGAGAAGGTTAAGACTGCATAGCTCAGCCTGAGGGGGCAAAGCTGTCGGACACAGAGCTGGAGTCTGTGCAAATCTCTGAGCTCTTTCTATCTCCTGGGCTTCTGCTCTGATGCTAGGCTGCAGACATAAGAGATACCAAAGCCTGTGAGCAGCTGAGATTCCAGCTCTGCATGAGACACTATGCTCAGTCCAAAGGTGCACTGCTTCCCAAGCCTGTCAAAATATGGCATGCTGCAGGCTGAGGGGACATCCTCAGGTTGGGCTGGGGCTTACTAGTGAGTAAGACCCTTAAGACCCTGGCCCAGTGCATCAGAGAGGGTACAGCTATGGTGGGAAAGCTTTCTTGTTCCGTTTGCCTCACATAGTGAGATGGTGGTCCTCTGGGGCCATTTCTCAGGGTGCTCTGTCTCTTTACAGTCCTGCACACAGATAAGCCTGGTAAAGATGGTGCCCCACCCACCACAGTAACCAGGCCAAGTGTGCATGTGACCTAGGCAGGATGACTAAGAAGCCATTCTCATGCCTGCCTCAGGAGAACACAGGGATGGGGGCTGGCTGAGGTAGAACTCTCTGAGGCAGGTGCCTTCTCTTTCTGCTCCACTCCCTCAATAGGAGAGGTAGAAAGCAGGAAACCAACCTACTTCTAGCTCTTGAACTTTGTTCCACCTGGAGCTAGATGACCTCTGGGCTTCCTAGTTTCATGAGCAAATAAATGAACTCCTCAAGGTCAGTTTAGGTTGGATAATTGTCAATTCTAACCCAGAAAGTCTTCATTAATAAAATGGGAAACCTAGAGTCCAAGGTGGATCAGAAGATGCCTGTTCACTATGACAGAGATGGCAGAGCCCAGGTACATCCCACTTTGGGACAGCTTGAGGGTGGCACCATCCAAGCACCCACTCTGTTACCCTTCTCCAGCCAGGAAATAGAGGCCACAAAGGCCTTGGGATAGCTCTTTCTTTTTTTTTAATTAAAAAAAAAACCCATATTGAAAGTTGGGTATATCAGCTAACGCCTTTAATGTCAACATCTGGGAGGCAGAGGCAGGTAGATCTCTGCCAGTTCAGGGCCAGCCTGGTCTATACAGTGAGTTTCCAGACAGCCAGGGCTAAGTAGAGAGACCCTGTCTCAAAAAACAAACAAGCAAACAAACAAAGATAGTGAAATTGCACATGCTAGGCAAGACCTCTACGACTGAACTACATTCCTAACCGCAGGTTGTAATTTCTTTCCTCTAACCTTTAGCAGCTACCTATTGTGAGGCAGGCATGGTGCTAGGCCCCTGAGGCCAGGGTAGTAAACCTGTCCATGGAGTGCCACGACCAAGTTCACTAATGACTTCCACACTGTAGAGCCTGATTAGTAACAAGTTGTTTGAGCAAAACATGCAACTTTTCTGAGCCTCTCCTAGAGAAGGGTCCATGAGAGAAAACAGAGTCTGGATCAGTACATAGTAGATGTGACCAGAAACCCCAGGGGACTGCATCGACCCTGTTCTCTTCGCTTTCGTGAGGTTCCTCCTGCACTGGGTGTCCAAAGCACAGAACAAATCAGCAACAGTGTGAGGCTTAAGGCATTCAAGAGAGGTCACCAGACCATGGTGAGTCAAGAGATTGCCCAGGATTGGGTTTGGATCCAGAGCGACACTGTAAGGAGCAGAGGGTTAAAGGTCAAGGCTGCCTGTGATTTGAAAGGGCTGGGGGTGGGGGTAAAGGGAAGTGGGGTCACTTGGGAAAGGAACGAGTGCTATGCTGAGGCTCCAAGGGAAGGGCTTGGCTTCCAAAAGGCACTGTAACGGGCCACTGTGCTGACACATGTGAGTGGGGGTGAAGCCTGAGCCATGGCTGCCCTTGAGGTAGGGATGGTGTGAGAAGGGTCTAGACTTAGACTTCTATGACACAGTGGTGAGAGAGTCCATGAAGTCTGAGGCTGGGGAAATGATGTGTCTCTCATCAGCATAGGGCAGACGGGATCTGGGCTGGCTGGGGCCTAGGTAATGCTGCAGGTTCCTCTTTAGATCTGCACTTCAAGGCTGGGCTGTGGTAATGTACTCAGGAGGCAACATATACAGGGTCAGATCCTATGCCAGGGACAGGACTTGAACAGCAAACCCATATAGGTAAGCTCAGTCTGCGGGTGCTTAGCTCAGGCAGGGAGGGAAGGTGGCTTTCTAGGCCCCAAACCAGGGCCTGAGAGGACAACTCAGCAGAAAGGTATTCTCTATTCTGATACTGCATTGGACACTGTGAGCCAGTAAGACAAACAATTCTGAGGCTCTCCTTTGTGAGTCTTAAAGGGGGGAGTAGGGTCTGTGAGACAGGTCTGTTATCCCTGAATGGAGGTTGCTCACAGGCCTCAGGTCTCAAAGCCTCCCACCTTCAGGCCTGGCTCAGGTGTAATAATGCAGCTGGTAACAGGCAGGCAGCTCACACCCACCCCAGGCCTGG
>JADRCH010000105.1:1394412-1440336 GCA_019843965.1 Rhynchomys soricoides | reverse complement strand
AATGCAGCTGGTAACAGGCAGGCAGCTCACACCCACCCCAGGCCTGGCTCAGGTGGAACAATGCAGCTGGTAACAGGCAGGCAGCTCACACCACCCCAGGCCTGGCTCTCCCCCAGCCTCGCTCCTGACAGTCCAGCCTCTCATTATTACTTTCTAAAAATATCCTTCCCCCAACCCCTACCTCTTGATTTCAAAATATTTAGTTTTCAGGGTATTTAAAATGAGAGCTGACGGCTCTTCCAGGCCCAGATAACAAAACTAAACATTTATGCTTTGACTGCATTTCTCTGATTCAGCTGAGATCTTGGGTTTGATATGCAGCAATGGGGGTGGTGGGGTTCGAGATAGATCATATGCTGGTCTCCTGAGGGCCGAGGGGCAGCTGATTTGCTATGCCAAGCCCCCCAGGACTCTTCTCTTTCTTGAGGGACACCTACCACTGTTGACATGGAGCCGGCCCCTCACAGTGTCCTTGCCAAGGATGTTCTCAGCCTCACAGACGTACTCGCCAGCATCCTCTGCCTTCACTTTGTTGAACTGTAGCCGTGAGTTCTTTCTGGTTTGGGAAAGGAAAGAGGGAGAGAGGTGTGAACTAGGGCTGCCAGAGCTTATGGTCACTGAGTGGTCACATTACAGAACCACCAATGTGTGTGTAGGCTGGGTGAGAAGTAAGTCCCTCAGGTCAGTCCTTTCTGGACTGCAGGTGGTACAATGACCCGTTGAGTTAGGGGGAGATTTGAACCTTTGGGGCAACACAGGGTGCATGTAACCACAGCACACATGTTCTCAATCTGTGACTCCTCACAACTGTGGCTGGGTTTCTTTGTATCATTTCTCTTGGGGAAGAATACCAGGCCCCTTAGGAAGTCACATGGCCATGTCTCTCATTCTCGGATGCCTTTGCCGTCCATAGAAGTGGCAGATTGTCACTGTTTGGAGATATGGTTTGAGTGTGTCTCCCTAAGTCCACTAGTCCCCACTTCACTACTGCAATGGTGCTAGCAGGTCATGAGGACACACAGCATTGAAAAGGCCCTCAGACCCTTGATCTTGGAGTTTCCAACCTCTACAACCGTGGGCCTGTTTATAAGGGAGTCTGTCTGGTACTTCATTAGAGCTGCAGTGTGGACTCAAACCGCAGGTGCCTGGGAGAGCCCCTGCCTGATAGTTTCTGTGACAACTGTGCCAGGGTACCAGTTCAAATCTGTGGCTCTCTCCTACCATCCACTCAGTCTTGCCATTGAGGGGCCCTCGGTAGCCTCTCCAAGAGACCTTTGTTTAATTCCTTCCACAAATGTATACCAAGTACCTCCATGTGCTGAGACCATGTACTCCAGGGCATGGAGCCTCCGGGTCAATCAGGGTTTTCTCTTCTTACATATGAGGAAACTAAGTCTTAGAGGGCTCTTGGTTGCAGATGGACACAGCAAAGCAAAGCAAAGCAAAGCAGAGGTGGACCAGGAGCTGAGGTCAGTGAGGACACCAGAATCTAGGGCTGCCCCTTCATCTGGTCTCTCGAGTAGTCTGAGGCCAGGTCCTAGCAGCCCCTCCTCCATGCTGTGACTCCAGAGCATGTAGCTTTGGCTTCTTTCTGAAGCCCTGACCAAATCTCCGCATCCTTCTCAAAGCTTCCCTGCACCTACTCTGAGGCATCTTGGCTCTACAAGGCTTTGTTCACGGCTCCCAATTCTTCCTGCATCTGATGTTTTTGGGGCCCAGAAAATGCTCTGGATAAAGCCAGAGACTCCAGTAAAGGTCATAGTGTCTTTACATGCTGTGATCTCCTCTTTTTTTTTAGGGACAGATTTAAAAAACCCAGATTCCTTGTATATGCACAGTTGGGTGGAGCAAAGGTAGGCATAGCCAAGCTGCCCCGCCTCTTCCCAAACATCTCCCTCCCACATTCCCATGAGATTGCTACAGACTGAGGGAGCTTACTGCATTGATGATGGCCTCATCTGACCCTTCTTAGGTAGGTCTTTCTCCTTGGGCTTGTGTCTACCCACAGCTCTCTTCTGTCACAGGGCTTTCCTTCATTAAGCAGAGCCCTGAAGGACACTCTGCTTAAGTTCCTCATTGAAGCCTAATTAGATGCTGCAGATTCCCATTTCCCCGGGTCAAAGCTTCCCCCACTTTCTTGCACACTGGATAGACAGGGAAGGGGGTGTGTGTGCTGAGAGCAAAAGGGTTCATGTTTAGGGGACCCAGAGCCAGCCTGCTCCTCATGGTCACCCACAGCTGTGATGCTATTTGTAGCAGGACAAGGTAAAGCATCTAAGGAGCAGCAATAAGACTTGGAGGAAGGTCTCCCACCCAAGGGTTCATGAGACCAGGATCACGAGGGGCAGGGCTTAGCAAAGGACTCCTTTTGGGGTAAGAAAGAGGTAATAACAATTCTCAGGTGTGGCAGGAATGGGCATCTTGGTTCACTGGGGTCTCAGAGGTCTTAGGGAAGTGGGATATAGAGCTACATCTGAGGATGGACTCTGAGGGTCTCTTAGGCCCTGGTGTTGCTGGGACTCTGCACTCTCCTTATCTCTTAGATCTATCTGGAGTCCCTGGGCTTCAGGGTTCTCTCCTTGTCTTCCTGGTAGGCAGGCAGGATGTACACTCTTGCTGCTTCATCAGTGTGCTGACCCAGGTCTGCCCCTGTAAGGGTGCTATCCCACCCTCCCTAGCTGGTTCTCTACCGGCAGGGACAGGATCTGGGCAGCTCCACACTTTCCTCAGTGCCTGGCTCCCCTGCCTGCCTGAGGGGCCTGTCCCAGCCTGCCCCTCATAAATAAGAGAACATGCGGTTCTTCAGGGGAGGGCCTGTGTGCCCTGGGCTTGAGGGGGGGCAAGTTTTCTCCTGGCTCAGGAAGGCTTGGGTGACACTGCAATTTGGCGGGCACAGAGACAGACAGACAGCCCCTGTCGGGAAGGCGGTCTCTGCCAGCAGACAGAGATGCCAAGGCTGAATGTAGCCTAGGCAGGCAGAGCATGAGGAATTCATAGAGGAAGAACAGAGAAAGACTCATCAGAAAGGAGGCTCCTTGCTCTGTGCTCTGGCTCCTGTACCGGTGAGGTGTGTGCAGTGGGGGCTGGGCAGTATGGAGCGGTGGCAGCTCTCTTGGAGTCATATTGGTCACAGATAATCAGAAGTTCCCTACCACAGCCTATTCCTTCACAGTTAACAATTTACTCTTGGGAGCCCAGGGGACAGGACAGGTGGGACAAAGGACATTTCAGAAGGCAGCACATGGGGAAAGGGTCATAGCATACTTCAGATCCAAAGACCTACAACCTAAGGAAAGACCTGACTAGGCCTTGTCTCTGGATTAGGCCGCCCATGTGTCAGATGAATCTGAGGCTTAACCAGGAAGTAAGTTGAATAGAAGTTTGGACTATCCATAGTGTCCCCTGATCATCCTCTTGAAGGGTGATCTCAAACCCAAGAGAGGAGGGCCAGCCCTGGGAGCCTTGTCAGCTCCACAGTGAAAATGGATCTCTGCTTCCAGGCCTGCAGGGGGGTTCTTCTCCTGAGAGGAGTGATAGGTTTCTCAATGGTGAGATGAAGTGATGTCTAAAGTACTATCAGAGGAGACAAGAGCTTAGGTGGAGGGCTTAGGTAGATATTCCCGAGTCACAACATTTAAGCTGGGCCTTGGAAGCCTTTGCCAGGGACAAGAGAGGCAATTTTCCCAGTACAGGGGACATCCTGGGCCCAAGTCCAGGGTGTGAAAGGAAAGACCAGGTGTTGGGCCTGTAGTAGGGATGGATCATCAGGGTGGTGATGTTTAGGACAGCAAGGATTGGAAGGGCCTCAAGGCTGTCATATAAGGCAGGGGCAGGGGAGGGTCTGTGTTGGAAAGATTATCTGTTGCAAGGAGCTTGTAGTGGGGCAAGAACTAGAATTGCCCACCCCTCAACCAGAGTCCATGTTGGAAATTGGCCCAGAGCCTCATGAAGGCAGGGCCCACAGCTGTCTTGTTCACCAGCGTATTCTTAACCTCTTGCAGACTGCTTGATATACAGCTACTACTGTATGCCTGCAGGTCAGCTACACCAATTAATTCACAAAGGAGTCTTTGGCCCAGGAGGTAACCAAGAGTACAGCAGGAGAGAATAAGAGGCTGGGAGCAGGGGAGGACAGATGAGAAATGTTTAGGGCAGAGTGGTTGTGTCCACCTGCAGAGACAAGGGCAAAGGGCAGGTGCTGGGGGCAGCCAGGTGTGCACAGCGGAGGAGATGACAAGGAGCAGCTGGGTTAGTGAGGGTGGGGTGGAAGGGCTGGCCGAGGACATTCTGAGTCAGAGACTCCTGTCTGGCCTCAGGAGTGGGGTTTGGGGCTCAGCTGGCAACACAGCATAGGATTTGGGTGAAACTGCCACCAAGCCTAGAGGTGGAGGCCTGGGGTCTCAGAGATGTAAAGCCCTAAAAGGGTGTCATCAGCCCCTGCGGGGGAGGGAGAGAGCAGGGGAAGGGCTTCCCTTAGGGAAGCCTAAGGGGTAGCCCAGCACCTCTGGGATCTCGGAGAGAGATCTACCTCACAGGAGGGCCAGCGGAGAACTCGTAAGGGCAGGCAAAAGATGTCATTGTACCAGGTGCTGCTGAACTTGGGACTCCAGAGTCATGGGGTGGGGTCCTGAGGTTGTGCTGAACTGGCTGCCTTGGGAAGGCAGTGTGGACTGAGGACGAAAGGTGTGGGTGGAGGGGCTGAGGTGGTGAGAGAAACAAGAACAGCAGTAGAAGCAGGGAGGACACAGCAGCTGGGGAAGGTGTTCCAGAAGGCGGATGGACAGGATGAGGTTTGCTGGGAGGAAGAGGGAGAGAGGCTAGAGCTACCAAAGAAAGGTGCTTCTGTAGAGTGGAGCGCGTATGCAGTGCGTGCGTGCGTGCGTGCAAAATAAGGGAGGGGCATGAGGCAGTGTGGTGCAAGGTCTGATGGGATGGGAATGGGAAGATGGGTACCATGGTTGGGAGAAGTGCAAAAGACAAGGGCCAGTCAGTACCTTCCCTGGAGTTCAGACCCAGGAAATAATGGAGAAACTCAAGGGCGATGGCCCCTCCAGTCCTAGCTCCAAGAGTCCTGTCTACTTTTTTTCTAAGCTCGTACCAAGACTATATAGCAGGGTGGTGGGGGAGGAGTTGGGGTGTGGGGCTGGAGAGTTAGACTGGATTTCTTGTCAATATTCTAGACAAGGGACATCTACTCCAAATCTCCCCACATCTCCAATGAGCGTAATTCCCTCAGGAATTAGACTTATAACCACAGACCTCTCACCTAGAGCCTTCCCTCACAACTTTTTGTGGGGGCCACTTTCTTTGGTTCAGGTCTTGGAAGGAAAGTGGAGGCAGAGCTAAGGTCCTGACCCTCTCTTCTCTTCTCAGGCTGCAGGCCTCCAAGGTGAGGTAGGGCAGCCTGAGCCTGGATAGTCATCTAACACTTTCTGTTGTGGGGTAGACCAATGATCTCAAGGAACACCTTTGTTTTCATTTTGTGGGGGGTTAGAAGAAAAATGGTATCTCCAAAGGGGTGGTTGCTACTTTGGGGGTGAGGGCAGAAAAGGCTAAGAGTAAAATATCTACCTAGACCCCAGAGCCCACAGAGAGGTTGGGTAGAAGTGTGTTTAATGGCAGACAGGGAGGAGAAGCCTTTGACTCCTGGCTGTCCTGGTACCTCCTGCCTCTTGCTGGATGGATGGGTATCTTCCCCAGCCTGAGGCTTCAGGGAATGTGTATGCCATGCTCCTGAGAGATTTATTCAGGACTGAAGACACTCTTCACGCAGTGGGGAAGTATCGGCAGCAGCCCCCCAAAGTCAGTCAGTATTCTCTTCCTACTTACTAAACTCTCATACAAATGGCGGATTGCCAAATCAGGAGGCCAGTCCTTTGTCTAATGTGACTTCCCAAAGACTTTCTGGAGACAGGGTCTTTCAGCTCAAACTGCCAGATTTGGGGTCTCTCAGATGCGATGCTAGGGTTTTTTGTTTGTTTGTTTGTTTGTTTTTTGACAAGCAGGAATTCTGCTGCTAAAGACAGCTCGGAGTCAAAAGGCCTCCAGCTTTCAAACACATAAATGGCTTCATTCATTTTTTGTGAGGCAGGGTCGCATCTAGCCCAAACTGGCCTCAACTAGCCGAGGATGACCTTGAACTTCTGATCTACCTGACTCCACCTCCCAAGGGCTGAGATCAAAGGCATGTGGCACCACACCTGGTTTTATGTGGTGCTGGGTTTGAACCCAAGGCTTTGTGCATGCTAAGCAAGCACTTTCTCTACTGAGGTACATCCCCAGCCCTGGGAATTGCTTCACTCTTGTCCATGGTCTGCAATCTCAGGGCAAGCCTGGCACAAGGGACTCAGCAGTCAGGGGAGAATTGGGGTGTGGCAAGGAAGGGATGCATAGAAGGGGACCTGCTGGTTCCGTGATTGAAGACACTGCTCTGGTCCTCCCTTCTAGGACTGGCACCTGGGAAGGTGGTACGGCTCACCTGCCATTGCCATACTTGATGCGAATATCACGACTCCGGTTGAGCTCCTTGCCATCCTTGAACCAGCGATAGGAGGGCTGGGGGTTCCCCGCCGCTGCCTCGCACTTCAGCGACTGCTTCTCACCCACCTCTCCTGTCTGGCTCTTCATCTTCTTCAGCTTGGGCCGGGTGGCTGCAGGGTACAAGGCAGGTAAGTGAGTGTCGTGGTAGTGGGAACAGTGCCAGACATGAGCAGTAAGAGCCTCCATCTTGAGGCTGGAGCTGGGGAGATCAGAAGCCACTTCTCCTGGCATTTTCCTTTTGTCCAACTCAGCCCACATTTAGAGTCTGCAGTGAGAACAAGGCCCTGCTACTTCTGGACACTCCTCTGGCCTTGGGATGGTACTGAGAGCTTCAATAGTCGCTTGTAAAACCTTCACGAGAACTTCCATGACTTCACTGCAGTGTTTAAACCCATTTATAGACAGGGAAACTGAGGCATAGAAGAGTGAAGTCATTTCTCTGAGGGTCAGTAATGGACATGAGGTTCAAATGCAGATCATAACCTCAGTACTCATGATCTAACTCCTGCCTTCCCTCTCCTTTGTCTCTCCTCCCCTGCCAGGCTTATGCTGGGCCCAGAAGACACAGGAAGACAAGATGGTAGACTCTGCTATCACTCCCAGAAAGATCAGAAAGACCCCCCTGGCAAGGGCGCTGTAACTTGGCCTTGCCATTGCAGCCCAGCATATGGCATTAGGGGTGGTAGAGCCCAGAGGGGCAGTCTAACCCTGGGACCAGGGCTCAAGCATCTAAGAGCTAGAGGAAAGTGGAGAAGTGGTCCAGAGAAGTGGGCTGTGGGCTGTCAAAGGGCCATGCAGGGCAGATACGCTGGTGGGCAGAGGCCCAGGCCGGGACACTAAGCTTCAAGCTTTTTCCTGTTTTCTGAAACTCCAGGCTGTTCCCACACATCCTAGACTCCCATATGCCACCTCCTTGTGCCACTTGATGTCACTTAACACACACACACACACACACACACAGACACACAGACAGACACACAGACAGACACACATACACACAGTCATTCATGTGCACACACACACACACTCACACACACACTCTCACACACACACACACACACTCTCTCTCACACTCTCTCTCTCTCTCTCTCTCTCTCTCTCACACACACACACACACACACACACACACACACACACACACACACAATAGGGAAAAAAGTACTTGGTTCCCAGAAAGGCAAGGGCATGCTGGGCTCCCTGCTGGGTCACATAATAATTTGTCTTGAGATGGCTCTCTCTGGAACATGCACACTCTTTCCATGCACACTCTTATTTGATTCCTGAGCTCTTTGTTGCACTCCGATGTGGGTGGAGTTGACTCAGAGGTTCAGAAACTAAACCGAGACCACACAGCCAGGCAGCCACAGAGCTGAGGCCAAAGCCTGGGTGTTTCGATTTGCAGCAGGTAGGGCAAGTGGCAGGCTAGTGTCTGCTTTTGGAGCCCTGTCTTTCAATGAGGAAAGCAGAGCCTGGGTTTGAGTCCTTCCATTAGTAGAAGGGATGGTCTAGCAGGGTCAGGAACTGTCTGGAAACCTATCTACATCACCAATCACCAGGCCTTTCTTTTTCTGTCAGAGCCCCACAGTGGGGTAGAGGCAGCTCTGGAAGAAGGCAGAAGGGGCTTGCTAGAGGAAGAGTTTCTTTCCTAACATATCCTCAGGCCTTCTCACACATAGGAGAGAATGTGAGTGAGGGGCAGAGACCACAAGGAAAGTGCCAGAAAGCTTTCTTAGAAAATGCTTTGTTGGGCTAGGCACAAGCACAGACACCTGTGGAAGTCATTTGGTTCAGTTTAGAACAGGGCAAAACAATGGGTAAACAGAAGCAAACAAAACCGGTCACTATTTCAATTGTTGGAAATCAGACAGACAGTCTCTCTCTCTCTCTCTCTCTCTCTCTCTCTCTCTCTCTCTCTCTCTCAAAATGGGACCAGTGCTAGCAACATGCAACATGATCCTTTCATTTAAAGAAACAAAGTAACCCTTCACCTCGGTGTTCAGTACCACCAACATTCTCAAAACCTAACCTGCAAAGATCTTGATAGATGAAGACAGATCAATGCTCAAAACAAGGGTTCCAGAGTGAAGCTGGTTTGGGGACCATATGGATGGATGCAGACCTTCCTTCCTTCCTTTTTTCCTTCATGCTGTCTGACTGAGTATGGGCTTTCAAACACGCTTGTTGGAATCCTTTATTCTGGGGAATAAAGTTCTACATCATAACTTACATGTGTGAGTGTGCACAGATACATATTTTGAATATATAATGTAGTCACATGATTCAAATGTAAGAAGAGTATATATTTTATAAGACAAACCTCTCTCTAGCTTCTCTGAATACCCAGTGGGTAACTAATTTTATCAGTTTCTTTGCTATCCTTTTAGAGATCTTTTATGCATACAAAAAACTTTCCCTGGCAGTCACACACATATTTTTCTACAGAATCACTTTTCGCACTTGCATAATATTCCTGTGTGGGCGTATCATAATTTATGTAACTTATTGCTGTCGGGATGTACTTAGCATGCCCTCCCCACGCTTCCATTACAAATCAAGCCCTGAGGGCCATCTCTGTGGCTTGGTTCCTGCACACATCCAGGAGATTCAACACTGTTTGACTTCTAGTCTAGGTCTGACCACTTAGCTTTGTGTCCTGAGGTCATCGACCTAGTTCTTATCTGCTTCAGTGTTTCTCATCTGTAAACTACAGGAGATGAAGAATAGCCCCTACCTTTCCGGATGCCTGTGGGGGTCCTATGAGATAATGCATGTAGAGTCTGTCACAAATCGGGCACTTAATAAAGGTCATTATCACTATGCACAACTATTCCCTAAGGCAATCTTCCTAAAAGTGGGATTGCTGTGTCAAAGGTCACACAACCTTTCTCAGCAATGACACCCATGAAAGTCATTTTGTTCTGCCAAATTGACCCCCCCTGGAAAGGCTACACCAATCCACACTCCTCCTCTGAATGACAGGGCATGGTTTTTTCCACATTCTCAACGTCCGGTGGCGTTATCAAGCCTTTAATCTCTATCAATTAGCTAGGCAACAGATAACGTCTCTTTGTTGTTGTAATTTGCATTTATTTGATGGCTGTTGAGGCTGAGCCTTTCTTATAAGTGTATCTGCCTACTGTGTTTCTTCCTTTGGAATTGCTCCTCCGTGTCTGCAGCCTGGTTTTCAACAGAGTGCTTATCTTATGGATTTGCAAGAGTGCTCCAAAAATATTAAGGCCATAAACCTTCCATTACAATGTTTTCCCCTCAGTTATTTGCTTCAAATATTGTAAAACGCATGGTCGGCAGGCCTGCCTATACCTCCCTCTGTTCCTTCCTCATTTGTACCAAGAGAAGTCTGTGCATCAGAGTGGAACCTTCTGCAACTTCATGACTCTAAGTAGGAGTCCTGCCCAACAGCCTTCTTCTCCCTTATGCCCCATTCTCTTTCACAAGCTCAAGAGTCCCTGCCACACCTCATAGTTCTGAGCCCTGGAGGCTAATGGGAGCCACCTGGGCAGGGGACGCAGACCCCAGGGGTCTGCGTCCCGCCTGGACATTGAGAAAGAGGTCCAGGAAAACTATCCAGTGGTGTGGATTCCCTGCTCCTTTGTATCTTTCACACATGCTGGAGTGTGTCAATCAGTGCACACCCCAGTGCTGGCCACACCCACAGCACATCTGCACACCTGGCTTCATTCTAAGGTTAACAGATAGATGTCATTTAACCTTCCTCTGGTGCTGACCTCCACTTAGTCTAAGTGCTTTGCCATCTTGTGACTGGGACACAAGTCTTTGTGGGTTCTAAAGTGCCCGCTTTCCCTAATGGAGTGTGTCAACTTCCCTGTGGTTCTGACACCAGGGAAATCTTGTGCCCTGGCATCATAGGCCACTTTGCTCCCAGCCTGGCTCCAGCCAGCCACTGAAGGATGGGAGTGATATGGTGGAAGGAAGCCATGATGACTCTTGCCATCTTGTTTCTTGACTTGAGTCCCAGCCAAAGGAGGAACAGTGAGTCAGGGGCCATGGCTTCATGTGTGGGCGAAGGCTTGGAGGGTGCCAGACAGGCAGTCAGCAGACAGGACCAGAGGGTCCAAGGAACTGAGCTCCAAAGCCACTCTACGCCTTTATTAAAACACAGGCTATTATTTCAGATCCAAGGGTCCCCCTCTGTCCTGTGGGAACTCTCGTGCCTCACTAGCCACTTCTTCAACAACCCCGCCTAGTTCACTCACTTCACATTCATTCATTCATTCATTCACTCACTCACTCACTCACTCAATTCATTTCCAGCTGCCACATGCCTGACCACTGTTCATTTGCTGGGGAGTAAGCTGGACAGTCTGAACTTGGGGAGCCCAACTTCAGTCAGCAACCAATAGGAAGCATGAGGTAATGACAGCAAGCTTGTGAGTTCACAGGCTGAAGCTGAAGAGGGCAGGCCCAGGTGACAGGGCTATAAAGTCAGGTTGGGAAGCCTGGGCTGGGCTTGCCTTTTTTTTTTTTTTTTTTTTTTTTTAAACTTCATATGTGTCAGCTCAGCAATTTTAAGTGACATATTTGAGCTAGATCATGCTTGCATTGGGCAGCACTGGTCTAAAGGGCATCATGAGAATAATGGCATGTTTGAACCATGCCATGCTCGTGACAATTTTCTCTTCTAGCTTTTGGAAGTTCCTCACAAGAATCTGAAAGGGGAGGCTGGGCATAGTCACTAGGCTTAGTTTTCTGCATCTGGAGAGTTCCTTGGTGGGTTTATTACAGTATCTCCGATTGTAGGAAAGAAGAGTGCATGCCATTTGGCCCTTGTCACAGTGCTGGGGGCACCCCGGCAGCCCCACTCCTGGGCCCAGAACTTATGGCAAGAACTGGGGACCTCCTCATGATAGCCCTGGGGGAAAGCATTAGAGACTTGAGAACTGGGAATGACTGACAATGGTGTTTGTGTTTTAAGCTCTTCCTTCATCTGAGCAGAGACTACTTCTCCCTTTGTGGCTTCCAGATATCAGATCCAGTACCAATACTCTGGGCTCTCTTGGATCAAGGCTCAGAGGCTGTTCACGCAGCAGAACTTAGGCACCTAGAGACAGCCCTCAGAGGGTTTCAGACATGACTGAGCTAGCTCCAACCCTTAGCCATAGCACACACACTCCCCCCCCCCCCGTATCTATTTTATGCCATACTAGTGTGTGGGCATGGAGATCATCACATTGGGTCCCAAGAGTGTCTTGAGGTCAGAGTTGAACCAAGCAGAGGACTAAGTTCCTCAGGATGGAGAGAGTTCTGTCAAGACAAGAACCAAAGCTGTTCCACGGGCCAGCATTCACCCTCTGTCCTGCTCTTGTTAGCTACTGAGCATCTGCTAGGTTCGAGGTCTCTGGCTTTGGTCTCAAACAGATATGACATAACTCTACATGGAATGACCAATCCCCCTGAGTTTAGCATGTCCCCTCTGTTACTCTTTTGTTACATAAGAAATACATTTTTCTGTAGAAAAATTACCCAATCCAAATAAGAAAAAAGGAAAACACATTAAAATCAATTCAATTATCTTCAGAGAGAAATCCCACTGTTCATACTTTCAAGTATCGACTCCAAAACATTTTCCTCTAAAATGCCTCAGATCTCTTTTCAGTCAACACATTGGAAAACATTTCTTTCCAACTCAAGCAATACATCCGTAAATCATTAATGGATGTCTAATATTCCATGGTTTGGATGAATCTGTCAGGTCATCTCCAGTGTTCTGATATTAACAACAGTGGGGTAAACTCTCGGGTCAGCTTTGTGGCCAAATGGAGGAATAAGAGCACTCTGAGGGATGAGTGTATCTCCTCTCAAAGGAAGGAGGCTTGCCAAAGCTCAGTGCTCAGAAGTTGGGACAAATGACAGACACTGGTTAAAAGGAATTGTGTGTAGAAGCAGAGCGTAATGTTCAAGTCTCCCCCACCCCAGCCCTACCAGTTGTCATCAGTGGCCAGTGGATGGTCTAGGAAGGCCCCTGAGTACTGAACAGCACTCCCCTCTGTTTCCTCTGGGCTAAAGTCCCACACTCCTCGGGTTGGAGGAGCTCAGGGGTCCCTCCCACCAACAGGGTCAGGGTACCCTGATGGGGATAGGAAGGTGTGGAGAGGTAGCCTTTGGAAGCCTTCTAAAGGCAAGAGGAAGGTCTCGCAAGGCCTGCAACAAAAGCTCTCCCTGGCTAATATCTTCCAAAAACCATCAGGACACATCTCATATGGTACAAGTTGGGCCATAGGGTATCTGGTGGCTTCTGCTTCCTACCACCTAGTGACAACCAGAGCATCTGGTCTGTATCTTTGTGACAGGCCATCCCCAGAGAGCACCTCATTAAAGATAGCAACCTAGAACAACAGCCTGCTCCTTCCCCACATCCCAGCCTGGAGGCCAGGAGGTACTGCTGCCAGCTGCTTGACCTCATTCTTCTCCGAAGTGGGCGGTGGGTGTGGAGCGCAGAGATCTGAGAGTGAGACAGACAGGCAGGCCGTGGCCAGGAAACCCAGCTGGGGAGACCTGGCCCCACCTCCCTCCTTCCAGAACCAAGGGCAGGGACACTGGACTCTTAAAAGGGTTAATGACCCTCCCCTTATGACTAAGACTCAGCATTCCCCTTTGCAGCTAACACCTGGAGACAATGCGGCCAGCCTGCCTGGCATCAAAGTCTCCTTCTGCCCTGCTGCTGACGGGCTGTGGGCTGGCCCCCTCCCCACCCCTCTCCCACCTACAAAGTGACTGCAACCTGTTCGAGGTTAATTACAGACTCCAAGTTCAAATGAGAAAAGAAAAAACAAAACAAAACAATCTTAAACTCAAAACATAGCTGGTTCAAGTGGGCATCGGGGATCTGCTCTGTGAAATGGACACTTGAGTGTCCTGATAGCCACAGGTTCACCTCACAGAAAGATTGGATATCTACTTTGGGTTTTGGATTTTTTATGGACCATGTGACCCTAGACAAGAGGGACCAGCTTGGTACCTGGGCTTACTTTACCCTCTTCCTGTTTCTATCCAACAGCCGTTCATAGCCAACAGGCCTGTGTCGTGCTGGCAGCAGTCAGGGAGACAGTGCAGGACAAACCCCCAGCCCCATCCTTAGTGCTAAACCTCCTCCTTAGGCTTTCCATGGGGGCTGAAAAGGGCAAAAGACTCCAGGCAAGCCACTCTCCCTGCACCAGTGAAAGCCTGCTGGTGCCTAGCACCCCAGCTATAAGGCATAGCAGAAGGCCAGGGTTGCTATGGGTGCTGCTGAAGACCGGAGGCAAAGTAGACCACGGGGGAAGGTTTCGGGGAGCACAAATGCCAGCTGAGATGATTCTGTCTTAGAACAGGCCCTGCCTAGCCAGAAGTGCCAACCTCAGACACTCAGACAGCTGAGTGCTACACTCAACCCCTCAGTCCCCATGCCAGTAGCCAAACATCCCAAGATTACCAGTGGCCTCCCCAGGGCTTTACTGACAGTCAGGTAGTTTACGCTGCAGGGCTTCTTAGCTCAGGTGGAGCCACAGGTCTGTGAGTCGCAGAGATGGGAGTCTGAGGGGTGCTGCTGTGGGTGGGAAGATGACACAAATCTCTGGAGCAGGTCACCAGCTGCACACCCCCCACAGACCCTCAC
The DNA here is from genome assembly GCA_019843965.1 of Rhynchomys soricoides. Classification (NCBI taxonomy): domain Eukaryota; kingdom Metazoa; phylum Chordata; class Mammalia; order Rodentia; family Muridae; genus Rhynchomys; species Rhynchomys soricoides. The sequence goes on along the minus strand of JADRCH010000105.1, from coordinate 1,426,163 downwards.
AGGTTTTCTCAGACACCTAGTGCCTCACAGATGAGGCATGGAAATCCAAGCTGGGAGAGTGGTACTAAGAGCATCTCAGCTGGTTATGAGGGCTAGAGATCTGACTCAGCCTTCTGGGAAAAGAGAGCCACAAGGTTGTCACAGATGCCAAGGTCCCACTCTCCCGATTTTGTACTGAAGGCCTTAGGTAGGCTGTCTAGTCTCCTGCAGCTTCAAGAGACTCATTTGTGGGCCATGCTTCTCTCTCTCTCTTTCTCTCAGGGGCAGAAGGAGATGTGCTCTGTGGAGGTACAGAAGCTTCTGGTCTCCCCACCTCTTTAGTGGCTGGGAGCCGAGGTCCGGACAGAGCAGATATGACAGCTGGAAGGCCATTACCATCTGCCCAAACCCTGTTTAACCTGCCTGCTGGGGAAGGTTGGGCTTTAGACAAAGTCTTAGGCTCTGGTCCAGGAGGAGCCAGTATGGAGACTGCTGAAGAAGAGTTAGGGCAGTTGTAGCTTGGAGAACTCAGAGGGCAGAGGAAAGGACCCTAAAGCCTTTGTCCTCTTTGGGGTGGCTCTGTACCTCTGCCTCCTCAGTCTGGATAGGGAGAGTTGTCTGGGTCTTGAGGAATTCAGGGATCACCTGACCACCCATATGTTGCTGACTTCTCAGTGGGGGGGGGGGGCACTGGCAAGGCTACAAAGGCCTCTTTCTGGAGGGTTTGCTTGGATCATTATGAAGCAAATCAGTAGCTTTGTGTTCGAATAAACAGACGTGTGCTAAGGATTTTTAAGAAAAAAGAAAACACAGAGATGTTTGGAGCAATACTGGGCTTCAGGGAAAGGCCTCTCAGCAGGCCTCATACAGGGAGGCAACATCCATGGCTCACCAGTCTCCATGGCATATATATGTTTTTAAGTGCTGGGGATGGGGCAAGGCTGGGAAATTGTGATGTGGTTCAGGCTAGTGTGGGCAAGGGGGCTGGAAGCAAATCACTCCAGGCACTAGCTCAGACATGACAAGTGGAGAGCCTACATCTCCAGCTCCTCCCCACTGGATGCCCTTTCGATAACCTTGGCATCAGGCATCTGTGACAACCTGTCTCTCTCTCTCTCTCTCCCCTTTCCCCAAAGTTCGGGTTCATTCAACTTGCACCAAGCCTCTTGCTTTTGTTACCTTCCCCCACTGTCTACAGGGCCTGAGATAGCTCACACGGTCCCCCTACCCCAGGACACTGCACCAGCAGGATTCCCCCTACCCCAGGACACTCTGTAGGCAGGGTACTCCTGGCACACTTACCTCTACCAGTCTTGCTGACTTTCTCAGAAACCTCCCCTGATGGCAGCTGGGTCTCTCAGGGGATACTTTCTGGTTAGTCCCTACTTTTCCTAAATAACCCTGTTCTCCTTTCCCCTAACATTTCCTTCCAGGAATCACACATTCCAGGCCAAACAAGTCACTAATGCACGTAGTCTGCCCTGTATCCATACACCGTTCTCCACACAGGAAACAGAATGGCAGGATCCACCAGACAGCTGAAACCAAAGAGGCCTCGGTGTGCATGCTGGCTCTGGCCAGTGTCTTGTGTAACCAGTTGTTACTTAACCTCTCTGAGCCTTCATTTTCTTGTCTGAGAGACAGGGACTATCCCGTTCACCTCTAAGAGTAGAGGTAATACATGTCAGGAACTTCTAGCAGGACCTAGAACAGAAATATCTTAGCACCTGGCAGCTCTTCTCAATCCCTCAAAATCTCAGATGCCTCTGCCTTCACTAATCCACCCGGCCACCAGCAGCTTCTGTTCCAGTCAGATACCCTGAACATTTTCTCTGCCCTTCTTGGGACTTCAGAGCATGGAACATACTAGATTCTTATCTTCTAGACTTGAGAGGCTTGAGGGAGCGGATATAATAGGGTTTCATGATGTTCTAGGTATGTGGCCAGAGGCAGCACTCCACTGCGCATGGGCTGAACAAATGAATCAGTGATCTAAGGCCAGGCTGTGACTGATGGGTTCCTCAAGCAGCCCAGATATCGATGGCTACAAGCACTCTGGGCAGGGTGGGGCCCCACGCTTAATCCCAGCTCCGTTTCCCACCCAGCACTCTTCTCCAGCTCATAGCCCAAACAAGCCTATGCTCCAAAACAGCAGAGTAGATGATGACATCAGGGGCCTTAAGGAAAGACTGCTCTTTCTGGTCCCAATAGGGCTCTGCTTTGTAGGGTGGGACACCCAGCTGAAACCGTGGCTGTCAAACTGGAGCACAGCTCCTAATCCACTACAGAACTAGCTAACACACACATTGATTGCCAGCCCTTCTGATTCAATAAATCAAGGGAGAGACTCAGAAGTTTGCATTTCTTTGTAATGCATATGTGTATTATATGTGTATGTACATGTTCATGTGTGTACACACACATGTGTGCATGTGACTGTGGAGGCCACACTCAATTGTCGGGTGACTTCCTCAATTGCTCTCCTCGAGTGTTTTTGTTTGTTTGTTTGTTTTTTGAGGCAGAGTCTCTTACCACACTTGGAGCTCACCAATTTGACAAGAGTAACTGTCCAGCAAGCTCCAGGGACCCTCCTGTCACCATCTCTCCAATGGTAGGATTACAAGTGTCCCACCACAGCTAGTTCTTTATGTGGGTGTTATGGATCTAAACCGGGCTTCTTGCTTGCATGGTGATTGAGTACTTTACTGACTGATCAATCTTCCTAGCTCCAAGAGTGTACATTTTTACCACGCTCCTAGTTCATGCTTTGAATCAGGTTCCTATTTAAACATCTTCTGCACAAGGGACTTTCTCGAACCAGACTTCCCACTATGGTACTAGATCTGACTGGACTCTGGATCCTTAGTTTGGTTTCTGGCCAGACCGTTCAACCATAATGACGTCCATCTTCCCAGGAGCTACTTACTGCTGATTGGTGCAGGCTCGGGGCCTCCGGCTGCCCTTATGTGTCAGTGCCCACAATTTCTGTTCATGCTTGGCTGCCACAGTCACGCTCCGAGCTCCTGGCAATGGCAGGGACTTACTGCTCATCTCTGAATTCCCCCTGTGTCTCATCTCCGTAGAGCCCAGGAAACAAATGCCTGTCTAGCTTATCTGATGAGAAGGCTCTCTCCAACAGGTGGCCAGCAAGGCTCCTCTGGCTATCACTGGTTTGTCTTGAGGGGTACAGAATGTGGAAGAGCCTGGGGCTAAGTAGATGTGACTGGGGAAGGCAGGGCAGGGGCAGACATCAGTTCAAGAGCCCATCCTTCTACTAGCTCATGGCTGATCTCAAGATAAGTTGTGAGTGTCCCTGTCTCCATTTCCCTTCCTGTGAAGTGGGGGTGATAATGTAATGCATGACTTTGTAGACTCAGCTCTGGTGGGAAAGGTTCAGTCAGGCATGGGCATACATGACCCCATTTCCTGTTCTTTTCCTGATAAGTCCCTGGCTCCCATCTAGGCTGAGCTCAGGTGCCACCTTCTTCCCAGGGTCCTTCTTACTCTGTCCCAACATCGTGCCTCTCCTCACCATGCTTTGCCTGTTCATGGTTCTATTTCATTCTGATCTTAGGGATCTATGGAGGATCTTTTTCTAAGCTTCCCGAGGACAGGATCTGAGGATTACTCATTTAATAGAAACTAAATTAATGCTCACAGAGTTGAATATAGAAAAAAAAATGGAACCACTTTCAGTTGGTGTGGTTATCACATGGCAAGGGTTCTAGGCCAAGGGGTAGAGGGGGGATAGTGAAGCCAAGTCTGAGGTTAGAGCCAGGCCCAAGAGGGCCTCTCCTCCACACACTCCTGGCTTAGCCACTGCCCTAAGGCCCCGGGCTGCTTGACTTGGCCTGGAAGCATCTGACTCCTAGGACTCTGTGCTGCTGCCTCAGAAGCTCCTTGAACCCTCCCTGGCACAAGGGCCCAGGTTGTACATGGAGGGAAAAATGGTCTGGATTATACGGTTTTAAGGGAGACCATCTCTCCTTCTCCATGTGAAGCCTGAAGTGGAAGCCCACAGTCTCATTTTACGTCTGCTCCAGACTTTGTAGCTGCTCCATCCCTGGTGACTCACTGCCCCATCCAGGCCCACTGCTGCCCTGATCTAGAAAGACCAGAGTTCTCTGTCCCCTTTTCACCCCTGCTGAGGGCCTGGGACCTACAGTGAGGAACGATGAGTCTTGGTCTGTAAACTGCTTTGAGCTCTCAGGATGAAAGACTACTGGGAAGTACAAAGTCACTCCCTACTTGTTGTTATTGTTCCTATGAACTCTGAGGTGCCAGGGAGCCAGAGCAGAGCGTAAAGTGCAGGCTGCACCCCAGAGTGTCAGGAGGATTGCTCCAGGTGCCAAGCTCAGCAGGGTCAGCCAGGGGCCGAGATGGGGGGAGGTGTGTGCCAACCCCTTGATGCCGTTCAGACACGTGCACATGAGCATAACCACCTTGGATCTGGAAGACCAGAGTTGGTTCCAGAAATCTGAATGCTCATTTTACCGATGGGCGGGCGAAAGGAAAGATGGGAAGGCTTTGCAAAGATTTCTGTATCCAGGGAATTCAAATGATATATGGCCAGAGCTTTTTGCTAAGTATACTGGTCCACTTACATACTCCTGGACACCTGCTGGAGACCTAAGTCCTCCTAATGTCCTCTATGGGAAGATGAAGATTCCCAGTTCACAGAGGAGCTTCAGCTGAAGGACATTTCCATTCAACCCTGACTGGTCTTTCAAAGGTCACATAGAAAAGGCCAGTGGCTCCAAATCTGATCACTGAGTCTGCCCCTAAACCAGGACTGGCTCATTATTGTCTCTGTAGCTAGATCCTCCTACTAACTGCAGCCTCACAGTTCTTATCCACTGGGGCTCACAGGGTCACAAGACCCAAAAGATGAGACTCAGCCCCTTGAATGCAGAAGACAAGAGCTGATAGCAGAATACACTGCCAGAAGTCCAGAGAGGGGGACACAATGCCCATGTCATGCAGAGGCACAGTAGGAGTGGGGTCCAGCTGCAGTGTGGTATCTGCCACACCAAAGTTGACTTAGCATAAGTCCTTAACCTCTGCTGCCAAGACTGACAAGGCTATGCCTTGGAAGGAAGAATATGGATTGTTAGGGGCAGCCCCAGAGGGGATACCGGGAATTGGCTCCACAAACTCTCTGTGAGTCATGAAACAGAGCTCACACCTGCAGCTCTGCCTCACCCAACCCTCCTGTGCTGAGGCAGGGGAAATGCTGATTTCTCCATACTGCCTGGGTGGAGGACACCCCCTCCTGTTTGCTAAGGAAGAACTTGGGTGCTGCTGGGGGCACCAACTTATCAGTATCTCTCTCGCTTTATCCCTCTTGCTCTACAGAGTCCCTCCTCACATTTAAGAAGGTTCTAGAGAAGCATGTGCTCACTTTCCATGTCTGAACCACTTATTCTTTCAGTCAGATGTAGCCTAGTCCCAGCTGAGACCCCTCTCCAGTGACCCTGTGCCTATGTTCTTTCCAGAGAGGCGCTCACTGAGAATTCTATAAGGTCCTGGTAGCTGCACATTGGCCTGAAAAAGTATAGTTGTCTCTAGTTCTGAAGGCCATGGTCATCTTTTTTTCTTTTTTCTTCTCCTTCCCCCTGCCCCCAGGGTTTCTCTGTGTAGCTCTGGCTGTCCTGGAACTCATTCTGTAGACCAGGTTGGCCTTGAACACAGAAATCCACCTGCCTTTGCACCCTCAGTGCTGAGATGAAAGGCCTGCGTCACTGCTGCCCAGCTTAGCCATGGTCATCGTAATCACTCTTCCTATCAGGTTTGAGTCAGACTGTTTCAGTTATAAACCCGAGTTTTAAGACTGTTGGTTCTCACCGCCATGGTACTTTCTCTTGATAATCTTGTTTTAGAGTGTAACCTTACCCCATGCCCTCTGTGTTCTAGATTGTTCCAAAGTGCCCAAAATTTGTCTAGTTCAGACCTTGGGTCTGCCTGGGATCTGTTTCTCAGTCAGATCCCTTTTAAAAGGCATTCTGCAGAGCCAGATGGCCACTGGAGAATAGGGAACAAGAAAAAGTACAAGGGAAAAAAGACAGGAAGAATGTTTACAGAGAGACATTACGAGGGCTTCTCCCATTGGGTAGATGCTGGGACAGATAATTCTGAGGGCTGCGGCCCACCCCCACCCTCAGTGAGTACTCTATCCTTGGCATCAGGATGCTCCCTTTCCAGGCTCAGGTGACTGCCAACAGCTGAAGCCTGTCCCGTGTCACAGCACCAGGTTCGTTCTTGCATCTTGGATATCATAACCAAGCCGGCACATATGTGGTGAGAAGCTGGGGAGGGGAGTGTTAGCAAAGGTTCACTGAGTGAAATCCATCACTTTTTGACCCTTGCAAGAGAAAATCTACTCCCTCAGATCACAGGTCAGTTGCCAGCCCCACATGACAAGCGCCTGGCAGGAGACGACTTACATCTCCTGCTTAGCTGACCACAGTCATCAGGAAGACTCTAAGACACCTGCTCCACAGAAATGGCCAAAGAGGCAGCTTGGCCTTTAAGTTCTAAACTGCTTCTCTTTGGAGGACTGGAGATAACGGTGAACTCTTAAGCTCTCCCCACTAAAGATAACCGAGTCTTGCCTCCTTCACCGTTAGGAAAGAGATTGCATTATCTCTCAGTCACAAGGAAGTTTTCCAACCTTCAGACGAGTGCTAGTTGGGAGCTATTTTCCTTGCATCCTGATGGGAACCCCAAGGTAGGTGTGGACCAAGCAAGTTGGGTACACTTGTCTAGAGAATGGTATCTGAAGTCCAAAGTCTCACCTCTGGAAAGCACTTTTTGACTTCACCCTCAGAAACCCTCAGTTCCTTCTTCTGGGGACCACCTGTCGCACAGAATTTTCATGGGGAGTAAGAGGAGATGAGACATTTGAACTTGTCTAGCCTGCTGGCTAGTACAAAGTAGACTTTTTACAGAATAGGCAAGGAAAAGCTTGCCTAAGGAAGGAAACTGAAGTGAGAAGCCAGGGCTTCCCCAAAGGGGGCCTCAAGATGAGCCTGGTTCCACAGGGAGGGTGTGCATATCATAGACTCTGGGCTGGGAAGTCCAAGGCCAGCATACCCCTTTACCCTGCAGCTGCCAAGGGTAACATGGGTCGTTGTCAAGGGCTCTGCTCTCTCAAAGGGAGGGGTGCAGAACTCAAAAGCCCAAGGGAAATCACCAAGAAGATCAAGGTGGGACAATCATTCCATGCCTGGTCCCCCTCTGGGGGACACAGGTGTCACAGAAGCAGCAGTACCCGGCTGCCTGGGGATCACTCCCAGGGCAGGGCATCCCCTTCATCTCCAGAAGTGGCGGGCGTGCTGCCCAAGCTCCAATGGCGGAGCAGAACGGGTGGAGGTGTGGCACAGGGGTGGGGGGAGCCGGAGAGCCCAGCTAGCTGAGGATCCCAGCAAAGGGAAGGCAATGACAGCTTCCCAAACACGGAAGACTAGGCCCGGGGTGTGCTAGACCGCGGTCTCCGTTCGTGTCCCCGACGCATGGTGCCCGCTGGTTGGGGGCACAGCACGATCTCCGCCACCCAAGGAGACGCGCGCGCGCTGCCACCGCTGGGCTCTGGGCGCTCATCCTTCGCTTACCCTGCCCCTGCCGCACAGACAGACTGGAACAGATCGCAAGCGAGCGCACCCCGGCTGCTGTCACCCCAGCGCTGCTCGCTGCGCCCCAGACTCACCCGCGTGGTGCCTGGGGCGGGTGAGCGGGCGGCAGGTTTCTCTCAGCGAAACGGGGTTTCTGGGCGCGCCGAGGTGCCCTACCTTTTTCCCCGGGATCAGGCTCCCGCTCCCGCTTTCTTCCCTCACGGTGTTTCTTGCCACGGCCGCGGCCCCTCCTCCTGGGCTCCGACATGCTGCTCCGGGTCCTAGGCGGAGGGACGCCCTCGGATCTCCGCTGCTGCGCTGCGCCCCCGCCGCCTGCAGCCCCAGTGCCCGAGCGCGGCTCCTTTCTTATAGGCGGTCACACCCTCCGGGGGAGGGGAGCGGCGAGCCTTAACTCTTCCCCTCCCGCGCCAGCGGCCCTCCGCCCACCTCCCATTCACCCAGGCCCCGGGAGTGTGTGTGTGTGTGGGGGTCGTGAGCGATGGCTCTGGGCCCTGCACCCCTCCCTGGGCCCACCGAGGCAGCCAGGATGTGCGCCCAAGAAGAGTGGCCGAGATCTTCTGACCAGAGAAGGGGTTCGAACTGAGCTGGGGGGAACAGGACTAGGGGGATGAGGAGATGGGATTCCCCCAGCGAGGGCCAGGCTAAGGACAGTGTGGGGGTGGGGAGACAGTCAGAGATGGGCCCAGGAAAGGACCAAAAGGAAGCCCACCGGCTGGCTCTGAGGGAAGGAAGCATCCTTGCTTCCTGAAGTTGCTCTCCACAGCTTTGCCTGACACTTGTCTTGGGTCTCCTCATTCTCAAGGGGCTGGTCTTAGCCTCACTGAGAGACCATCATCTAGAGTATACCTTTACACACTCTCACTTGGCACTGGCTGGAGGAGCCCCTCCCAGCCAATATGGGTTGCAACCTACTTGAAGGAGCTCGGGTGCTCCAGGTGGCTTGGCGCCCCCTCCCACACACATGAACTACAAACCTCAGACCAGGCAAGCAGGCAGCTCCATCTGGTTCCTTTCTGGGAGGCCTGCGAGGTGAACTCAGAGGCCGCTGCACTGCCCCCTGCCCTAAGCGCACATCCCACAAAACGCTGCTGGTTGAGGGCTGTCGGCAAGGACACCCGCTCCTGCCTCTTGTCTGGGTGTGGTGCTGAAAGGGTTACACAGCAAAGACTCTCCCTCTCCTGGCTCCCAGAAAGCCTGAGCCTGCGGTTTGCCTGCCTAGCTCTGCTTGAGGTGTCCCCTTACAGCCATCCTTACTAGAATCCCAGTCAAAGATCATCCTGGCCAGTCCTCCTTAGCAGAGGGTCCCAGTGCTTCTCAGGACAGACGCCTCCTTAGGACAGTCTGCAGGAGGCAAGGACTCTGGGTCAAGGCCAGGGATCCTGGGGCTCCAGGGCTGCGTTGGGGGGCCTGCCTGCCCCTAACTGTAGGCCAAACTTGGGAGGGGGAGCACAGAAAGAGATGATGTCCACGTAGCGAGCTGATCTCTGGTGCTCCTGGGGCCTCAAGTGAGTCTTATCAGGGGCCACTTCAGGGGAGGCTAAGTCTGAGAAAGGGCCAGCCCCTCTTTCTCCACCACAGTAAGGCACATCGAGTACTCGCCCTGCTTTATGTAGCTTTACTCTCTGAGAAGGAGATGATAAGCGATCCCAAGAAGACTTCTCTAAGCCCTTGCTCCTGCAGCTTCCAGAATGTCATTCATATGGTCCCCCCCCCTTCTGACTGGACATCAGTTCACTCCCTGCCTCCTCCTGTCCCCCGACTTTGGTTGCTCAGCCTGAAGTGTTGCTTCCTCAGCCTGAACACTCCAAGTTCACCAAAGTAAGCTTTCCAAGACCCACACCTAATCTCTGCATCCACCGTTACTACTACCCACTAAACCAGAACGAACTTTTCCCAGGCAGCTGAAGCCTATCCTGCCAGGCCCCAGTTCACAGTTCCTAGCTCCAAGTGGGTGTGTCTCTGCCACACAGACCTGCAGGCCACACACTTGCTTGCTTTCCTCTCCATACCAGTGCATGCTCTAAACCAACATCCCTGCTCAGTGGCATTCTCCCTTCTTGGCCTGACCCACTGCTTAGTTTGTCTACTTGGTGAAGCTGTGGGAACGCTCCCTGTGTTCCAGGCACATTGTTAGGTGTGAAAGATGTGGCCGTGGCCCAGACAGACCTGCACCAACCTTACCACCAAGGTTACAGCCTTGGTGAGGATAGACAAACAGCTGATTACACAAATAATGGATTAAGTCTGTGCTACATGTTAAGAAGATCTGTTCATTCAGCAAACATTTATGTCTGCTGCTGTACGAGTGGATGGAGGGAGCAAGCTGTATCGAGAGAGGACTTTATAGGAAACATTTACTCTGGGATCTGCGGAGTGAGCAAGAGTCAAATCAGACAAAAGGCAGCAGTAGTGTGTGCAACAGCCCTGAGGCAGGAAGCTTTTGTGGTTTTGCAAAATCAAAAGACAGCATGCCAAGGTGTGTGTGTGTGTGTGTGTGTGTTTGTGTGTATGAGTATGTGTGTGTGAGTGTGGCACGTGTGTGTGAGTGTGGCATGTGTTTGAGTGTGTGTGAGTGTGTGTGAGGCATGTGTGTGCGTTTATGTATGAGGATGGAGAGCAGTACATGTGATCTTAGAAAAGCCAGGAGAGAAAGTAAGCAGCAGTCATATTAGCCAGGACACTGCAAGCCCAGGGCTTTATTTAAGAACTGTGTGTGAAAGGGCGTGTTCTAGAAAGGCCTGCATGTCCCAGATGCCTCTTCCTTCCCTATCCACACAAGCAGCTTTACTTTCTACCTGTGGCTCCATCTCCCCATTAGCTCAGACCTTTCAAAGGTTGTGACTCTAGTACCGAACACACGAAGGGTTGTTGAGACCTGCCACTCGGACAGCTAAGTGATTCTCCCACTAGAAGAGAGTGGCTGAGGATAGCAGTGGGGCAGCGGAAGAGAGTTTTTCCTGGCACAGTGCTCCTGGCAGCCCATGGCAGTTTATGAATGACGCAAGTCAGACATGCCATGGAAATTCCAGGGGCACAAGCTCTCTCCAGGGGGCTAGAGCATTCGGGCAGGTAATGAGGAAGATCTGGAAGGATGGGTGGGATTTCAGGGGGGCAGGTGAGGGGTTTTGGTAGAGAAAACAAATGCAGGGAGAGGAGTTAACTTTGAATGAACTGAGTTCTCCCTGGAAAGGAGGCATGTCATCATTGCATTTTGCAGACAAGGATGGCACAGAGTAATGAAGTTATCTGTCTGAGCCAGTGACAGGTTTAGTGGCAGGACAGAGCTAGGAACCCATGCAGCTGGGCACTCATAGCCTGTGCTAATGGTTACAACCCTATGGCTTGGCTGGAGAAGATAGGAAAGAGTGGGCATGAAATGGACCCCTACCTTGTGGCCCAGTCACTGGAAGTGGCACCTCTGTCACTGGAAGGTAGAGAGAGTCCCAGTGGTGCTGGGAGCGTGTCAGCAGTGTCTTTTCCTTCCACCCATTACACAAAACTTCTCCAGGGAAGATGGGACCGTGGGGGTAGGGAGGTGATCCGCTCATGCTCCTCTCCCTGCGTGTGCACCCGAGCTCCTGCTGAGAGCTGGAAAATGACCCATGAGCAGGCCTGTGACCACAAGCCTTTCTCTTACCACAGGCAGCTGAGTGAGGGAGCCTGGGAACAGTGAGGAGAGATCACCCTGCAAAGCCTGTTTCACAATGGGATTCTAATAGCAACACAAGTCAGTTCCGTTCCGTGAGGAGCAAGGACACAATGCATAACTGGCTTACAAACTTTTTTCCTCTTTTCCTTTTTTAACATCTTCCTTTCCACTTTGGGGCTGTGCCATGAGCAAACTTTGAAGTTTAGGAAAGTTTAGACTTGTTTGAGTCATGTGCAAAAATACCTACGAGTAAAAAGAGGAAGGAGAAAAAAGAAAACCAACAAAAAACCCAACAATAACCCCATGCTACCTTTCTTTCTGCCCTGAGACTCTGGGGCTCCAGGATGCTTACCTGTAAAAGTCTCCTGCCAACTAGTCTTAGGGACTGTGCCTTGGCTTTGCTCCCTCTCCTTGGATTTGCTATTCCATGGGAATTCTTTTTTTAAAAGCATTGCACCTTTATATATTCATTCTGTGTGTATTCGTGGGCATGTGTGTGTGTAGATCAGAGCACAGCTTGTGGTAGTTGGTTGTTCTCCTTTTTCACCACACAGGTGCCTGAGGTTCAGGCTGTCAGGCTTGGTGACAATTTCCTTTTCTGCTAAGCCCTCCCATCTGCAGCCCAGTCCCTGGGAATTCTTTCCGAGATGCCTCAGTGGCTTCAAATGAGGGGTGGCTTTAATTGGTCTTTTTAGAGGCCTCTGTACCAGAAGATGCTCTCCTTGGCCCCCAAGCCATTGCTGAGCTACCAGCTCTTCCAAAGAGATTTGAAACATTCTCAGAAAAGATGAGGCTGGCCTTAGCCTTAGGCAATCCATTTAACCCCTCCAAGTCATGAGCCACCTCTTTTTTCTGCTTTCTACCCAGTGAGATCACCAAAGGAGGAACAGGGCTAAAGGCACTCCCATGCACCCCAGAGCTTCCATAAAGGCTGAGAAACTCACTCTTCTGGAGCCTAAGAATGTAGAGGCCCCTGGCTGCTGCCAGTTACACCCCAAGGAGCGTGTAGAGTCCAGTCCTGGGTCATCCCAGGCAAGGAGGGCCCAGGATCTATCAGAGAGGATAAATCAGGTCTCTTCTCTCCCTGGATTTATACCCTGGCCTGCAGCTTCAGCACCTAGTAAGTGATAGAAGGTTTCTTGTGTCACTCAGAAGTATTCTAGTCTCCATCTCCCTTACTCAAAGGATTCATGGCTTTGAGGAAAAAGGGCTGTGGCAGATGCTCAGACATCTGGGCTTGGGCTCAGCTTACCTGACATTTGGTTGGTTTTCCCTACTGGGGACCCAGGTCACATAGCAGGGAGATGTGTCCTGGAATCCTTGGCCTAGGAATGTGAGTGTCTGGAACGACTCGGGTGGGGTTGGGGGGACACTTGAGATCTCGGAAGGAAGGCTGAGGCTTAGTGAGCTTGCTTCTGTAGCCACACCCTAGATTATCACTCTGAGGTGCTACACACACACAGTGCACAGTCTTCTGACATCAGTAGGAGCTAAAGTTAGCTCTCTGAGGCTCCAGACCCAGTCCTTGGCAGCCCATGATGCTCTGAACAACATCTGGTTCCCTTTTAATAGGGGTCTCCAGGACTGTATTACTGAATGGCTGAGGAAATTCATCTATGACCTGAGAATCAAGGACCCCTGAGGAGAGCTTCTGGTGTTCAGATCTCAGGCCCAGAGAGCTAAACTATAAAGCCTCAATTCTGGCCTTACCCTTTGACCCCATTCCCTTCCCTTTACTCCCAAAGAACACAAGTCAGTGGGCTCTTGGTTATAGGGGCTGCTGTAGGTAGACATCACTGCCCCAACCTTACAAGGCTCCTGTGGTTCAGCCTATCCAATCATAAACCAAGAAGATAACTCATGCTCCTTGTTCAGGAGTTTAGTGTCTTCATTTTAGACCTTCTTTGGAGAAAGAAGGAGGCAGATGGGAAGGGGCAGGACCATCTGACGAGGATCCTCAGGAGCTAGCATAGGAGAGGAAAAGCACTGGCTAAAGCCAGTGGGAGCCTCCCTTGGCTCGAGGGAGAAGAAAAGCAAGGCAGCAAGGGGAGAGCAGAGGAGGGGAGAGGTGAGGCTAAGGCAGGCCTGGGCAGGGCTGCAAGCACGAATGAGAGGAAATGAGAAACTGGAGCAGCCCCAGTGATGGTGTGTGTGTGTGTGTGTGTGTACACAAGTGCATCTGTGGTGTGTGTGCCTTTGTATGTGTGTGTGTACATGTGCATGTGTTGGGGTGTGCACTCACGAAAGAGGACAAAGGAGAGAAGTGGACCAGAGGCTGGGGAGGCCAGAGGCAGGCCAGACTTCACTTCCAGTGTCCCCAAGGCCTGCTGTGTCTGCCTGGACAAGTCACTTTCCCTCTTTGGCCTTCCTCCCCACCTGGAGAAGTAAGGTTGGGGTACTAGATTATCTTGGGTTCCTTCCATCTGCAGAATCTTGGGTTCGTGCAGAGAGGAGCAGCTACTGGTCCATAGGCTCTTTTCCCAGAGCCAGGCTCCCTCACAGCCTCTTGTGTGGCTTCTTGGCTGGGCAGCAGTCCTTCCTCAGCAGTTCAAGGAGACAGTCAGGGCCTGGCTTAAAGCCTGCAGGAGGGAATCAGGTCTGCTTTAGGTGAGTAAGCACTCCAGAACCTACTGCCCGGGTATGTATAGCCTTGGGGCTTGTTGCCTGAACTGCATGGAGACTCCAGCAAGCCTCTAGTACCTCATTTGCTGTGGTTCTGGGTCACAGTTCTCACTGAGGTGAGGGGTGGGAGCCATCTGTCTTCTTCAGGATGGGGGTGATTCAGCCCTTCTGCCTGCCTCCCTCTTCAAGCTAAGTGCATAATTGTATAGCAGTAATACTAACAGGCACCTACACACCAACTCTATGTAAGTATATAATTTATTTATGTAACAACATAATGACTTCTTTGCTGGCCTAGGGGCAGGGGGGCCTTTGTAAGGGCTTAGCTACTACCTGTCTCACCCTGGGGACATATGAGTGTGTGGATCAGCAATGTGGGAGAATCCTACTTCCCAGAAGCAACTGTCTACTGCCCTGCTGTTTACACCCTGGTCTAGTGGAGCCCATGAGGAACCAGTTTCTCAGAGTGTCTGCTTATATATCTCCATCAGTTCTGGGAGGTCAGGTTGGAGGAGACAGCATCCATCTCCAAGAGGACAGCAGAGACTCCTCTAGAAAAGGCAGAAGGAGACACTTCAAGCCAGGCTGGCATGTTGGGAGAAACTCCTGGTCACCACCCAAGGAAACAAGAAGCCTTGCCCAGTATAGGCATCTAGGAGCCTGGAGGCCAAAATTTCTCTTCTCTTTCTCAGCCCTGCCCAGCTTAGCCCTACCCAGCCCAGCCCTGTCACCCCAGGCTCAGCTTCACCTGGGACCACAGCCCAACTTCCTAAGCCTGGTCTGGGTGCGGGCATCCATGCCATCTTTGGCTTGATTGGGGAATTCCCAATGGACGTCTTCACAACTTCATAGTAGCTGTGGCAGGTCTCAAAGATTGTCCTGTTCCTACTACCCAAATCCCCTCCCACCCCAGGAACACCCAGAGCACCCATTTGCATCACAGGAAAGTGCCAACACTAATCATAAAATGTACACCACTAGAACCCGGAGGCTATGGCTCCTAAACTGTCTGCAGCTTCCATGAAGACCAGACCAGCAGAATACAGAAGCGTGCAGGAAACCTACATTCCCTTTTCAGTTCAATCAGCCTACCCTCCCTCCCCTTGGTCCTTGGAGAAGACATATTTTTCTTTTAGGCCCCAGTAATGATATCCCTGTGAACCCAGAGCCCAGCAGGATCATTCAAAGCAATCAGAGAAGAGCTCAGAGTCTCAGGTATGTCCCCCCACTATGGGAACTTTGTCCCTTGCCATTGACCATCCCAGCCAGCCCGCTAGCAATCCTCTTTTGCCTCTGGCAGGTTGCCCACTAGTTCTCTGGAACCTTCTATTTTTCCAAGTCTTGCTAATGGGGGTCTATAGGGCTGTCCACAGGGTGTGTATGCTCCAGGAGTTCTGAGCTCCTGCCCTGGGCTATTGCCTGCTTCAGAAATTCTTGCAACAACATTTTATCAATATCACCATCATCATGACAAGGATGAAGGAGATGATGGAGCTGACTTCAAAGTTTCTCAAAATCTGTTCTCTCTACCTGACTTCTGTTACCCAAACTCCTGGTAAGGGTGATCTCCTCTGTGCCAGTCTGGAGCGGCAGGCTTTGTGTGGCTATCACAAGCCTTTGTCTAATTGGTTGCATGGTTTTGGGATTCCGACTGATGTGCACCAGAGATACTTTATACAGAGCTCTCCCCTCTAAATGATTCTGCATCTCTAGTGCCACCAGCCAGATCCCTAGGCCCAGGGCTCCTCGGGCAGTCTTATGCTTTGCAGCATGAAGGGTGCAGGAGCCATTTTCCCCTCCTTTACCATGCCTTCTGTTGCTTCTGTGTCCAGTCTCAGTGTAACAGTGCTTGCTCAGCATCTGTTTTATGGCCAGTTTAGTCAGTGCAGGGAACTGTAGGATACAAAAGGGCCCGTCTTCAAGGACAGAGGGAGGACCACACTCACACAGGGAAGCACAGATCTGTTGGGAACAGGGTATCCTCTCCAAGGTGCTGCTCCAGGGAAGCATGACCTGGTGAGAACATGGGGACTGTGAGCTTCCTGTGGAAGGACCTGTCAGAAAGGGCTGGAGTCAGGCTGTGAGCCAGGGATGAGAATATGGAGGTCTAAGAGAGGTGTGATAACTTAGACACTATGGTACCTCAAACTCCACTCCTTTGCCCACCAGTCTTTCTCTATTCGTAGCACCTTAGGACTAAGAAAGCCACACATTGGCAGGGATCTTAAGGCTCTCCACAAATGGGGTGTCGTGTTATCTTCCTCTAAGAGCCCTTCAGGGTCCCACAAGGAACACTGACCCTCCACAGGCACAGTCACTCCCAGCAACGGCTTCATGGCCAGCTGTGGCCAGGTTCCCCTGGCCCCTCCCTCTCCTTTCACAGTCTCCTTCACCCATTCATTCAAACTCACTACGCCTGGCAGCCTTGTCCCTCCTCATAGCCCTCCACCCATTACATAACTCTGTTTGGGATTATTTTTGCCCAAAGGTATGAACTGCATTTCTGCATATTTAAACCGTCCTTGATTCATTCCTGTCTGTTTCTTAGCTCTGTTTGCCCAGGTGCCAGCCCCACCCACTGGCTCTGAGGCCCCTGGAAACATGCCCACATTGGGCTCAGCTTGCTCCACAACTCTCAACTACTCTACTAGAGGACCAAAGGATGGACACGGGCCGCAACGGGGTCCCTGTTCAGGGCTGGCCCACCAGGACCATCACAACTGTGATGGACCCATGGAGCTCTCTGTCTTCCAGAGTGCACCCAAGTTCTCTGGCTTCAGGGTGTGGCTTCCATAATCCAAGGGCTTGGACGGGGAGGAGGGGTGGGGAGGAGGTGGGGGGGAGGAAGGGTCAGTGGGAGGGAAGCATAGTACTAATTAATGGTTTGTTTCCTGTTAGCCTCTTGCAAATAGAATAGCTTAATGGAATTACTGAAGTAGTTGCAAGGGGCTCTGGTTGCGTTGTAAAATAGTTATCTGACAATCGTGGGTTAGTTTTTAAGAGCTCATTAACAAATAGGCTGTGAATGGCTTTCTCTCCTCCTCTCCTGCTTTGGAGACAGGGTGATTTAGTGAGAGGACAATGAGACAGCCAAGGCCTTTCTGTCAGGGGTCACCAGTTGGAATAGGATTCAGCTCAGCAGTTGCAGCCTCCAAGAAGAGCTGGCGCCAGTGGCACTGTCAGGGCACGACAAGCTCAGAGGTGGCCAGGGCCCCCCAGGTCCTGGCCACATTCCAGTGCTATTTGATGTAGGCCCCAGATCTTTGGGTCCCCAGAGAGGAGACTGACCTCTTTGGAAGAAACTTACTGCCACCCTGTACCCTGTGTACGAAAGGTCCCGTTGAAGTGTGACCCACTCAATTACTGTACACTAAACAAGTGCCAGGATGGGCCACCTCACCTCTCCTGTCACTTCTGAGTGTTGCTGGCTTGTCTGTAAGCATCAGGGATACAAAGTATTTTAGACTATGAAAGGCGTGTGGTCCACTCCAGATAATGGCTGGTTAAATGAAAGGCTGGCGGTGAGATTTACTTCACAAAAACAGATGCGGTGCTACAGGGGACTTTCTCCTGGAGCAGGGGACAGCCTAGCAAGAGTGGGAACTAAAGGGTAAGTTCAGACAATAAAGAAGATTTTTATCTTGATTGACATAAAAGACATGTGAAGGGCCCCCTGTGAGATGTGAGCACATGGCCATCTGTGAAGAGATGGCAGCTCATAATAGGAAAACTGGGACTTCATCATCAGGGAAACTGAGTTGCAGTCATAAGCTACTGTCTTACTTGGAGTGCTAGCTGTAAGAGTGGAATATTGACCCCATCCAGAAAGTTCTGAATTACAGTCTCTTGGGTGAGATCAGAACATGGTATTTATTCCTACTTAGGCAGATAGCATATGAAACATCCTTTGAAAAAGAACTGGCCCTAGCAGTGAGCCGGATGTAAAGTGAATAAGTATTAATTAATAATAATAAAAAAAGAACTGGCCCTAGAGAATCCGGTCCTCACAGCTCAAATTGGCATTTAAAGCTCTCTAGAACATACCCCCATCAACATGGCTCCTCAGATTACTGCATTTCAAATTAACTGTGGTATAATTCATATACCCTACAAATGTTCCACTTAAAGTGTATAATTCAAAAATTCTTGCCTATTTATAGAATTGTGTAGTCATCACTACATAAATCTTGGGACAGTTTCTTCACTCCTAAAAGAAACACTACATACTGCAGCGTCTGCCCCAGGCAGTCAGTGATCAACTTTCCACGCATTTGCCCTAGTCGGGTAATACATAAAAAAAGCTTCCGGTTCTTCGGTTCACATCTTCCACCTGGTATAAAGCTTTCAGATTTCATTTGTGGCGTGGCACAGAGCAGCACTTCATCCTTTTTACTGCTAAATAGTATTCCAAGCATGGATGCACAGTATATTATCTGTGCATTGGCGTTGGCAGTATTATACACAATGCTTCTGCAAACATTTGTGTATGTTTTTGAGTGGCATGTGTTTTTATTCTGAAATCCACCTGGTAGTGTGATTGCTGGCTCTATGGCAACTCTGTTTACTCCGCTAAGGACCTTCCAGCCTGGGCTTCCTACTGCAGTCACAACATTACATTCTCATAAGCTTTCTGATTTCCCCACATCATTGATTTGCTATTACCTGATAGTTTTATTCTTTTATCCTTGGAGATATAATGCTATATACATGTATGTGTGCATTTACACATATATGTAAAGTTTAAAAATCAGTTTTATCATGCCAAAACTCAATTACCATACAAATAATCAATCCACTTACAGTTTTACAATTAAACCTTTTTTTGAGACTATTTAATCACTTCATTGTGATTTTGATGGTTAATTTCTTAGATCATTAATGACGTAGATCTTCATTTTTTACATATCGGTATATCTCTTTTGGAGGAATGTCTGTTCAGATCCTTGGCTTTCTTTGTTTCCTAGCGTTATTGAAATCCATTCAATATACAAAAATTATACACGCCCATTTTTAAAATTGGGCCATTTGTCTTTTTATGATCACATGGGAAGAGTCCCAACCCATGGTGTAAAGGTCTACAGCTTATTTCCTTTTCCCACGAGCTTCGTATTTTGAAGCTCTGTCAGGTTTTTGAGTCACAGAGTTAGTCTTGTAAATAGTGCAAGTGTTCTTTTGTAGAGGATACTGCATTTAGCTAAGCCCCACTACTAAAATGATTATCATTATGAAACACAATGGCCTCCAAGTAGTTACTGTGCATTCTGGGAACCACTGAGCTAGAGAAGAGATAGATAGGATGGTGAAAAAAAGGGTTAAACTTTGTTGGTTGCTGGGTGTGGTGGTGCAGTACTCAGGAGGCAGAAGCAGGTGGATTTTTGTGAATTCGAGGCAGCCTGGTCCACATAGTGAGCTCCAGGTCAGCCAGAGCTATATAGTGAGATCCTGTACCAAAAACAAAAAACATTCCAGTAGTCACTTCAAGAGACACAACAATGAAGGAAATGGCACCAGGTGAAGCTGTCACACCAGGTAATGGATTTGATGTGATAACCCATAAAAAGCTGAAGATTTGGAAGATGCTCTGCTACGCAATGACTGCAGCCATTCTTTCTGCATCACCTTACAGTGAAAACATGCGTCCACATGCCTTGCTCTGTTCAGGGCTCTTAGGAAATCAGAGAAGGCAATGCTGTTTCATGGAACAGGAGGAAACTGGGGGTCCAACATGTGCTTGGGAAGCAGCCAAACAAAGCCTGAAATTCTCAACATCAGTGACTGGACACCGATTGGAGCTGGGCAAGCAGGGGAATGCTGCCTGAATGATTCAGAAAGGTTGGGTTGTGCTGCCAGCTGGATGTGCCGAGTGGACACCTGAACATGGAGCCCAAGAGGTCAGAGTTGACGGCAGAGTTTTCAGAGGGCACCATTAATACAACCAGGGCAGAAAAAACAAACACCCCCAAAACAAACAAACAAAAACCACCAACAACAAAAACCCCACCAAACCTGCCAGTAAAAAAGGACTCAGAGGAAGGCAAGGCAGAGACGCTTGGTAAGATGCCCATATTTAGAGACCAGGAAGGAGCCAAACTGTAGATGTGAAAAAGCCAAGGAAGGGCATTTTCTGAGACTAAGGTGGGTCGGTGAGTAACAAAGGCTGGATAAACAGCCAAGAGGGTGGAAAAGTCTGAACAGGGTGGAGGGAACCAGTGGCGACGGGGATTTAGGAGCGTGTGTGTGTGTGTGTGTGTGTGTGTGTGTGTGTGTGTATGTGTGTGTGTGTGTGTGGTGTGTGTGTTTGTGTGTGTGTGGTGTGTGTGTGTGTGTGTGTGTGGTGTGTGTTTGTATATGTGTGTGTGTGTGTGTGTGTGTTTTGCAGATCTGAAGAGTTACCCACTGGGGTTGGACTTCAGAGTCTGAAGGGAGGAACTGGGACACTTGGAAGCAACCTTTGCTTTGTACGGCAAATAGCCACTCTATTCTGACAGAATTATCACATAGGTTTTATGCAGATGTAACTGTTCCTGCCTGTGGAAGCAGGCCCAAGATGCTTCTGAAATTAGTAACCTCCCAGGGCAAGGGAGTCAGGCCAGCTTTCTTCAGTCTGAGCATAGGTCAAACAGGCAATGTTGTCAGATTGGTAGCCCTCTCCCTCTCCCTCTCCCTCTCTCTCTCTCTCTCTCTCTCTCTCTCTCTCTCTCTCTCTCTCCTTATATATGTTTTTATTTCTTATGTCCCTCTCTACCTCATTCATATGTATGTGTGTATAACTCCCCCCTTTCAGGATCCCATGTACCCTACGCTGCTCTCTACCTTCTTATATAGCCACAGATGCTCTTGAGCTTTTGATCCTCCTGCATCCCCCTCCCAAGGGCAGGGATTCCAGGTATGTACTAAACTACCAGATTTACTAGATGCTGGGGATCGAAATTAGGACTTTGTGCATGCTAGGTGGGTACTCTATCCACAGAATCCAGCCTTAGCACTCAGAGCTTTGAGTCTGGGCTTATAGTCAAAATATCAAGTGTTGTGTTACTAACCCTCCCCACTTCTACCGCTTAGGCCTCCAAAGCAGGAAGTCCTTGCCAGGGACCCCATCCTATGCTTCTCTTGTGTGCATTGGCAGAGAGAATGACCTGCGGAGTTCCTTGGAGCCCTGCAGTAAATGATACTCTGGATAGAGGCGGGGCCTTGGAGGTGACAGGATGAGAGATGCAGTGTTAGACTGATAAGCATCTCTGGAGAAAGCTGCTGAGCCCTTCCTCTTCCAGGTCCTAGGTCCTAAGGTTTGGTTTATGTTAGGGTGGAGGTGGGGAGAGAGTCCCAGGTTAAGTGTCCAGCTCTGCAATAGTACAAGTCTACTGAAAGGGCTCTAACGTGCAAGCTAGGGATATAGGAAAAAAAAAAACCAGTTATGTTGAAGGCAGTCCCCGCCTCAAGGAGCTCACAGCTGCCAGATTGAAAGGCCAGACATATGGTCTCTTACTCTTATTTGGCACACAAATATTTGGGAAAACAAAATTGAATTAGAAAACCAACACAAGGCTCTAAGAGAGAAGCAGTGGATATTACCCAAGAGATCCTAGGTAACTCCAGTGACAAAGACGCCACTGACGTCACTGCATGGAGTGCAAATCAAATGCAATAACTGAACAAGGCAGGAACTGTATGAGAAACAGCCAAGCAAGACTCTCATGAAAAAACCAGAGATGCTGGAGGGCAGCAGGTTCAGAGCTCCTGAGGTTTCCTTTTTTATAAACTTGCTTAGGCTCATGTTGAAGCAGTGTAAAAGGAGTCATAGCAGAGGAACGAGAGCCCCCCCGGGAGCATTCCAAACAGGGAGGGCAGCACAGGTGAGGGGTCAGAATGTGTGTTCTGTATTGAGGCCCAGTGAGGACTGCAGCTGAACAGCGGGGAGCCTTAGATCTATCCCCCATGTGAAGGCTTAGAGGCTAACCTAGGTGTCTGCATCTTGTTTTATACAGTGAGGGGAGTTTAGGGCAGAGATTCTCATTGCTGTTCCCATCTGTGTGGATTAAATGAATTAATCCAGGTTAACTTCTTGGAACAAAGCTCAGTGTTTATAATTATTATCTTCACTGTGGTCTGTCTGTCAAAGGAGCAGAAAGGGTCTTGAGGACAGACAGGATGACATCTTCCAGAGAAGCAGGAAAGTGGAAGTGTTCAGCTAGCCCAGACTTCTAGGGTCAGAGAAGGTTTCCCAAAGTAAACCATGATGTCTCTGAGTCCTTGCAGATTAATCAGGCGGGAAGAAGGGGATATCTGGAGTGGAGGCTGAAAGGAAGAAAGGAAGTTCCAGACAAAGGCAAAAGCACATAGTAAAGCCCTAAAGAAACAGAGTATTGTGACTAAAATAAATTCCATTACTATCCTCTGAGGGGGTGTCTGTTTTGAAAGCAAATGGCAAGGTGATTACAACAGCCACACAGCAAGGTTGTACCATACAAGATCAACAGGCAAGAATTAATATAACCTTTACATATGTATCAGTAATGAACAAGTAAAAATGAAACTAGAAACACATTTTCAGGGGCTGCGAAGATGGCTCAGAAGGTAAATGGCTTGCCCTGTAAGCATGAGGATCTGAGTTCTATCCCTAGCACACACATTTTAAAAAAATAGCTGTCTGCAGTGGCACGTGTAAGTCCAGGGCTGAGAGGTAGACAGGAGGGCTCTAGAGCTGGCTGGCCAGCCAGGTAGCTAAACTGTAGAGCAACGGATTTAGTAAGAGATCCTGTCTCAAAAAATAAGATGTAAAATGCTTGAGGAAGACATGTGACATTGATGTCTGGCCCCTACACATGTGTACACACAGATGTGTGTGCACCACCCACCCTGAAATTTGTATTAGCATCCCCCAAAATGAACAACTTAGGTATAAATCCAACAAATGATGTGCAAGATCTGTGATAGTCAAACTATAAAATCAAAGAACTCAAAATAGAGAGATATGCCATGTTCAAGCATAGGTAGGTTCATGATTGTCAACATGTTGTTTCTTTATAACTTGATATATATAGATTCGATGGAATCTCAATGAAAATCTCAGAAAGTTAGTTCTATAAACAAATTGATTCTGAAGTTTATACAGAGGGATATATATATATCTCCGTCCTAGGATAATTGTCGAATACTGAGGGAGAAAACCAAAGAGAGAAGATTGACACGATCTAATTTCAAGACCTGCTGAGCAGTGATGGAGATCAAGGCCCAGCAGCACTGGTGTGAGAACAAATCTGCAGGTCAGTGGAACAGAGTGGCGACCCGGATACAGTCACCTGACTGTCAGCAATGGAGTGGAGAGGGTCTTCAGTAAACCATGTTGGGGACAAGTTCACAGCCACTTCCAAAAAGATGAATCTGACTGACTTCACACAAATTCACTCAAAGTGGACTACAGACATAAATGTAAGATTAAAAGCTATACAGCTATCAGAAGGCAACATAGGAGAAAATACAGGCGACCCGAGGTTAAGCAATGACCTACCAGCGATAAAACTATAAGCATGGTCTAGAAGGAAATGATTGATAAGCCAGACAAAAGACCAGGAGAGGGGGGCTGGAGAGATGGCTCAGTGGTTAAGAGCATTGACTGTTCTGCAGAGGTCCTGAGTTCAGTTCCCGGCAACGACATGATGACTCACAACCATCTGGAATGTGATTTGGCGCCCTCTTCTGGTGTGTTTGAAGACAGCTACAGTGTACTCCTATATACATAAAATAAACAAATATTTAAAAGACCAAGAGAAAACAATCTCTAGACAATGGGGGTATTTGCAAATCATAGCCAGTAAAAGGACTGATAGCCAAAATAAACAACAACAACAACAAAACTATAAAATTTCAACAATGAAAAAAAAACCCACTTAATAATGGGTTAATGGGTGAGCTACCACATGAAAGAAGACATGCAGACTACAAAGACGCATCTGAAAAGATGGTCCAGGACCGGATTAGTTGAAGAATGCTTGCTTAGAGTTTGCCTAGCATGTACAGGATTTGACCCACAAAAGTGGGAGGGGCAGTAGGAGAGGGAGGGGAGAGGGAGAAGCACATATGAGGCAATTGCAAATTCAAATGATAATGAGATATCACTACACATCTATTAGAATGACCAATATCCAAAACTCTGACACCAGCAAATGTTGGCAAGAATGTGGAGCAATAGAAACTCTCATTCATACTCCCCCTTACACCCAGCGACATTCATTTCCTTATTATTTATTCAAATGAGTTAAAAACATATCCACACAGAAACTGTACAAAGATGTTTGTAACAGCTTCCTGTATCACAAGACTGGGAAGCTCTCAAAATGCCCTTCAGTTGTGTATAAATAAAGTATGACTCACCCAGATAATGGAATATCATTCAGTGCTAAAAATGAGCTATCAATCTGGGCGGTGGTGGCACACGCCTTTAATCTCAGCACTCGAGAGGCAGAGGCAGGCGGATCTCTGAGAGTTTGAGGCCAACCTGGTTTATGGAGTGAGTTCCAGAACAGCAGAGCTACATAGAGAAACCTTGTTTCAAAGAACTGAGAGGGAGGGAGGGAGAGGATAAGGGAGGGTAAGGGAGAGAAGAGGAAGAGAGAGAGAGAGAGCTCTCAAGCTATGAAAAGACAGAGTTCACTCACATTGCATGTTATGAAGTGAAAGAAATACAGTATGATGCCAACATATGGTATTTTGGAGACAGTAACGAGTTCAACAGTTGTCAGAGGTTGGAAAGGAGGCAGTGAATAGCCGGAACACAGGGGAGCACCAAAACTGTTGCATATGGTATGATGGAGAACATATGTCATTAAACATTT
Source organism: Rhynchomys soricoides (assembly GCA_019843965.1). Classification (NCBI taxonomy): domain Eukaryota; kingdom Metazoa; phylum Chordata; class Mammalia; order Rodentia; family Muridae; genus Rhynchomys; species Rhynchomys soricoides. The sequence continues at coordinate 1,401,450 of JADRCH010000105.1, read as the reverse complement.
GTCATAACTCACAGAATACATAGTAAAAGTAGACTCTAATGTAAACTCTGGCCTTTGGATGACCCAGTATATAAGTTGTCACAAAAGCACCACTGTGGTATGGAATGCCAGAAGGAAAAGAAGTCACACATGTGTGGGGGCAGGGAGTGCACAGGAGCCTTCTTATTTTCCTGTGAACCTAAAATTGCTCTAAAAATAGTATTAAAATATTTATTTTGTGTTTCTGAGTGTTTTGCCTGCATGTATGTATGTGAAACCTATGAGGGTGCAATGCCTACAGAGTCCAGAAGAGGGTGCTGGATTCCATAGAACTAGAGTAGCAGATGGTGGTAAGCTGCCTTGTAAGTGCTAGGAACTGAATCCAGGTCCTTTGAAAGAACAGCAAGTGCTCTTAGCTGCTGAGTCCTCTATCCACTCCCCCCAAATGCAGCTTTTAAAATGAAAGAAAACAGGCAATTGATTATGGAGCAGTGACTGCAACACAGACTCTAAGCCTTACTGAAGTGCAGCCCAGCGTCTCCGGGGTGTCTAGGACACCTATGGCTAGACAACTCCGAAACACAGAGACTGAGCATGCTAATCTGGAGCATAAGTTAGAAGACTTGATACACAACTTGGCACCATCCCGGCTTGGCCATTAGTTAGCTCTGTGGCCTCAGGTAGGTCATAGTTTTCCCTCTGTCTAACTCTAGGGCCTATATTTCTCATACCCACAAATGGCTTGGAGGCCTTATGTCCTCAGCAAGTGCTTGTCTCTGGGCCTGTGCACTGGGACCCAGAACTTGGAAATTCTCATTCTCTCTGGTACCCAAACTTGACAAATCACCCATGAAGACCACATGGGCAAACTCAGAGCTCCTGTTGTAATTTATAAGGTCCAGCAGACAATAAAATCCTGAGTGCTGATGGGATCTCCTTGGCTTTCTGGGGACTGTCATCTTTGGGACCCTTTGGCTCTCTAAGGGAGCTCCAGCTCAGATATGTAAGCTCTGACCAATAGAGTGGGTGCTGTGCCCTGGGATCAGGTGACTTGGTGGTGGGACAGCAGTCTGGATGGTCATTTGCCTCTCAAGCTAGTTGTCAACAGAGATAGCTGCAGGGTCCAGCATTCCACAGGGACATTACAAGGCTGAATGAAGCCTCGTCCATCCTATCCTCTATCGCCAGCTCCCATAATGCTATGGGCTGGGTGCCCAGTGGATCTTTGAGAGGCCCCAGAGCCACCCTGGCTGTCTCTGCTCAGGAGTCTCTAGTGGGTTTCCATTTCTTAAGATCAGGATTGGACAAGCTTTAGCAAAACATCTTGGTGCTGACTAAATCAATTAGATTCTGACAAGAATAAATCTTTTTGGTTTGTGAAGACAATATCAAAAGTGAAGAATTTCTGGTAAACGAGAAAAAAGGGAAAACTATGAGTGTTTTTCTTAAGGGCAATGAATTATGCCCTCCTTGTTGTGTTCTACAGCCGAATTACTCAACCAGCGTGCTCTGTTTTAATTAACCCAGCTAGTAACTTCCCTGCTGGATTCCCTTGTTCATAACTCCTTGGTTTCACATAATAACGTGTTTGTTTCTTCCTTTGTGCCCTAATGAAATGATAATAACCTTCCCTGGCATCCATTTCATCCGTAATATCCGGAGATTTCATTAATATAAACCCTCTTCCATCTGCTCTCGTTCCTTTTAAAGGAAACATTTCTGTGTTCTCTTTCCCTGTCTTCTTTAAGGAGGCTCAGCTAATACCCCTTCTCCAGGAAGAATCCTTCTGTGTGGCTTCCCCAGGCTGACAAGGCTTGGCATAGGATCCCTGGGGAACACAAGGGCCTGAAGTTACTAATGTCTTTTGGGGTAGGGAGTCAAGGTAGAAGAGTAGAGTTAACACTGGCTTCAGGATATTGGAAAGAGCTTCTTACCCAGGTTTTAGGATGGTAGGAACTGGTTAAGACCAGAAGGAGTGTGCAAGAAGAGCAGGAGGGGTGGGAGCAGAAGTGGGTCTGAGCTCAAGGAAGACTTGTAGTTAGGGAAGGCATTCAGGGAAAGTAGGGCTGGCAGAGTCCACTGGTGCTCAAAGTTCCACTGTACTGAAGGCCTACTGTGTGACTGTGTGACCTGCAAACTTGGTCCTTCTGCTCCTTTGTTATGTAGGTATCTGGATACCCACATGGCTTGGGACCCTAGTTCCATCCCTAAAGAGTCCCACACTGGTGGTATACCCCAAAGCACCAACAAACCCAGACCCTAAGGATATATGTTGACTGTGTCTATCCTGAATGTCACAGGGAGGGGAACTTGCAGCTAAGTGGCAGGCAGAGGCACTCCTTCCCTGTGAACATGCTTTTTGCTACCAGCTAACCTAGAGGCCCTCCAGGGGTAGTTGAGTCCCCTGGGGTTTTGTCCTAGAACAGCTCAAGCCTTTGAACCAACCAAGCTGAAGGAAAAGCAAAAACCCAATCAGCCAAGAGAGATCTACTTGAGGCAGCAAGGGGGTCAGGCAGGGACCTGTACAACTCCTGGGGTCAGGTATGAAAGCTCTAGAGAGATCTAAAGCTTGCAGGAAGATGGCTGGGCCCAGCTCTAGCCCATCTTCTGTCTACTGCCTAGTTGGCGCAGTACACCAGCCTGACTGTTTACCTAAAGGGTCTTCCTAGGAGTCCATGTTTGGATATCAGAAGCCAGCTCCTGCTAGCTGGCCAGGTCCGTGCTGGCTAGCCAGGGCAACCTCACCTTGTTTATTTCCATATCACCCAGCCATGTTTGCCCTCAATTGCCCCATTGTCCCTCTATGCCAGCAGGATGTGGAGACTGTCAAGACCACCCTCTGTCAAGGGGAGGGAGCAGGAGGACCGTTGTCACCCAAAGGTGACAGCTTTTCTTCTTCAGGTCCCTAAGAATAAGGGGCCATGCTGTGGCAGTTCTGCCAGGCTGGCTGTGCCATCTTGACTTCCTGCATTACTATTGATGTGTGAGTGCACACCAGTGACCATGACACTGCAGAAGCTGCAAGGAGGAAGTGCCATGGTGAGAACCCCAGGACACATATGCTCAGTTACGTGCTGTCTCAGTGGGGTGGCCAGTCCTTGATTCTCACCAGTGCAGTGAGATGTGGTGTTTTGTTGATGGCCTCAGTGGTCTAGACTCCAGCTCCATGGTCAGCCCAAAGGACACAGGCAAAGCTGCCATCAATTGCAAGTAGAGGTGAGCAGGTACTTGCTTGCACTCTGACAAGTGCTGATTCAGGCTCACATGTCAGGATTCAGGCTCAATGCTCAGGAGACTAACCCTAGCCCAAGGCAGCCATGAATGCTCAGGAAACCTTTCCAGGGACAGAATCCCCCTGCCATCTCCTTTGGGAAATTTGACAAATTCTTACAATTCTCTATTTATTCAACAGAGAGTGTGAAAGGCCCCATCCAGAGGGGGTGACCTCTGAACTTATCTACCAAGCTCATTCCAACCAGACAATCTGACAGGTGGTTAACACACATATTCTGTGACCACGAGAGGAAGAAAAGCCACCTGGTTCCAGAGGGATCAGAGCCCAGGGCCTTGTGCCAACCACCTACTATCAAGACTCAACTGGTCAGCTGTCACTGTTGCAACCCAGCTTTCGTTTCCCTGCAGAGTCAATATTCTCACATGCTCTTGAGGCCAAGAAAAGACAAGTAGAAGGATGTGGCACCTGGCAAAGGCCACCGCTGCCTCTCTAGGAGACCGTGCTGGAAGAAGGAACAGCAGTCTCGAATGGAACGTCTGCTATGTTGTTCTTAGTGTGCTCGGGGCCCAGATGCCTCACCCCTGCCCTGTTGCCCCATCCTGGAACATCACCTGTGGTGAGCTCCAGGCAGTTCCTTAATCCCTCCCTTCCTCTCTCCACCCTGCTCTCCATGTAGCCTCTGCCCTACTCTACTTCCCTAAGTAAGAGGCTAAGGGATAGCACCCAGCCAGGCTTTACATGGGTTGTACATTTGACAGGATCTAGAATCACTTTGGAGACTATTCTCTAGGCATGTCTGCAAGATTAGGTTAGCTGAGGTGGGAAGACCTGCCTCACTGCCAAATTAAAAGGAGATAACAAGGGCCGGAGAGATGGCTCAGCAGTTAAGAGCACTGACTGCTCTTCCAGAGGTCCTGAGTTCAATTCCCATCAACGACATGGTGGCTCACAACCATCTGTCATGGGTCTGTCTGAAGACAGCTAGCTACAGTGTAGTCACAATATATATATATCTATCAAACTGAGCTCCACATTCATCTGTCTGTTTCTTGGCTGCAGATACAATGTGGCCAGCTAGCTCAAACTTCTGCCCCCATGATTTCACCATCATGATGGACTGTACCTTTGAACTGCCAGTCAAACAAACAAACAAACAAACAAACAAATTCCTTTCCTCTGACGTTTCTAGGTCAGGTGTTTTGTCACAGCACCAAGACAAGTTACTAATATCCACTCAAAGAACATACTGGACAGGAAAAGTAGGAAGTATAAACAGGAAGTTGGTACACCTGTAGGATGGACTTTGAATACCCTCTGGCTCTACTCTCTCCATCGTCCACTTCTAAAGGAAGCCCGCCCCTTACCAGACCCTTGGGATTGGATGTGATAGCCAGACTCTCATAGCTTCGTCCTTCTCTCTTCGGAGGCCAATATGTCCTCTTCACAGCTGGGTCACTTTGCTATGTCCCTTGCTACAGAAAAAAAGCCTCTGTCTTCAAAAACACAATACTCACCCCAGTCTTCACATCCTCACCCTAGTCCTGAGTTTGTATTTACAGCTCTCAAACATAGCCAGAAGGCAAGACACAAAATGGAGATTCCTCGCTACCAGCCACTCCCTTCTTATCAGACAGCCCCTTATTACCACCTGTGCTACTGCCATCAGATACTCACCTTGCTGCCAGCTATTCCCCTGCTATCTGATACTCCCTTTTCATCAGCTACACACTCACTACCAGATACTCCCCTGTTAACAGCTATTCTATTGCTATAATATACACCCCTTAAAACCCTATATCTAGTGTTCTTTCTGATCAATACCTATAACCACGATGGCAGAACAAGGAAGAAAACAAATGAGCCAAATGCCTGTGGACCAAGTCCATCACTTGGGACCCACCCAGTTGAGAGCAATGTAGCCAGCCATCTTGATGGTCCCTGGGGTGCTCTCAGACACTACAGGAGGAATTTATCTTCCTTTGAGCTTGTTCTTGACTTTTGACTTCTATTGTTAACCTTGATGTGTTTTTTGTTTGTTTGTTTGTTTTTCGTTTTTTTTTGTTTTGGGTTTGGGTTTTGTTTGTTTGTTTTGATTTTTGAGACTTGCCTTCCATATGCAGGGTGGCATCTGTCCGGGAGTGGTTTTGTCTGATGTGTCTCTTTTCCTCGTCTTCATCAGTAACATCACAAGTAGGCCGTCTAGACCTTCCTCCTTCATTCAGCTATTTTAACATCTCCCTTAAACCCCACATTAAGCTCCCAAACCAGCTTTTATCTTGCCACTCTTCTGCCCAGAATCCTTGTTGATCTCTCTCAGTTCTCAGAGTGTTCGAATGTCCTGGCTTCCCTCTCAAGGCATCTATGTTGTGGGTCTGGTCATACATCTACCTCACGTGTCTATTCTCCAGCCACATGATTGCCAACCATTTTAACATTGCTTGTTTTGGCTACAGTCTCTCTCTTTGGGGACACATAGGCATCAATAGGGCATAGCCATGGTTTCTAAAGAACATCCTTCCTACAGAACAGAGCCAAAGGTTGCTTCCCTCCAGTGACAGCTTCAATAATCACACCACACCTTCTACTGAAATGGCTCCTCTGGCTTCACTGGCCCTCACTAGACTATTCCACTAACTGATGGCAGCTTTTGTCATTGCTTCCTAGCACTTAGTATGTGTCCATAGTGCTTGTCAGATGAATGAAAGTGTCTGAAGGCAAGAGAACAACAGATGAGAGCAGTGAGGCACATGTCTCCCAGCCCGAGAGCCACAGTTCCGTTAGCACCACTCCAGCACTGACCCTAACCCTGCCAGCTGGCTACCAGTGGGCTTTTCTCTAAAAGCTTTTATGACAGGATGATTTCTGTCCTTGCTCAAAGTCTGGATACAACCTGAGCAACACAGGAGAGTATTTCTGAAACAATCGAACAAACAAACTAAAATGAACAAAAGGACAAGATGCTCCACCTGGAGGCTCAGTTCTACAATCCCTGCACTTCAGAGGCAGAAGCCAGAGGGTCAAGAGTTCAAGGCTAACTTGGGCTACATAGTGAGACCTTGACTCAAAAAGCAAAACAAGCAAATACCACCGCCAACTAAGGGCTGGGAACACTCCTGAGTACTCAGGGCCACCACAAACAATCAAACAGTCAAGAGCTGTCCAACAGTGGTTCTCCTACTAGAGACTTGGTACCACCCAGGTTCCTCACAAAGACCATCCTCCCATCAACTGTTATGCCACCCTGTCAGTGAGAAGAGTCATCTTGCTATTTCAATCAATTTTCACTCTGCCTTGGGTAAAAAATGTGAGGAAATCACCAAATAGGATAGCTTCCCTCAAACAGAGTAAATTTGTCTGAATTCATAGATATTCATTTAGTATGAGCCATTTCAACACAATTCTTTTTAGCTTTAGAGAAGGGTTCTGAACCAATAATTCAGTATGGTGGTTTGTGGGTTTGTGGGTTTGTGGGACAAACCAGGATTAGAGTGTTTTTCCATAGCACTCTCTCCCTTCTCTCCCACTCTTGGTGAGGACTGGGTTGACCCCCTCTAAGACCTAAGCAAAGAAGCAGCCTGGCAGAGAACTCCCTTCCTCACATTTCCTTGAGGAAATGAAAGTGAATTAAACAAGTGATACATCACAACACAAAGGCAAGCGGGGTTCTGTTCCTGTCTGTAGATGCTGGGGTAACCGCAGTCATTGGCTAGACACCGGAAGCCAGAAATGTCCTAAGGAGTGTATTGTATTAGTTATGAGCAGGTATGTTTGTAAAATGAGAGAGAGAGAGAGAGAGAGAGAGAGAGAGAGAGAGAGAGAGAGAG